>JADLZN010008577.1:0-296009 GCA_018155175.1 Sinocyclocheilus anophthalmus | reverse complement strand
CTGGCACAAAAAATCCGATCTTTCACTCACATCTGACACAGATCGGAATTTCTTGATGGATGCACAACTGTACACCCAAAAAACCCTCACGAGATCCGATTTTTTTTGGCATCCGATCTAATCCACTCAAATTCGTGGATTTTATCGATACACATCTGATACTTGCTCCCCCATACGTGCACACAGCACATGAGGCCGCAGATTGCTCCGACAGACCTGGCCGGCAATGGCTGTTGTCGGGACAGAAAAGAGGGGGGGGGGGAAAAGAAAAAGTCAGCTTTGCTCCTAAAGATAGTGGGGTTAGGGTGTTAATGGCATTTTAATTGCGGTGTGGTGGGCGGGTGCAGGGTGCGGGGGTGCGGGATCGCATTTTAATTGGATGGAACCTTTTTACTATGTAATAAACTGCACATTCCGAAGAGCTGTTTTCAACCCCCGCCCCCGTTATTTTGAAAATACAACCATCTAACATCTCATTATGCTCAGCAATAGGTGATAACTTAGCATTCTTTGAATTAAACCGACAAGCTTGTTTCAATTCTCACAATCGCTCTAAGCTCTCGCACGTTTCATGCGTTCGTTTCGTTTTGGTGGGAATTAATGTAAACACAGATATCGGATACCAGTCGAGTCTAAAGTGAATGTAAACAGACGTTTCACAAAATCGGATATGGTCAAAAGATGGATCTGTGCATTAAGACTTGCAGTGTAAACGCAGCCTAATGCCTTTGACTAAATGCCATTGTAGTTAAGTCATATTTTGGTCATCTGAATTGTTTTTAGTTTTAGTCTATTTTTAGTTGACCAAATATTATAAGATTTTAGTTGACTAAATCTACAGTGAATTTAGTCGGCTAAAATCGAATGGGTTTAGTTAGTGTAATGCGTTTATTAAGCATTTCTCCAAAATGTCCAAACTCTTTATATAGTTTTGATATTAAGGTTTTATCATGATAGACACTGATTTAACTGCGGTGACACACAACATGCCTTTATGTTGAAATTAAATAAAACCACTTCTCATAAAGAACAAGGTCTTCTTTTTAATGAAATACCAATGTTATATAGGCTAATTATGCATTCTTTTATAGCAACTTGTTTACCATATTCTTCATTCTTTTAAGCAGACATATTTATTTTTATAAATACGTTTAGATTAATCTTTCGCTTTCTGTGTGTGTATATGCTTCCACTGTCTGCGCTCAGAAAACCTGACCGAATTGAGTTCAGTCTCTTGCGTCGTCAGATTTATCCACATGCCTTCTCTTCTCTTACTCCCACATATTGAAATTTTTTTATGTTTTATGTGACGTGCAGCAAGTGTATGTTAGCTTATGTCCCTCTAACCTCCTAACTATGCAGCAGATTCATTCTGAATGAATCTCTTCCCAAAGCGTCCCTCCCTAACATTTTCATCTCGTTTTTATTAGTTGACGAAAATGTCAATAGATTTAAGTCATAGTTTTTGTCATACAAAATGAGTTTTAGTTCGTTATCGTCTCGTTGGCGAAAAAAATGTCGAACACTGGTTGGATGTGAACACCCATTATTATAATACCATTTGTGTAGGCCACAGTGGAAAAAAACACATTGCAATCATCTTTAATCTTTTCATTGACTATATTGTCTAGTTTGTAAATCAATAAAGAGTAAGTTGTGATCAGCAGTGTTTAGTACAAGCCATGGGTGAAATGAGTGACTTGTCAGACTTCCAAAAAGGACAAATCATATGAGAGTTTAGCAAAAGCATCTGTCAGCAACTTTAATAGCCCAGTTTTTACGATTATAACCGCATACACAAAGCATGGCAATACTTCATCAGCTGAGAAGAACCAACATGAACTTCAACATCTGCCCTTACTGCCAAACAAATCACCTTGACTAATATTAAGTGAAAGTGAAAGTGATGTGACGTGTAGCCAAGTAGGTGTCCTCATACTCCGCATTTGTGCTCTGGCCTTTAACCATCCAGTGCACACACATAAAGCGTGAGTAGTGAACACAAACACACACCTGGAGCAGTGAGCAGCCATTTTTGCTGCGGGTTCGGTGCTTTCCTCAAGGGTCTCACCTCAGTCGTGGTATTGAAGGTGGAAGAGAATGCTGTTTATTCACTCGCCCCACCTACAATTCCTGCCAGACCTGAGACTTGAAACCGCAACCTTTGGGTTACAAGTCTGATTTCTAACCATTAGGCCATGACTGTCCCCTATTATCAAACCACTGTGACCAGTTTAAGGCTGGTAGCTATATTAAAGGCAAATGATAATAATGAACCTTAATAATAAAATATTTCCTATTTCCCAGGTGTTTGTCCAACCCCTGTATGTTGTCTTGTATTCAAGATTTGACAGATGTAAAATGAATAGCTACTTCTAGCTATGTTTATTTCAGGGTATCTATTACCCCAGCTTAGTGGGTAAAATTAGCTGATCTAATAGTTTCGCATTTCTGTTCTGAATTCTTTAAGAATGTTGCAGTCATGGAGCGAGACGCAATATGTGCTGCAGCATGAACCGAAAAAGGGCGCCTACACTCTAGAGAAAGCTCTTTGATGGATATAAACACACAAGGTTCATTCAGAGGGAATGGAAAGAGCTAGTCTGTCAGTTTGAAATCATTTGAATGGATTTCTAAAAGCACAACTGGACTTTGCCCCTTCATAAAAGTTAATTTAAAGTATTTTCAATTCTGATTAAAAGACAAAGGTGCAGGATTGGATGGACATACACTTGACAAATAAACCTATGAACCAAATGCAAAAGAAACAAAGCAAGCCAGGTCTGTGTGTACATACATATATGACAACAACGGTTCAGAGTGAATGGCATCTTGAGGACTTAACAGAAGAGCATAATCCGATCCCTAGAAGACACAGATCTGTAAAGCTACACAACCCATACAAAGCTCTCCTGCTGCTCCCGACCTTTGGGAAAGCTTCAACGGCAACAAATAACACACCACAAATGGGTGTATTGGCGATTGTGCACTTCGTAACGCAAGGCCTATATTGTTTGTGACGCTACAAGCTGAAGACGCGGTAGATGAACGAAACTAAAAATGGGAGGCATCTGTTAGATGCCCGATGACTGGAAAGCAGCTTGTCGGTCGTCCCCTCCTAATCCTCATGTCCGCTACGGTTTGGATCCTGTTTTCCCAAATCGGAGTCTGCAAACCCTGCCGTTCCGCACGGTGTCAAATGTCTGATCACTATCTCCAGCTGCAGGTTGAGTCGTCGAGCACAGGGACCTGTGTAGCTCAGAAGCGCAGTGTTCTTGTCAGACTGGAGCACAGACACCCCGCGAGTGACTGAACAATCACAGACAACTCCAGCACAGACTTACACACAATTTCATTTCATGTTATACATCGAAATTCACCCCCTCAAGGCAGTTGTTCCTTGGGGGATTCTGCAGAGGCGCTCAGGCTTGTTGTGTTTTTGACAAACGAATGAAATGTTCCTCTGACGCCGTCAGAACCGATCTCACCGTACGTTACCGCATTATCACGGTCTTCATCACGAATATGTTATGGCTTGAGACTTCTGTGGGGCTCGCCATTTTTTACTGCATATGGCAGCTAATGTATTTCGCAGATATTGAATGGCACTGCTCTCTGCTGCTTCTTTATAGGTTAATTAAAATTTCATATTCACAGCTTTTTATTGCCATATTGGTGTGTAAAATGGCAGATATGAATTATCGTTAGTCCCCTCTAAGCTATTTATGAGAAGGCTGTTAGTCTGTGTGCTAGTGGCTTGTCAGTTGTGAACAAAATGTTCTCCCATAGACTCGTATGTCCTTCTAATGTAATACACTGTCCTTAAAGACTGACTAGCAAATCCAAGATTGAGAAAATAGCCTTGGATGGTGAGCTGTGAAGGAGCCTATAGATTGGACAAGCTCACTTAAGAACTAAGACCTTTACTGAATGAGTTGGTGATTTAAACCTTAATGAATGAGTGAGTGAAGTGGCATGTTGGCCATTCAGTTCAACATGTCAATCTTGTCCACAACAAGTAGAGTGAGTAAGAAGCATTGCACTAAACTAAAACTAAACTAGCCTTAACTAAACGAGCCTAAACTAAAATAAAATAAATTTACAATAGGCTACTAAATAAACGATTCAAATTGTTTATAAGTTTATGGTCATCAGTCATATATTATAAGACAGACAGATAGATAGACAGATAGACAGCTAGATAGATAGATCCGTTGTGTTTCGGACATCCCAACTTCAATTGCAATTGCCCGGCTTGCAGACCTTTCCGATCCCGTCCGCCTTTCTCTCTCCCACTTCGCTTCCACTGTCCACTTACTGTCAAAATAAAGGCATAAAATGCCCCCCAAAAAATATTTTTAAAAAGTTCATCTTGGTAATCCAGCTGTCCAGGGTTTTTTTTTTTTTGCTGCAGCTCTTTCATGGATTTTGGCTTTGTGAAGTTCTTTGTGGAAACAGGGTCTTCACCTTGAATATTGAGTTTTGCTGTCACTTTGCTGCAGTAGTTTTGTATTGTTTGGACACAATCCTTCTTAGTGCTTGACGGTCCCTATCATTCACTTTCAGTTCTCAACCACTATTCTTCTTTGCTGATGAAGTCTTGACATGCTTTGCGTATGCAGTCATAATCATAAAGACTGTTGCCGCGTGTGTGAAAGTTACAGCTGCTTGTTTGCTAACCGAGGCGTGCTCATTGAACCCTGTTGTATTACCACTTGCTGATCACAACTTGTCCTATACACTGATACGTAACCGCTCTAAAAGATTCAAAAACAAACTGTTAAATACTTGGCCCATGCTAGTGGTCAAGTTTTTTTTATTGAGCATAGACAAAATGCCTGACAAAACTAATTAAAAAAAGACACTGAGCAGAGAAAGCGGGCCAAATTGGAGTCCATCACAAAAAATCTACTCCACATACTCGGAGAAACCTTTCTTCTTTGTTCGCCCAGTGGATTGCGAATTAGCGAACTTTTTGCCTGCAGCGCTTCAGCATGATACAGAATGCCTCAGTATGTCTCCGCCCGCCCGGCTCAACTTTACTCTAAGCGAAAGCGTCGGGTCAAGTTTCATTGGGCTGCGCACCGCGATCGCACACCGGTAGTTACTATAACACTAACTGCCAGTATCTGGAGCGAACTGAAGCTCGACAGTCGGAACAATACAACACGTCCCCTACAGCCTCCCGAAGGTATAAGCATCTCAATTCATTCCGCCCTCTCAGGGTCCTTACTCTCATAAAGCGCGACACTTGCAAATACTGCAGCTTACTGTCAATATGTTTGCTCCCCAGAAATGAAAATCAGCCTTGCTTTCTTTATGTTACTTGTTTTTATGTTTTTGTATTTGTAGTTTGATTATTGTATGTGTAAATGAAAACACACAGGCCCAACCTCAGGAGAAACGCAGTCCTTATTTGGAGATCTGGAATCCACCCACAGCACACACCACTCCACCGCTCCTCTCATTAATCCGCCACGGCAGCTGGTGTGTGCAGGCAGTGTGCTACGTTCCACCTCTGCCTCCAAGGAACCAGCATTTTAATTACCTCCCCAGCCTGCCTTCTACCTCTCCCGATACCACACACCCACACACACACACACAACCACACACCAACACACACATATGCCCCTTACTTACTATGCACAATTTCCGGACGCTAGAACAACAGTAGATTGTGGAGTAGATAGCAACAAATACTCAACATGCAGTTAAATATGCATGCATTAATTAATATGCACGCCAGCTTCTGTGGTAACCAAGGTGTGCTTAGTACGCCTCCCATTCTATAAAATAAAGTTTGCTTTGTAAATGCCACGGCATTCACTTGCATACTAATAAGATAAATTGAACAGAACCCTGGAAGCCCTAATGTTTTTATATTCTCCATCTGTATACCAGACCTTTTTCATCCTCACAAGATGTTATTAATGATCCCCATTTCTATTTGTGCAAAACTAGGTCTTCTACAGTAGGCTGGCTTCGCCTGCACACAGGTTAGCCTAATTAAACGCCGTTATAAAATATGGATGTTCACCTTATAGTTATGCTCCTTCTGTTTTGTATGGTAATGCGATTAAAGTGAATGAGAAGTGGGAGAAGTCATCAATAAGAAAACAGGGGAACGAGGCGAGCGCTTTTATGAGTGGAAATCAGCAGGAGTAGAGGCCGTGTAAAGAAGGAATTAGCCTTTTAAAGCTTCTTTCTGAACCACCATGCACTTAACAGCAACAGACAGCGCTGAGTTTTCATGAACGCCTGCAGAGTCTGACCTCACATTTACATTAACATCTGCCGTGCTTCCCTCCACCTGACATTTATCTGTTATCCTTCAATCATTTTAGGATGGGGAGGGGGGGTGGTGGGGAGCGTCGTCTCTTACAGTAGGCTGGGGTGAAACTAGTTATCATGGGGCATTTGTGATTAAATATAAACTATCATTCTGTCCAAAAGATGGATATTAGCACTGAAAAGTAGCAAGGATGGTGAGGAGTCATTTTCTGGAGTTCAATTCACATTTGCAAATTGCTTCTTTTTAAATATATTGTTCAAATTGATTCACAAATCTGCCTGAATAGGTGAGAAAAGAACTAATGAGTCTGACATTTACAGACTTAGACCAGTACTGTTCACAAAACCATGAAGCAGGTCCCATTCAAAGGGACTAACATCAAGCATGAAAAGTTAGTTGCCGATTAAATTAGTGCCTGATGAAATTAGTGTCATTCTCCTTCTCTTAATTTAGCCTTTGCATGCTCTGTAGAGATGTTGTTTTTTTCAGTGTCAACACTGAAACTGAAATGTAATGATTAATAATGTCAGGTGGTATATACCATCAAGTATTTTCCTTACAGTCATGTTCACCTGCTTAGTTCAATTATCTTCTTACATCCCTCTTATTTAAACCCACTGTTCTTCCCCAGTGTTTGGCCAGTTTCCCTGTGTTTGTGTGGATTACCTGTGTGTTGGATTAAAAGACTTTAAACCTTCATATTCTTGTTTATTTACAGTGTAGCATGACAGTTTTAATCAAGATATTACATATATATATTAGGTAAAATGCATTTTTACAAATATTCTGAATTATTAATTCATAAATACGATGATTTGGGGAGGGTTGCATCACATTACTTTTATTTGTTGGACAAAAGTTTACAAATGTTCATTGCAGCGTTTGCTTTTTTTCCATAAAGCATTATCCAAAGGTCTTCACTGTCACTCTGATTTTAATGCATCCTTGCTGAATAAAAATGTCTTTAAAAAAAATAATTAAAAAAAACTTTTGAAAGAGTGTACGTATTGTATATTTTTCTAATAAAATGAATTACATAGATCCATACACACACACAATTTTTTTTTTTAAATCATGTCATTCTTTTAGCTCTCTGGATTTTTTTTGTTTAAAAAGTTTAAAACTGGCAAAAAGTTTAAAACTGGCTATAAATTGTGCTGTTGTCAATCAGTGTGCATATTGTTTTCTGCTGGCTGTGCATGAGATGAAGAAGATGGATTTGTGCAAGTACACTTTTTTCAGAGAATATATCCTGAAATAAGTCTATTTTTCCTATCATACTGGCAATTTGTTTTTAGCTAGTGCCCCCAAAGTACACGGTCTGAGGAGGTTTGCTGCACACCAGAGCCTGAAACTTCAGGGACAGAAAAAAAACAACAGGAGCCTTATTCTGTCCATTTTTCATAGTCTTCTTAAAGCCAGCTGCACAGGGATTGACCCGGGCTATACATGGATTAATGCTAATTAACAGAAACACTGAGGGAGAAGTCGAAATAACTTACTTAGATATTAAATACCGTACATTCAAAAACTTCTCAAGGGCCAAATTAATAAAAATGAGAAGCAAAAATGATGTTCGAGCAAACAAACGATGCCTCATTTCTGCTTCTCATCTCGGAAGAGAGCGAACCCAAAACATTTGGCACCAAATTGTTTGTTCTGCTGCCAATAACACTGATTTGAATTTGAACATTAGTCAGAGGACACAGGTAGAGAGGGAATGGGGCAGGGAACGAGAAAGAGAGGGACGGGGAGCAGGGGCTGGTAAGTACAATCAGTCACAGATGAGAGTCATTTGTCTCAGTCTGTGAGGCACTCATTCAATTATTCTCTAACTGTTTACTCTGGTGGGGAAAGAGACTTGCAGGCAGGAGTATTGATTCATTTATTTTTACACCACACCATTAAACAGCAATACACAAGCGAAGTATGATTGAATTAAGGCTTCTCACTTCCACTGTACCAGCGGCCGAATTTAAGGTAGTGCTCATCTTCTCTCTCGACGCGTGTCGGCATACGCTGTGAGGGACAGCAGTAAATCGTTAGTTGTGAGACCGCCATAAGTTGCTTACTCACATAAAGAGATGGTGCCCAATTACACAGCAGGACTACCTGGCACTCCATATCTAATTGAGCTGCTATTTGAGCTTTTCAAAGTAATTTGTTATTTCAAAGATTTTTTGTATGTCTTAAAAGTATACAAAGCAAGACGCACAGCCTGAGAAGCAAGAAAGTAGTATCTTTCATCTTGCTCATGTTGGCAGCAACTCAGACGCCCAGCAATGTTTGCTTTCTGTTTGTGCCCTTGCATTACTTACAAAACCTTTCCATCACATAGTCTCCGCAGCTAAGAGGTCCTCCATCGTATGTGATATGCAGCCAGTAAGCCGTGCGGCTCTAAGTATAATTACTCAGTGCGGCAACGGCACAAAGCAACAAACCTAATTTGCCAGAAAATGGAGATTCTAAATGGAGGATCAAGATGGACGTCCAAATGGAGGGTAATAGAGCAGATGGGCTATGATGGGATTTGAAGTGTAGCACCGACAACAACAACAGGAGGTAGAACAACAGGTTTGTTAAGCAAGTGTAACGGGAACAGACCCACACAGAACTGCTTTTCTCTTAGCAACTATAAACCAATTCTATTATAGCAAACCCTACATTAGAACATTTTTTACACTACAACATTTTGGTGCTGGACCCTTTGCTCAGCCAACACTCTCAGAAAAAAAAGGTACAAAAGCTGTCACTAGGTACCTTTTCAAAAGGTACACCTTTGTAACCTTATTTCCCCCAAATAGTGCATATTAGTACCTTAAAGGTACATTTTAGTTCCTTAAGTGTACATATTAGTGTTTAAATGGCACATTTTGGTATCTTTTAAAAGGGTACCACCACAGTGACAGCTTTTGTACCTTTTTCCTGAGTGCCACATATATTATATATAACAGCTGTCTATATGGACAGCTTGAGCACTGGGGCGGCAGTACCTAAGAGGTACATCTTTGTACCTTATTTACCCCTACAAGATTCACAGTAGTAACTTAAAGGGAAAGTTCACCCAAAAATGAAAATTACAAGTCAAATCACATTTACACAATACACATCATTTTAAAGCATCTTCACATCAATAAATAACAGTGAAAACAGGAAAATTACAAACAGGAACAAGTGTTAATATTACAAAATTCAATTATGAAACCAGTTTGATTTCAGCTGTAAAGCAGCTCTAAAAAGACAATATTGTCATTATTCAGCTCAATTTAGTTCAATTTTGATTCAGTTTAGTTCAATATCAGTATCAATGTTGCAAAGTTTATATGAAACAAACTCATTTCAACTATGAAGCAGCTCAACAATAGACCATAGTGACATTATTCAGCTCAAGTCAATTCAGTGTCAGTTTAGTTCAATTCAATAACACAGCAAAGCTCATCAACTATAGCTCTATACAGAAAGCAATTGTGTCATTATTCAAGTGGGTTCAATGTTGATTCAGTTCAGTTCAATAACAGTGTCAATGCTGCAACGTTGGTGTCATTATCAGCTCAAATCAGTTAGTCAAATTAAACGGTGTCAGTGCAGTCAAATCAATAATATTACTGAATATTGACTTTTTAAACCCAAAAATACATGTTGCAAATGGTGTGCTATTGCCACAAGCTTAATCAGAATGACTTCATTGTCAAGCAACTGGTCAACTTACTTTAAATGTGAACACAGAAAAAAAATACACTTTTTCCAGTATAAGTTCTCTAAAAAGTATTCATATCTTGCTTGTCAGGTAAATGTACCTTGTTTAAAGGTTTTTCAGATATTTTTACTGTAAAAAAGGCATGATTAAGAACATGATTTGCTGGTTATAATGGTCCACCAGCATAAACCAACTGGGAATAGAAAATGGAAACATCAGTTTTCAGGTGTTTCACATGCCTAGAAAATAATGCACATTCAGCTACTTTGAGGAGTTCCTTTCACACCTGCAAAACCAGCTTTATTCTTCCATTCAGTGGCCAGAAATTTAATATAGAAGAGAAGAAAGAATGAACAGACATTTTCATAAAATCGTTAGTCATTTCCTGACCTCTCTGCACTATTCTGTTCTTTCTCAGTCCCAAGGGCACGAGAAGAGATTGAACAGCAGAGTTGCAATCATACTGGTTGTAGGTATGTCTGTGTGTGTGGGTGTGTGTGTGTGTGTGTGTGTGTGTGTGTGTGTGTGGTGGTGTGGTGTGTGTTTGCGGACAGTGAATGAGATGGGTAAGGAGATAGTGGAAGTGCAGAACAGGGTCCTTGGGGTAACGTGCTGTGCTGGCAAACCAGACTTTTGATAATAAATGAAGAAATTCATGAAATAAGATTTGAATATAAATGCCTGAGATGACAGATGAGTGATATGGGTGAATTCAACCACAGTGACAACATTTAATTCACACAGGAAAATTCCAAGAACTGTTTTATATATTTATCAATGCAGTGATTATTCACAGCCGATTTCCACACTGATAGTCACAGCAATGACCTTAATTTGACAGACCATTTTGAGGAATGAGGGTTTTCAGAATGAATTGTTAAAGATTTCAAGTTTCAAGAAAAGTACCATGAAAGCGTCATGAAAAGCTTGTGCACTATTTCAAGTCTTCTGAAGCCAAACAATAGCACTGAGTGAGAAACAGACCAAACATAATGCCAAAGTTAAGATATTTTCTAACAGTTTTTCCCTATAGATACAGTAAGCTGTTAACTGAAAACCCGCTGTGACCAGATCAAGTAAATGAATGCATTTAGATGCACAACAATACGAATCAATAAACCACCAATGCGAAAAATTATTTACATCTTTATATCATACATCATCTACAATAGTCTCATTTCATTCATAAAGTAACAATAAAACAGTCTCTTCCTTGTGCTAGAAGTACGTTCCGCTGGTAGCCATGATTGTCCAATTTTTTGTGAAGTTTTCTTGTTACACAGTCATATATGAGCGCATTGAATAAGTTGGAAGAACACTGGTAAAGGTGTTTACATGCAGAGGGCAAAAATCTATGTGTGCTGATCAATTTTTGCTTAAGCTGTTTATGACCTTTACCCGATTAAAAAAAGCTGGTAAAAGTTAACATGACCTTGCACATTATCTGATTATTAAGCATAAACACCGTAAGCCTATGCATGTAAAAACACTCAGTGAGAGAATCGAATCTATCCAATTCGTGTTTTTTCAAATTCAAATTATCTCAACAGATGCATTGTTACTTTTTTTTTTTGAAGCTGACTTTTGTTTTCAGTGAATAGTGACTTAAATGCTGAGTTCACCCAAAAATGAAAATCCTGTGATCATTTATCACCTCATGTCTTTCCAAATTCAATCAAAAACTTTCGTTCATCTTTGAAACACAAATGATGTGCACCAAGCAAGAGTTTTTTTTTTATTATATTTTATTTGCTATTTATTTTTTTATTTAAAAAAATAGCAACCACACACTCTTTAAAATGTATTTATTTTTTAATCAGATTTTGGGTTTGGAATGACATAGACGTGAGTAAATGATGGCAGAATAGTTTGTTCCCTAAATACAGTCACAAGAACTTACACCGATGCACAGAACATCTCTTTTTTGTGTGTCACTGAATAGTCAGAATGAATATATCATCTTCACACAGTCAGAGAACACATCAAGAGACAGTTTCAATAAGAAGTAATTTCCTTACATTTCCTTAGTAACAGTTTGATCTTCTTAAGCACCATCAATACTTACTTACAATTGACAGACATCAAAAGCATAAATATGCAACATGACAAGGGAGAAGGAACATGTGTCACAAAACCATCCACAAACATAAAAATCCAACAGGAACTGAATCTTGAATGAGCCTAAACTCACAGTCTGCATTATGCATTTACCTCATCTTCACCAGACATGTGATGGGAATCCAGCAAAGCTTTGATGAGATCAAAACTACTGTATCACCAGAGGGACGGGAAGCTTTTTCTTCTCATATGAATGGTTTTCTGAAACACATCAACAACAACTTGGAAAGTTGAAGCAAATAATTTTTTTTCGTACCCTTTTTTAGCATAAAGTGTCCAGAGAATCCAATGTTAAAGAATGGTGCTGGAAAAACGCCAGTCCTTGTATGTGTGAAAGACCTTGATTAATAGTGCATGAGCGATAATTTGAACGATTGTTTGTCTGTGTTGTTGGGTTGTGTGTTTTAGAGCGTGCCTGCGTGCCCTTGCATGCATCTCAGCTCTCTGCACCCCCTCCATTCAATATGTGATGGACCTCATTGGAAAGGCAAGCTGACAGCCATGTTTAATTTCCCTGCAATAACAGAAAATTGAACTCTCCAGGAGGACTGCGGAGCGAAAGAAAGCTTTTCATCATGCGCACTATAATGTTATAACATCGGTGCACATCCCGTGCATATAAAGACCATACACCTGCGTTCCCATCTCGTGATGTGACAAACGCGCTCTGAAGCTTGCTAGCAAAATAAATCGAGACAGGAGAGGACAAAAACAGCATTAGCCATCTGAGCTGGGAAAAACAAGGACATAAGGGCGGCGTAATCACTGAAATGTGTCAGAGGTGACCTTCCCCCACCTAAAAAGAACAGCAAAAAAACCCAAGAGCGATTATTTTGTGGAACAGAGATAAAACCATTAGGCCATGGAGATGAGACCCGGCTTTATTTGTTCCACGTCCAGCTTTCCCTGGGTGCAGTATACGTGTGTCGGAAGGGGTCATCGCTGATCCCAGGTTTGTAATGAGGCTAAAAACATCACCTCCGCAGTGTAGCTAATGGTACGCTCGCACTGATCCGGCTTCCGCTGTTAATCGTGTTTCAGGCAACCGAGCGCAGCGTCTGATCCTCACTCGCCTCCAAACAACAACAACAACGGTAAAAGAGGAACTTTTTTTTTTTTAAATACCCCCACCAACTATTTTATGAAACTCTGAGCCGAGATGAAAGTGTTCAGGCTGTTGATGCAAATGCTAAGATGATGAATATTTATGCATATTTAGATGTAACAGAGCATGTAGGGGAACGCCATGGAGTTGTGCACCTCCCTTAACTTCCTGAAGCTGAAGGCCAAAACATACGTCAAAAATGACAGCATTTTTAACAAAAAAAAAAACGGTTCAGTGTGCTGTCAGAGAGCCATGGTAGTCGGGTATTTGTTTAAACCTGAGACAGTCTTTTAGGAACAATCCTAAAGGGAGAAATACAGCATTCCTGAATCAAATACTACACATTTATTTTTTTGGTACAAGAAGGCCATTTTCCTCAAACAAAAGCTGCTGTAGAGTGGGACAAAATTATATCAGCTCCCATACGCTTTGAGCACAGCAGCACAGACAAAGACACACAATCCTGCTGTTAATTTCGAAATTTGGGAGCTGAGAGGGGAGCCCGACACTGGTATAATAATAGAGCCATTTCGCACCGGCTGTTTAATAAGATAGGGCAGAGCTGACTCAGACCTCCTGTTTCAGTTCAGAAATGGACTATGAGTAATGGGTAGGATACATGCTGAGATCTGTAAAAATAGTCAAAGCGAAAATGTCATCCAGGCCAGTGCGAGCTGCATCTTTTGGGTCTATTGCAGTGGTACTCAACCTTGGCTAATTCAGGAGCCAAGCTGACTAATTTATTTTATTTGTGAGAGGCACGTGTTTAAAACGCTCTCTGAACATGCACTGAATATTCCCTCTCATGCTCTCAATATTCTGTAATATCTCTGGTTACATTTTTTTAGCATTGTGACAACATTCAGAACATACTAACAAGCAAATTAGTAAGCCCTAGCTACTGATGGGTATCTCTGAATATACACACTCTAAAAAATGCTTGGTTATTTTTTTCCTCCTAAATGCTGGGTTAAGTGTATTGGGTCACATGTTAAAATGTGTTCTCTGAACAGTGAATTGTTTATTTAAGGGCAGGTTATAAGGAGTTAATCAAAGCATCTTTTGGTTATCAGTGAAACGTGGCCCGGTGGTCTGATTCATTGTTCCCTAGCTGAACACGAGCCCAGCCCTGCACAAGAACCAGCACCATTTCCATGGAAAATGGATAACAGAGACTGGTGGATTACACTTGAAAGGTCTTTTAAAAGTTAAAATTAGTTTAATTTTTTACTTCTAAACTTTTGTTAAATGAGTTTATATTTAATATACAAAATAAGCTTTTGTAAAAGTGGAAACCATTATGCTGGGTTAATATAAGCCAGCTTTCTGGAAAGGTTAGCCCATATACAGAGTTCTGGCATGAAACTCTAGATGGCGCAGTCCGATAGGTCTAGCTCAATCTGACCTGGCGACATCATTATCACATGGCAGCTGATTGGTTCTCTCCAGTATCGGTAGCCAATGAGCTTACTGCTCAAATACCGGGGGCGTTGTTTGATTTGTAGAAGTTGCAGCACACTTCAGAAACCCTCCACCTTCCCAGCTCCCTGTATAGACTGCTCGGGTAGTAGGGGGGATTTAGTATGCTATATGGGGTTCTTCATGTTGTTATATGTGCAGCAGCAGCTATTTCTTACATGATTACAGCAAGCATGTTGTGATGTATTGGCAGTTGAGCAAATACGGTACTGCTTTGCCGCGAGCAGCAGCGTAGCAGATCTTTCTGCAAGACCAAATACATGACAGGCATGACATTACCATGCAATCCCTCGAGCGTGTCATGGCAGAAACTCGTGTTCTGCCTATATTTTAAACAGGTGTCTGGGTTTTTTTATTATAATTTTTTTTTATACTTTTTTGAGTGTAGTTGTTGCCAAAATACCCATGTCACTACCACGGTTCTTAATGTTTTTAAAAGTAAAAGTTAAAGTGCTACTATGAAGCGATTTAAGCAGGTTTATAAACATCAGGTTTATTGTGTGCAAGCTAAAAAAAAAAAAAAAAAACTTCATTTTCTGATAATATCATTTAATTTTACATTATTTCTCAACGACTCTCAAACAGTTCATTCGAAGATTCATCTTTCCAAACCCCTCCTTTCCATGAGGCTACTCTGTTCTGATTGGTCCAATGACCCAGTCTGTTGTGATTGGTTTACTGCGTACAGCGCAAGCACATGTCGGAAACCCATCATACTGGAATACGGCTTATCAATAATACATCCTATTAAAATAATGACAGTGATCCACTCTATTCTAAAAATAAAGAATCAGAGGGGGGAAAAGCAGTTTTACACTTATATTAACGAACCGGACCCACAGCTGGGTAGTAAAGACTCAAATGATAATGGTATAGAGTCTGGGAACGTGACGTCAGCAACGCAATGCATGTTGGGACTTTAGGACACGGAAGCTGCAGTCGATACTGTGCTGAATTGCAAATAGATGCTTTAGTTTATATTATACAGATAAAAATACTTTACAATGGTGAAAGCATGTTGTGTAATTAACTGCCATATTCGCACTCATGACTGGCGTGGAAACGATCTCAAATGGAGTGCAATTTTTCAGCTTTGCCGCCTGGAAACAGCACCTTGGATCTCAGGTCTCAGATTAACAAAATGGCATCGCAGCAGCAGTCAGACGGAAAACCATCACCTTCAACAACATTCCCCAACACATGTTTGTTTGTTCACAGCATTTTCACAAAAGGTAAGTTATAAACAAAACACATCTAACTGTTTTTGCTGTTACCGCTAACAGTGCAAACATGGCGTTGAGTTGTTGCTATACCGCAAACTTTAGTAACTGTCTGAATAGCTAGATAATGAAATAAATTTGGCTTTTATTTTTAAGCAAACCAGCCTATGAAATGCTAGAGTGTGATCCCAACTGGGTTCCATCACTGCATCCGGGGCACACAGAAGTTAAAGGGATTGTTTACCCAAAAATGAAAATTCTGTCATCACTTGGGTTAGGTCAAACAGTTGGTGGTTGCCATTGACTTCCATAGTATTTTTTTTTCCTACTATGGAAGTCAATGGCAACCACCAACGGTTTGATTACCAGCAATCTTCAAAATATCTTCTTTTATGTTCAACATAAGAAAGAAACTCATACAAGTTTGGAACGACATGAGGGTGAGTAAATGATGACAGAATTTTCATTTTTGGGTGAACTATCCCTTTAAGGCAACACACTCTGGATGGTTTAACCGGAGTACAAGGAGACAGCAAGCTGTCACAGGGGATCATGCTGCACCTGCACCACTAGATGTAGCTGGCCAGAGACGAGTTGGATGAAGCTGCAACAGCAGATTATGCTTTACAGATGGATGACTCAGGCTGAAAATGAAGTTATAGTAGCCTATATAGAAATAATCACACCGCTAGATGTATATATTTCACCAGGTTGTATTTATATATTAATATATATTCTATATGTATATAAACATTTTAAAAAACACACACATATACACACACACACACACAACCATATGCATTACAGTATAGACACAAAAAACAAACATATGCATGGTATATATATAGATATAAAAATACATACAACCAAAAAATTTATTTGGATGCGATGATCAATTTGACAGCTTACAGTAAACGATCCTATGCACAAAAACAGCATATCCGCAAGCAGTGGTATGTATATTGCATACTTTTGTTTTTTCATAACAGGTGGTATCAATTATGAATCTATTATTGGCATCATAAACACACTGAAGGTTAATGTGTACAGTCACAGTAACACATACAACATAAAAATGGCGGTTAAAGGGGGCAGTGAATCCTTAACCACTTAAAAAAAGTATTAGTAAGCAAGAATCACGAAACATACAACAGGTTAACGGGTTAGTTCACCAAAAATTTCTGCATTAATTACTCCCCTCATGTCGTTTCAAACCATAGAACTTGTTGACATCCGGGGTTCACCGTAATACGAAGTTATGAGAATAATTTTGTGCGCAAAAAAAAACAAAAAAGGCCTTATTCAACTATCGTCACCATTTGCACATTTGATAAGTAATCCGCTGGACCTAAACACATATGCTGTTCTGTTCAGTTGCGTCGAAGCCACCGTTCTCTTTGCGCACAAAAAGTATTCTTGTAGCTTCGTAAATTTACAGTTGAACCCCTGATGTCACATGATTATTTTTACAGATCTCCTTGCTACGTTTCTGGACATGGGAACATTCGTTGTTGCTGTCTATGCAGGGTCAGACACTCTCAGATTCCATCAGAAATATCTTAAATTATTTTCCGAGGATGAACGAAGGTCTTACGGGTTTGAAAAGACATGAGGGTGAGTAATTAATGACAGGATTTTCATTTTTGGGTGAACTAACCCTTTAAGATGTAACAGCGGTGTAACCTTCAAGTATCAAGAACACAGATAACATGGCAATAAGTAAAAAAAATTAAAGGATTAGTTTACTTCTAGAATAAAAATTTCCTGATAATTTACTACCCTCATGTCATCCGAAATGTTCATGTCTTTCTTTCTTCAGCCAAAAAGAAGTTAAGGTTTTTGAGAAAAACATTCCATGGATTTTCTCCATATAGTGGACTTCAATGATGGGGACCCAGGGTTACATATCGCCGGTGACGAGCCGTGTCCCTAAAACAAATGGCCCCTCAGCAAATACCCAGATGAAAGCGCAGTGACGTGGTTTCCCAAGCTCTATATGCATTAGCGGAACACAGTACTGATAAAGCATTGCAGTTTGTAAACCAACATATTGCTCCAGCCTTTATCATGTCTCCAAGAAATAAGAACGACAGACATTCTATATTAATCAACACAGGGCCGTGCACAGGGGGATGGCCCGGTGGCTAGAGCCACTGCCCCTTTGCCCTCATCGGCTGAGGTGCCCCTCTCACCACCCCCAACCCCAGTCAAAGCGTTCGGTTACCGCTCCGGTAAAGATCCGCGGATTCCGCTAAAGATCCGCTCCGTGTTTTCCCTCACAATCGGTGTGCCGCTATCTGGAGTGGAGACCACAGTTCCCGAAGGTCGGTCATTAACAGGTAGATGCTTTACAATCCACATTACAGTCAGTGGATGATTCGCTGAATTAATAATTTGGTAGTTTGTTTTTGTATTTCTGCCGGTAAAGTGATTAAAAGTGATTACAACAAAATATCCACGTTCTTAGAATTAGAATGACACAAAATTCACTGTTGTTGGCACACTTTGTAGACAAAAAAAATGCCTTCACAAAAAAGAAGACAGAGAGAAAGAGCGAAGAGAGGCTGCTAAAGGCAGTTCAACATTGCAAACATGAATTCAAAGCTCCAGCAATACAGCAGGTAAATCATCATATAGAATATTTAGTGTAACTGTGCATGTGCATGTAATATTTAGAACTATAACGCGAGTTAGTCGATGCAATATATGGCTGCCATGATGGAGAATACGATCACATGAAAGAGTAATGAAAGGGTTAAACAATATTACTCAATGCACACTGTATTACTTAATGCACACTAAGGATGCTCACACACACACACATTTTGTTGTAGATATAGATATTTGAAATAACTGACAGGTAACAAAATGCGTACTGCAAGTCTCCTGTTTATAACATTTTTCAGGTTTAACTGTAATCATAATGTGGCATAATTGTAAAAACTGATATGTATGTATAAATGCACTGGTAAACTTTGACTAAATGGGATTTTAAATGTAATAATGATTTCATAATTCATAGGGCAACCAAGTGTTTGGAGGAACCCCTGGAGTCTTTGTCAGAATATAAAGTTAAAATTATGTATACTGCAAGCATGTATAAATCCTTTCTGTATACAGTATGTTTAATTTAAAAGTTTAAATGGTAGAAAACTTTTCAGATTATTTAGATTTTTGAATTCTGTCTTTTATTGATAATTATAGTGAATCATGTTGGAAGCTGCCTCTTGCAGAACAGCAGACCGATCTCCAGTCAGAGGCTGCGCCTGATTCCCTGAGGCCCCCAAAATGGAAAATAAAGTAAGATTGTGTGTATTATGTAATTCTATAACACAGGGCCGTCTAACAGAAAAAAACTATTTTTTTATCATCATTGCGCCAAGCAATTGTCTTGCCTGAACCAACTGCTAGAACATCACAAGACATCACAGTGAATTGATATGGCAACAGGACACAACTTTAGTCACTTGAGCACAGTCACTGTGGCATCATGAAACCCCCAGACCCCAGAGAAAAATCCTCTCAAACTATGAACCATTCATAAGATGTAAGACTTCTTTTTGTTTTCTATCATATATTCACTGTTAGTGTAATGTTCATTCATTTCATAGCATGGGTGGTGTGGTAAACCTGGTAATTCCTGTGTTTAATGTTTCAACATCTCCATGACATAACAATTAAACAAGAGATTCTTATGGACGAGCAGAGGAACATAAGGATGGTGCAAGATCTCAAAGCAAACAATGTTCATGAGATCACAGAGGCTAATCATTTAAGTTCAAAACGGTTTCCAATTGAACATTTAAGGTCATTAATTTCCCGGGAAAGTGATCTTCGATCCAGTCCAGAAACTAGATAAAAACAGTGTCAGTTATGCACAGTTGCCGGCTGTTGTCACTTACAAGTCTGGTTGTAATTACAGTTATAATTAAATAGTGTGTGATCAATCTTAGTGTTTTGGCTTAATATTGACAGCATGCTTTAGAAAATATTTCAGGTACTTGAACTTGGATTGTGAATCAAAAATGGCATGGCCAAAGCGGTAAACTGGAGAGGTGTAAATACTTAAACACCTTTCCAAAGTTTGGAGCTTAAATCATTGTGACTGATAAGTGCATTTTTACTGTAAGCCTTTTTTGTTCATGACTTTTTTTCCCACGTCACAAATGAATGATAAAAAAAAAAAAGTGATAGTTCTTAGACTGGTGGCGTCCTAAATGTATTTTTGGTAACACTTTACAATAACAGTACATGAAATATCATGTACTAATACCTGAATTAATAATTACTTGACTATGAACTAATGATGAGTTAAGATATGTATTAATCAAGAACTAATGAAGAACTTACTTAACTACGACATGAGTCATATGAACTTCTGCATGAATAACACTACCTTAATTACATGTTAGTTCATGTATTAATTAAAAACACTTTGGGGTAAAATAAATCAAACATGCTCTAGAAGCAGATGTATGAAAAGGGCACAATGTAAAATTTTTTATAAAATTGCCACCTGCAGTTGCACAAACATCAGTGAATGACAGTGGATTTCTCAGCGCCTCCAATCTCTGTCTTTATTAGTTTACGATCGGTTTAACAGTCCTGTCTAATATGCTATTAGATAGAACGGTTATACAAAGAAAGTAATCAGAAAGTAATTAGTATATGAAAAAGTATTAGTGTTTGCCGTGTGGTTGATGTCCTATGTCGCTAGCTGAGCAGAAATAGATAATCATGTTTAGTTTGGTCGCCTCAAACTCGAGTTAGATTTTAACCTTAGTGTAAGGTTGAGAAGTCCATCTATCACTGTTTTCCGTGTTCATAGAGTTAGTTCAGCCAATCAGCCTAAATTATAAACACTGCTATAGTAGGAAAAAAACATACTATGGTAGTCAATTGGGGCCGAGATCTGCTTGGTTGCAAACATTCTTCCAAATAGCTTCCTTTGTGTACAGCAGAGGAAAGAAACGCATACAGGTTTGGAACAAAATAAGGGTGAGTAAATGACAATTCATTGTGGGAGAACATCCTTTAATCTCAAAACGTTTGTTAATGGTACTGTGGTTATTGGAAACGTTAGAAACACTCTTGTCGTATTGGTTCCAAGTTTCACCTCCTTCTTCCCTCTCCACATCTCTCGGCCCTCCCGGTACAGAGCATGTGTCTTTCTGATCCCCCCTCCATGGGCCGGGGTTTGGGGGGACGATCTTTCTCTCTTGTATTATGTTTTAATATCTCTTATTCATATTCGAGGTACGCATGCGCACATTTATGCATTAGCTTTTCTTGGTTCAAATGTTCAAATAAGGACATGAGATATAGGACTCTAAGGTAATGGGGTTCGTGCTGTACTATGGAGATAGTTCAGCATCCTTCGTGAAGTTTATTCCTAATATGTCCATATTTTCCTGTAATGTGACCATTTTATATAATACATATTCTTGGCCAAAATCCTATATGTATGTCATCTATATCCTCATTGGTTAAAGGGTTGAAACTCCCCTCGACATATGCCTATATAATATCCTTGTATCTATGAATAAAGTTGAAGTATTGAGAATACATTTTGATGTGTGTTTTCTTGCTTCCCGGCTGTTATACAGTTTGAGGGACTGAGAATTTTCCAGGTGGCAAAAAGAGAATCTAGAGGGACCGTTGTTAATTACTGACAAATGGGGGCTCGTCCTTCCGGGAATTTCTAGAAAAGACAGGTAAGAAACTTTTATTTTTTTCCTGTCTGTAAGAGAAATTGAATTTATCCTCATTTGCAATTTGATTGTGTCATATTTGGCATCAATCTGTTTTCCTCACATTTTGGATGTGGGAAGAAGAGTGGGAAGCTTTCGGTTTATCTATTTCTAGTAAATGGATTAGTGGTGAAAGATTATAATTGCTCACTCTTGCCTTGAATGTTCTCGGTCCTTTAAGTGACTTCATGAATACAGAATTGAAAGCTTTCTTTTGACCAAAATATCAAAAAGTTAATATAAGACTCTATTTTGTGTTTTGTATGGCCATTCTATAAATTGTGAAAAGTACACTAAAATTGACGAGACATCTTTGATCTCCGATGGGGCAGGAGATCTCCAAACCTATTCTTGGCGAGTTGCCAAGGGATTGGATGTTCAGAAATAATAAAGGTTTTAATACTGAACCGTATTTGAGTAATTTGGCTGGTTGGTCAGAAGGCAAAGTACAATTAGATCCGTTTCCTCGTGATGGCTCATTCAAAGATAAAGATATGAAGGCAGCCAAATTGATGATAAAGGACGGCTGGGGTGATCCGTCTTGGGACTATGATTATATGAAAGAATCCTATAATGTGTGGGAAAAAATGAAACCTTATTGGGATAAAGGGCCAGATCAGGTTAAAACGACTGATAAAAAAAAAATTTTTTTCTAATGTCCCATGTTGACTCTCCCAGCTCGGCATGATACTGTTACAAAGCCTGAACAAGAAAAATTAACTCCTAATCGTCTGTACCCGCAATTACCTAGTGCAACTGATTTATACCCATTTGTGCAGATTCCAGACGGGTTTAAAATAACCCCGCTGGCAATGTCTGATGCTGTCGCGATTGCTAAAGATTTGCCAGATCCTTTACGGTGTCCGCATCAATATGTGTCTGTATTGAAGCGTTTAACCGCGTACAGTCAATTGACTGGGCGTGATTATCGCTTCATTTTGACTAAAACACTGCCGCCAGAAATTACAGAGAAAGAATTGATTGCAGAGATTGATGTTTAGAGTCCTAAACGGGATGCGCCGCCATCTCGCCACGGTGCTTTATCAAAAGGTGATAAACCATTAGATCTGTCACAACCAAAATCTTTCCGAACGTTGCAAATAGTTGATTCGGAGGACGATGAAGATGATGCGTGGATTTGGGCTGAAATGGAAAAGCTAAAAGAATTTTTCAGACAATTGACTGCTTTTCTGGTGAAATTGTCTTCAACTAAGCAAGATTTGTCGCATGCTGCAAACACGAAACAGAAAGCGGACTGAAGAATCTGCCATTCCATTAGATCAACATTCTCCTTGTTTGTCATACTTTTTGAATAACATGCAAAAAAGAAAACGCCACCAATGTGTTTTAGTGTGACAACTTCGAATATAACATATTTCTGTTGATGCTTTGTCTCGGAGACTGCGTGAGCTTTCCACTGCGGGGGCTTTTGAAGCCTCCCGAGGGAAACTTACCGCAATGATGCAGCTTAATACTGTTGTCAAAGCACGTTCAAATCAGGCAGCAGGGTCGAAAGTCTGTTATTATTGTGGCATTGCGGGACACTTCGCTAACGCTTGTAGGAAAAAGCAGTGGGAATTTCCGGTGTCCCTGTACGTTGTGAAATGACACCAACTTTACCGGTAACTTCTAAAGACAATCCTTCTTTGTTTAAGATGCACGCATTTGCAATAATACCTGATGCTCCATTTTGCCTTTTGGGTAGAGATTTGCTGCATAAATTGGGTGCTCATATTACATTTCAGAATAATTCTCTGCAACTCATGTTTCCTTCTGTCTATTCTCTGACTGTTGAAACAGAAAATGCGACCACTGAGGGTGAGGCTGCAACAACTGGTGGATGTCAACCCTCGCTTGTGGGCGGAGCATAAGGATGATGCGGGCCTCATAGATGTCCACCCTTATGTGGCTACTCTGACCAGACACACACCAGTCTATTGTAAACAATATTCTCTCTCCAAAGAAAAAAATCGATGGGATTCGGCCTATTATAGAAAATTTGCTGGCACAAGGCATTCTGATCAAGACTCACTCACCCTACAATACATCGATCAATCCAATAAGAAAAGCGAATGGTTCCTGGCGATTGACACAGGATCTTAGAAAGATTAATGACATAATTAAACCATTGGCTCCTATTGTACCTGATGTGCACACAATACTGAATTCTATTCCTAGTTCACATGCCTATTTCACAGTTATTGATCTATGCTCTGCATTCTTTTCCATTCCTGTAGATCCTGTCTCGCAGCCGCTGTTCACCTTCACCTTTGACCATGCTCAACTTAGCTGGTCTAGATTGCCCCAGGGACTGAGAGATTCTCTGGCTGTGTTCGCCGACGTAGTGCACGCAACGTTAGCGGATGCTCAACTCCCTCCTGATACCTGTCTGCTACAATACGCGGACGACATCCTCGTTACTGGTGCCTCTGCGGACCAGTGTGCTGCTGCCTCCAGCATCGTCTGCAACATCCTGGCGGAAGCTGGGTTCAAGGCATCAAGAGAGAAGCTTCAGTGGGTTCAGAGGAGGGTAGATTACCTCGGACATGAATTGTTACAAGGTACAATAAAACTGTCTGCTGATCGTATCAAAGCCATTGCTACGTACAAACGGCCCTCCACGAAGAAGCTAATGCAAAGCTTCCTGGGCTTGGTGAACTATTGCAGAGCGTGGGTGCCGAACTGTTCCATGTATGACAAAATCTTGAGAGCAGCCACCGTGCAGGACTCTGATGATATTGCATGGACAGCAGAAATGGACCACGCATTCAGACATTTGAAAGCATCCTTGACAAGGCCACCTGGCCTTGGCCTACCGACATATACAACTGACTTTCATTTGTACGTGCACGAAGGTGGGGGAACAGCTGCCGCAATCTTGGCCCAGGAGCACGGGGGCATTTATCGCCCAGTAGCGTATTTGTCTAAAACCTTAGACTCTGTGGCTAGAGGGCTTCCAGCCTGTCTGCGCGCAGTGGCTGCAGCAGCGATCATGGTGCAGGATGCAGAACGTATTGTGTCACATCCACTGATAGTGCACACCTCTCATCAGGTAGGAGCTATTATGCACAACATTTCTACGCAGCATATGACTGCTCAACGACGTTCTGGATATGAAGCAATATTATTAGCTACTGCAAATTAAACATTGAAACCAACTTCCGTAGTTCATGGCCCAACCTTATGTTTGCATAAGTTATTGCAGGGTGAATTTGAGGACAGCGATCATGACTGCCTAGCCAGGATTCATACTTCGACGGCTTGCAGGCCAGATGTGTCCGCATTTGTCCTGGAGGAGGGGAAAACATTGGTATGTAGATGAATCATGCTATAAACCAAATGATAATGAATAATGGTGTGGGTATTCGATTGTTGAATTAACTGACTGTGTCATAGAGGCCTATTCTCTACCATATAAATCAGCACAAGTGGCAGAATAAATTGCGTTAACAAGAGCTTGTCAATTGGCAAAAGATCAGTGTATCAATATATACACCGATTCAAAATATGCACATGGAATTGTACATGATTTTGCCAAACTGTGGGAAGAAAGGGATTTTAAAACTTCAGAAGGAAAACCCATATCCCACCACAGTGTTGTGGCTGAACTGATTCATGCAGCACAGTTACCGTCAAAATTGGCTGTGATAAAAGTAACTGGGCATGCATCAGGAGAGTCAGAAGAGGCAAAGGGAAACAGACTTGCAGACGAAGTAGCTAAATGGGCAGCTAGAGATGTCCTATCAAATCCACATGTTGACAAAGCAGGCACAGAAGTGCCCATGATGTCCTTTGTGTTGACTAATGATTTGGATATTAAACTATTACAAGCAAACCCCACTCAAAGTGATCTAAACCACTGGGCAGCGAATGAGGCAAAACCGGATCAAGCAGGTATTTTGAGAGATAAGCAGGGCAGGATTGCTCTGCCAGCTTCTATTATTGTTATGTTCTTGCAGGCACTATCATGGTGTCTCACATGGGTCAAAAGAGAAAGTGATTCAAAATTTGAATAAATCGTATTGTATAGCAAATGTAAGAAAAAATACTTTGATGTTATTAGATGCTTGTTTGATCTGTACTAAGACCAATCAACATAAAGCTAGTAAACATGATTCTCTTACAAACCCGGAACTGCCATTTCAGCATTTACAAATAGACTTTACACACATGCCTCCTTGTGTAAATCACAAATATTTGCTTGTGATAGTGGACCGTTTCTCCAAATGGCCTGAGGCTTTCCCGTGTGGAAGAGAAAATGCACAGACTGTAGTGAAGGTACTTGCTAAGGAGATTATACCTCGTTTTGGTATACCAACGGTTATAGAAAGTGATAATGGTACACCGTTTGCCTCCAAGGTTACCCAGTTGCTAGCTAAAGAGCTAGATATTAACTGGCATCTGAGCATACCCTATCATCCCCAGTCGTGTTCGGTAGCAGAACGTTTTAATCAAACGATAAAAGATCGAATTACGAAAGCATGCATGGAGACAGGCCGAAATTGGGTCGACGTACTACCTGCACTGTTGGCAGAAATAAGAATGTCCCCCTCATCGACAACAAAGATGTCTCCATTTGAAATACTAATGGGCAGACCGTTCCCCACCCCGTGGGTTAAGGGTCGTGCTGGTAATCTCTCCACAGGTGACACGGAGGTGATCATCGCGGATTACGTGGATTCCCTATCAAAAACTTTAAATAGCATAAATGGTGATATTTCTCTCTCTCTCCCTCTTCCTGCAGAGAAGCCGACTCATTCTTTTGCTCCAGGCCAACAGGTGTTGATAAAGTGCCTGAAACCTCCAAAGCTCGGAGAGCCAAAGTATCTTGGACCTGCGACTGTCATCGCTGTGACGCGGACAGGGGTGCTGACTGATTTCCAGCCACAGTGGATCCATGCAAGCAGGCTGAAGGCGGCTCCGGAGACAGGAGGGGATCTGTGCATCGTATCTGCAGCTGGATCGAGTTCGAGGAGCTGAGAGAGGAGTCGAGGTGCGGAAGAGGCGGAAGGAGAAGCAAGAGTCTACAATCATCATTCCTGATAGTTGTGTGGCCATGTTTATGAGACAAATGATGATACACCCCATGCCTATGCCACGAATATGTGGTGGAGATTTGCTAACTATACGGCAAAGGCCGAAGGGAAAAAGGGGTCTTGCTATGTCTGTACAAAAATGCCCCACAGTGCGGTCGGTCCTCGTGTAATTGTTGAAGCCCCACCACCGCAAGATTGGGAATGCATTTCTTTTATTAGTGTTGCAGGCTTGGTTCCTGCTTTGAAGACTTCTGGACAATGGCTGTGCAGACCAAATGGTACAATATGGTTTATACCCCAAGTGTTTGTAAGAGTGACAATCGTGAGTTCAATCCCTGACTCATTATTTTGTGTAGAAAGAATTGAAGGAGAACAGAAGTTGGGTGAAATTCCATTGAGCGAGTGTTTATGTATTCATTGTTTATGTTAAACAAAAGCAGGCAACTGTTAGAAAACACTCTCTGTCTGTATTGGTTCCAGATATTTTCACCCTCCTTTTCTTCCCTCTCCCTCTCTGCTCGCCCTCCCTGTACAGAGCAATGTTGTCTTCTTCTGATTCCCCCCTCCTCCATCTGATCTCTCTCTCTTGTATTATGTTTTAATATCTCTTACTCATATTCGAGGTACGCATGCGCACATATATGCATTAGCTTTTCTGAGTTCAAATGTTCAAACGAGGACACAAAAGCTAGGACTCCAAGGTAAAGGGGTTCATGCTGAACTATGGATATAGTTCAGCATCCTTCGCCAAGTTTATTCCTAATATGTCCATATTTTCCTGTAATGTGACCATTTTATATAACACATATTCTTGGCCAAAATCCTATATGCATGTCATCTATATCCTCATTGGTAAAAGGGTTGAAACTCCCCTCGACATATGCCTATATAATATCCTTGTATCTATGAATAAAGTTGAAGTATTGAGAATACAATTTGATGTGTGTTTTCTTGCTTCCCGGCCGTATACACTTTGAGGGACTGAGAATTTTCAGGGTGGCAAAGGGAAATTAGAAGGACCTTTGTTAATTGCTAACATGAACATTCTCCAAACAGTTTTAAATATTGATTTTATTTTTACATTGTTACGTAATATCTTTACATTTTATGTTGAATTTTATGTAAAGTAATATACAAGTAACTTATGCCTCTTGGTTTAAGGTGCACTGATATTTAAAAGCTTTGTTAAATAAAAGTGTTTTACCTTTTAATTTCTGTACTTTTTTTAAGTGCGGGTGAGTATCTTAAAGTAATCGTCTTGGATATACTGGTGCAAAATAAGAATCACCTTGGTGGATGTTAATTGGTATTTTAGATAATGACTTTTGACTTTACATGACTACACATTATTACTAAATCATTAACAACTCATAGACTAACATTAATTCATGACTTGTTAATTATGGCAGGATAGGCACGGCAGGCGGTTAGGGTATTTAGGGTCGACGCGCGGCTGCAGCTTTCTTTCGTGGTGGGGGCGGTTTGTGCAGTTGGGGCGGTGCTCGCGTCGCAGTCTCGGCGATTCCACGCGGAGCATAAATACAAACTGAAAAACCTGTGGGATCCAAGTGGAAAGGTTCTGAGAATGTTTAACATGTATTTATTTTAAAATAGTTTTCTTTGTTTCTTAATTGTAAACTTAAAATGTGAACCTAAAGCAGGGTCTAAAAATATATATGGTCTTTTTATAAAATACCATATTAGACATTTAATAACGGTCCTGCTGCACTTTATTCCCCCTTGACTGTATGCACAAAAAGTGGTTTAATAAGGTGAATGTTACAGGGACCTGAGTATTGCAAATGCAGTATTGTCTCCCGTACTGTGTTCTGGTAATAATTTTTATTTATTGCTAAGGTTTGCATATGGTGGTGTTGTGTTCTTAGGACAGCTTTCTAAAAATATTCTAGTTCCTAAAATAAGAAGTATCCCAATATATCACTTTGCTTAAAGTATCGCAATGTTTCACAACCCCTTTATCATGATACGTATCGTATTGCCAGATTCTTCTGCACTAACCAGCACTAATTTATATGACTGTGTAATGTATCATGAGTCAGACTTACTGGGGGGGACGTATTAAAACTCGTTCATTAATACTTAAGTAACATTAATCATGCTGTTAAGTATCCTTATGTCATGACTTGTCTTGGAGGGGGCACATATTTAAAAGGTTACTCAATTACACATGTTCTATACATATTCAGCTCATCTAAATCAGATATTTGGTGCTTTTCGGTGGTTTGTAAAGAAGTGAAAGAGCAGAGGTCCTGAACAGTTGGAGGAAAGTTGACATTTTGAAGGGGCAAAAGTGACCCAAAAGAAGAACAAGAGCACAAGACAAACGTCTGTCTGCAGTGCATTATTATGATATAAATATAGTAAACCAATCCATAACATAACCAAAGCGATAACCATCATCTCATGCTAACACTGATTTTAATTTGGAAAATTGCACCTGCTTAATGAATATGTTATTGTAGGACGGCAGCAGTGGAATCACTCAAAACAGAATGAGATGAAATCGTTTTTAATTATGAATGCATCATTGTGTGTTGGATGAGTTAGGTTAAAGTAAATATGCAAATATGGCATGGCGGAGCAGGGAGCCCTCACTGGGCTAAACTCGGGAACAGGAGCCCACACTGGAGCGAGCTCTGGGGCTGGAGCCCACAGTCCCTTCCTCTGCAATCTCCTCTTTTGGGCCGAGGAGAGGGAGGTGACTGGCGGGCTTGACAGCGGCGAGGCCGGCGGGCTGGAGAGAGCCGCAGCCAGTGGGCTTGAGTGCTGAATGGCCGGCGGGGTGAAGAAACTTGAGTGAGCAGCGGCCGTCGGTCTTGTGTGAGCCACAGCCGGCGGGCTTGACAACGGTGGGCTGCGGCGGACTTGAGTGTAGCCGCAGCCGGGGGGCTTTCTACGGAGCGGCCGGCGGCTTGTATAAGGAGAGGCTGGCAGAAAAAAAAAAAAAAAGAACTTTCAAAACCGAAAAAACTAAATGAGGAGAAGGGGCTCTGGTTACTGTATTGGTCCGGTATTCTGTCACGGTTGCCTTCTATGACGAAACGAAGAACAAGGAGAGGTGGGCTGAACTCAAAGTAAACCGGGGTAACTCAAGGCAGGCAGGGACACACAAGAAACACAACATTGACGTTCAATACCGGATCAGGCAAACTTAGAAACACAGGGCTTATAAACACATGAAACGCAATCAGGGAGAACAGAAACAGGTGAGGAGTAATCAAGGATAATTAATAGAACACAGCAGAGATAAATAAACATAATCAGGATTCAGGACAGGAACTGGAAGGAAACCAAATAAGGGCATACAGAAACAGGAGGCAGGAACAGAGGGAAAACAAAACAAAAACAGACCATAAACGTGACATAGGGAGAGTACTGAATTATCTAATACTATAAGACATGACAGAGATTATTGGGGTTAAGTTTATTTCTTGGAACTGCAGGGGGCTGCATAATTTCACTAAAATCAAACAAGTGATGACTAGGCTAAAGCAGCTACAGTCTAAAATGGCTTTTCTCCAAGAAACACATTTAATGCCAAAAGGTATCAATACGTAATAGATGGCCCGGTCAGGTGTTTTCAGCTTCATTTAGTTCTCAAGCAAGAGGGGTTACTATAATGATCCACAAATCTATTGCATTTCAAATAGCTAAGACTATACAGGACCTATCAGGTAGATATTTGTTCAAGAGGATTTACTAATCTAAATCATTGATTCTCGTTAATATCTATGGTCCTAATGATGACATCCCAAAATTTTATAGCAACCTCTTTCTAACTTAATCTAGTCTTTCTGGGTTTTATGTAATAGGTGGGGATTTCAACTGTACATTAGATCCAACTAAAGATCATGCTTCTGGCCTGGACCTGTCACACAGACCAGAAAGACCCTTCATTATTTTATGAAGGATTTAAATCTATTAGAAATATGGAGACATTTACATTCTAAAGGATATTCAATACTCATGCTTTTCTAGTACACACCACTCTTATTCCATAATAGACTGTTTCCTTATTTCAGCAACATTACTGTATATTACTGATTGCTTTTTAGGAGGCAATAGTAATTTCAGATCATGCCCCTATATTATTCACTTATACTGACTCTAGGTTATTAGGCAATAGGAGAATTAAACAGAAGCAATATGAAAGAATAAACTCCATTAATGGCAATAATTGATCCGGTTAAACACTTTTAAAAATGCTTTTTTGAGAATTTATATACCTCTCAATATTTAAACAATAGTGCGCAAACAAACTTTCTGTATAGTATATCAATACCTACTATTTCTTGAGAAGCAAAAATGTCCCTAGACATAGATATAACAGAAGAAATTATAGAGGCTATTGATAGTTTTAACAGCAGGTCAAACACCTGGGCCAGATGATCTTAACATCGATTTTCGAATTTAAGGAAAAACTTGTTTCACCAATTTTAGATGTTTAAAGAATTTTTTGAAAATGGTGCGCTCCCAGTCTCTTGAAGAAATACTCTCATTACGTTACTTCCTAAACACCAAATGTGAATCATTTCGGCCAATTTCATTACTTATTACGGCTGTTAAGATACGGAGTCAAATTTTAGCACTGAGGTTGGAGGTGTTTTTGTCTGAAGTAATATATCGAGATCGAAATGGTTTTATTAAGAGCAGGCAAGGTTTTCATAATGTTAGAACTTTTTTTTTTTTTTAAAGGGGCTTCTGATACGGCCATTTTGTCCCTGGATGCAGAAAAAGCATTCGACAGGGTGGAATGGCCTTATTCATGTAAAGTCCTGAAAAAACGTGGGTTTGGAGGATTTTTTTGTAAATCAATTGAGGTACTTTACATGCACCCCATGTCTAAAGTACTTACTAATAGTATAGTTAATATGCAAAGGGGCACTTGTCAAGGGTGCCTCTTATCTCCTCTGCTTTGTTTTAGCAATCGAGCCATTTGCAATAGCTGTAAGGTCTCATTGTGTATGCTTTATAATGGGAGTGGATGGTAGCCCAAAATTTGAAGTCCAAAAAATTGCACCCATCCATTATAAAAGAAGCGCGTTCATGAGAGCGTGGCATCCAGCAGATGACGCAAGGACGTAGGCAAACGCGGTGACTGCCCGCGGAAGTGACGAACGTGGAAGCGCAGAGGAGAGAGCGAAACAAAACACCGGTCACGAATTAGTAGTACAAAACGAGGATTTGTAAAGAAGAATATCAGAGGACTTCAATATAAGCCAATAGGACACTGGTTTTCCATTGCTGTAAACAAAACTTGTTTCTTGCGAGACTAGCATATTCTCACCGGAGCTTATGCTAAGCCCATGTCCTACGTCATCCGCTGGATGCCACTCTTTTGTGAATATGCATACGACAGTTAGCGGAAGCTAGAGATTAAGGTTTATAAAGTTGTAAATATGGATATTTTTCTTAAAAACATCTTTGTGCTTCAGAAGGCCTTTATTAACCCCACTGAGCAGTGTGGAGCACTTTTTATGATGGATGGATGCACTTCTTTGGACTTCAAATTTTGGGCTACCATCCACTCCCATTATAAAGCATAGATTAGCCTGGACATTATTTAAAGGGGTCATATGATGCGATTCCAATTTTTCCTTTCTCTTTGGAGTGTTACAATGCTCTTGGTGCGTAAAGAAGATCTGTAAAATTGCAAAGAATAAATTCTCAAATCCAGAGATATTCTTTATAAAAGAGTCAACCTTAAGTCAACCACACCTCCTAAAACGGGCTCTTTCTAACACATCCCCACTGTCTACTCGATGTGCAAACTTGCATACTGCATCCAATGTTCACCGCAAAGAAAGGCTGCGTAACTTTGATACTCGCTGTAGTTATTGTTGCTGCCGCCGTGTCGGGAAAGCAGCGCGTGGTGTGTTTTGTTGTGAAAGCTAAACTATTTTGTTTGGCCTTCCAAAAATGGACATGACTAAATCAGTGGTTAAGTTGTATTTACAGCAGTTCAACCCAAATATTCAGATGTTTGCAGCACATTTTATGGAGGACTTTTTTCCTGATCCTGGGAGAGTAGACTACAATGCCGGCTGTTCTGACTCACAGATTGACTTTTTTTTATTTTAAGGATTTGCCACTGATGATTTAAACTCGAGTTTTGAGCAGTGTAGAGTACGCTTGTTGTTTGTCATTTCTCCGATCACAAATGCAGACAAATGGTTTTATGTTTATGCGGCGCGATGCAATGTGTAAAAAGACTGTATAAGTCATTATAATTTGTAATTATGTCCCCACTGGATGCAATGGATGCCTCGTTTATAATGGGTTTTCCTGTTTTTGAATCGTCGCTCCAGCCGGACACGGCATCATCACAGTATGCGTAACATTTCCGTCACACGCTTGAGATATTCGGCCAATCACAACGCACTGGATAGCTGGCCAATCACAGCACACCTCGCTTTTCAGACCGATGAGCTTTGTAAAAATCGACACGTTTCAGAAAGGCGGGGCATATAGGAGAAACAACAATGTACAGTATGTGAAAATTTTGTTTTTTTGAACCTTAAACCGCATAAACATTTCCTTACACCAAATAATGTTCTTTTTAGCAACATCATATGACCCCTTTAATATAACTCAGATTGTATTCGTCTGAAAGAAGAATGTCATATACACCTAGGATGGCTTGATGGTGAGTAAATCATGGGGTAATTTTCATTTTTGGGTGAACTATACCCATCAATGTTTTATAAATTGTTAGAATCATATTCTACAGACTCTTCAGAATCCAAATTGATTTCCTGGAGAGAAGATTTAAAGATTTCTTTAGACATATGGGAAGTAGTGTGCGAAAGCTCAATCACAAACAGTAATCTCAAATCAATAGAGTACAACTGGATTATGAGAACATATTTTACTCCAGTAAGGTTAAACAAAATTAGTCAAAATACCCCAGACACTTGCATTAAATGCTCAGGTGATAAGGGTACAATTTTGAACTGTATGTGGGATTGTCCACAGGTGCAGGGGGTTTGGAAAGAGGTTCTTATACTTATTTTTAATATGTTATCTGTAAATCTTCCAATGAAAGCAGAAATTTTCATTTTTGGAATTTTTCTTGAGAATATTGTATACAGTAGCAGCACTCGGAAACTTATTGACATATGTGAAATGATGTGTGGCCAAGTATGGTGACCCATACTCGGAATTTGTGCTCTGCATTTAACCCATTCAAGTGCACACACACACACACACACACACACACACACCATGAACACACACCCGGAGCAGTGGGCAGCCATATTGCGGCACCCGGGGAGCAGTTGGGGGTTAGATGCCTTGCTCAAGGGTTTCACCTCAGTCATGGTATTGATGGTGGAAGAGAGCGCTGGTTATTCACTCCCACACTGTACTGTCCCCCCATTTCAAGCTCAGATTTCTGTAATATAATGGAGGTAGAAAGAGATCAAATTACTTATTTTAATCACCTTCAGCCACTATTTATTATTAAGCCATCAGTCATTTATTGTTTTTTTTTTCTAAATTACACCCTTTTATTTTATGATTTCTATCCCAGGTATGCATGACTAGTACCCCAACTTCTCTTATTGTGTAGTGTTTGGTAATATGTAGGTTCTTCTACAATTACCCCATCAACTTCGGTCAGAAATCTTGGTGTAACTTTTGATAACCAGCTGACCTTCAAAGACCACATTGCAAAGACTTCTCGATCTTGCAGGTTTGCATTGCACAGCATCAGAAAGATCAGGCCTTTTCTAACGGAGCACGCTGCACAACTTCTTGTCCAGGCCCTTGTCATCTCTAGGCTGGACTACTGCAATGCTCTTCTGGCAGGACTCCCATCAAGCACAAACAAACCTCTACAAATGTTTCAGAATGCAGCGGCACGACTGGTCTTCAACGAGCCCAAAAGAGTTCATGTTGCACCTCACACTTCACACTTCATCTCCTTGCACTGGCTACCGGCTGCAGCTCGCATCAAGTTCAAGACATTAATGCTTGCATATAGAACAACCGCAGGCTCAGCACCCGCCTACTTCCACACACTACTACGAATCTACATCCCCTCCAAAAGTCTGAGATCCACTAGTGAGCGACACCTCGTGGTACCATCACAGAGAGGCTCAAAATCACCTTCCAGAACATTCTCGTTCACCATTCCTGGTTGGTGGAATGATCTTCCAACCCCTATCTGGAATGCTGATTACCTGACATTTTTCAAGCGACAGCTGAAAACTCATTTCTTTTGAAGCTACTTGACTTCATCATAATAATAAAAAAAAAAAATTCTCTCTTTATTTTTTCCTTCTCTTTTTAGCTTGTACTTTTTTGAACAATGTCTAAGAACTTGGTATTAAAACCACTTCTTGTGTCTGTTTGCCTCTTTAAGAAGAATCGCTATGTATTCCCCCCAGTGTAAGTCTCTTTGGATAGAAGCGTCTGCTAAATGACAATTGAAATATAAATGTAAATACTGTAAATAAGAGATCCTAATGCACAAGTTGGCGGTGTTTATACTGGCTAAACGTTATTTCTCAAACAATGGTTTAAAAAAAAATTTAAATTCTCAAGAGACCATTGTGATATGCATATATCGTGATTTGTACATATGCAATATTTCAATCGTTTCATAGATATGTATATATATATATATGTATATATATATATTATATGTTTGTGTGTTGTGTACACATACATCCAGTATATCACTCATAAATTCACCCGCTGTTAAATATTTAATACTTATTAAAATAATTCAAGTTACTTTTATGAATACACTATCTTTTTGACTTGTCTGGCATTAATAAATGATTCATGAACCTAAATTTTTCTAAATGCCAAGTAACTTTCATCGATAACTAATTTAGAACTTTACATTTTGACACTTTATAAATGATATACAGCTGTTCTTCCCGGGGGTAGTCTTCCCCCCACCCAGAAACATTATGTCCCAGAGGTCAAACATGAATTTGAACAAATTTTGCCTGTAATAGGACACATAGATTTTCCCTTCTCCATAAAAGAATTGCTTACAGCACACAGGCGACCGCCTTTAAAAAAAAAAATTAAAAAGAAAAAAAAAAAAAAACAAAAAAAATAAAAAAATCTATATTTCTTTCTGCTCAGTGGGTATAAAAGAAGCTGGGGCCGCTTCCATTTAAGAATCCAAGATCACCACAAAAAACAAGAAGTCCATCCACTCTTGTGCCTACTTGGGATCACACAGGGCACCCAGCCGAGATTTCCAGCATGGCGTTCCCAATGATGTGAAGCTATATGATATAGCATCTGAGACTATACGGAACTTGGTGCAGCTCTTCTTTTTTTCTTTGGCTCGCAACAGCCGGCCACAGCTACATCTGCACAGAGCAATTTATCAACTGCTGCAAACTCCTTGAGCAACAACTCCTTCATAAAGCTTGTCTGGGAAAAAAAGACTTGTGTGTCTGGTAATAATAAAAACATATTTTGGAAAGTTGCAAAATTGTTTGAGGACTGTATAATCTGATGGCATCCCTTGCTCTTATTTTGGCTGCGCCTGTTCTCGTTGCTTTCTTTGGCAGAGAGGGATATGTTTACGTCTTCCGCAGGCAACAAAGGACCTTGGCAGCTTTGCGGTCATACGCGTCATAGATGCGCAAAGCAGAGCTTGCATGGGACAAGAACGTGAAGCACACACACACAGCCACCAAAGAAACACACACCACAAGCACATAATCAATTTTCCAATCTGTGTCATGGTTTTGTGGCCCCCCGATTGGCACTGGCATATACTTTTTTGTACATTTCAAATTGAAGAATCATTAAATCCCTCTGATTGTGGCACCTGCCTAACTTGGCTCGTGCTCGCATAATCCGGTATATGGATCAGAATGAAGAATTTTAAAAACCCCAGGACTCAAACAACATTGAGGTTCACAATGATCCTACACTGGGCCATTAAGAGAGATAATGACACAATCACAATCTATGTGCTGACAAATGAGAGAGAATTTCCCTTCTGGAAGTGGGACCCTGTTATCGCCGCCGCAACTGGGGACTGTAAGGTTTCTTCTACATTTTTGATGTCTTATTCATTTGACCTAAAATAATAAAAAATAAAAAAAAACACATTTGGGTTGAAGTCACCACAAATTCGAAATCGAAATTAACAATGCAATTTTTAATGAAATGTCACAGTGGTCTTTCTTCGTCGTTTGGAATGTTTTTCCTTCTTTTGTTTTCCATGCACTACATTAGGCCTAAGTACATTTCAAATACTGGAAAGTTTCAGGAGTGCTTCTATCTTCAATGCAATCGGTTTTCCCTCCTTCGGAGCATCATTCAGTGATGCGTTGAACCCTTTTATAATAGTTGCATGTAGATCCGTCCTTCCGCTGATCCCTCAAAACCATACAGTGATTGTCCGGACAGAAAGAAGGGTTCAAACATGCAAAAGATGCTGGAAAACCTAAGAATTTGTGGGACCTGAAGGATTTTTCAGAAGAACAATCATAACCAGTTTAAAACGGTTGCAAGATAAACCAGTAACAAGGGACTCATGAGCAACAATCACAAAAAAAAAAAAAAACAACAGCTGTGGATCATCCAGGTAACAAAACAGTATTAAGATCAAGCTACATTAACTTTTGAGAACGGGTATTTTTATAATTCCAACTATTTCTTTTGTGGACTAATGAACATCTTTTATATGGAACATCTTATTCTATCAGTACTTGTAGCGCTGGACCAATCAGACACAATATACCAAAGATTTGAGAAAACACAGTCCATTTTTTTTCATTTGATTTAAATCAAAAAAATCAATTAATTCATTAGAATTTAAACAAAAATCGTCAAACGTCCCCTCCCACAAAACTTCAACATCAACGACAACCCAATAAACTGTATAGACAGGAGTTCTGGCCTGCCAATCCAGGCCCCTGCCTGGTTACCCATGGCAACAAATAAAACGAAACCCTGACTTACCAGATACATTTAGAAAGACCTTGACCCCCTCCTGGATTTAGTGGAGTAAAATCACTCATGACTTGCCTTGCCCTATGGGCAAATCCACAAAGGGATGTGGACTTTTCTTGTAATTAAATAGAAGCCTTTCCTTTGAATGACCACACAGATCCTGGCTCCTTCTCCATAGGTCATGTGTATATTATTGTCAATCGTGTTATTTTGTCTTTGAGGATTTGTATAAAACGGTTTTTTTAAAGGTGCAGGCTTTAATTATTCGAAAACAAGTCACCTCCACGCATTCCTGTCACTACATATTATAACCCTAAATGACCTGTTTGTCATCTATGAATTAGTTTCGTTATGATCTAATTATGTATATTTGTATGTTTTATACCCTATGCAACACTATTTTGTCTAAAGGAAGAATCGTTATTAGTTTGTTGGGTGCATGGCCACAGAATAAACCACGCCCCGTGTCATTGCAACATGAGAGTCATCTTCCAACCAATCAATCTCACTCCGCCCACCCCAAGCGAGCAAGCGCATTACAATTGCAAATTAACCATGCCCTGGGACATGTGGCACCATGCTGGCGCCATTGGATGCCCACTCGCTGAACAAAGGGGGTCTCCGTAAAAACCCTCCCTCCCATCAATTGGCAACCCTCCCCGCTCTGGAAGTTCTATCCGTTTTCACATTGGACTGGAACAAGCCCACCGTTGAGCAGGCGGTGACTCTATCTATTTCTTACAACCGAGACCTTATAGTCCACCCGCTTCCAGGGAACCCCCCCTGGCCCAGGTTCTTAGAAGATGAGCGCGCCACTTGCTCCTTGTCCGGACATCCTAATTTTGTGTACCAGGCTTACTCGGCCTTTGTTTTCCCCTGTCCCCCTTTTGCCCTCCCCTCCCCCATCCCCCCACCATTCGTCAGTTTACTGCTGAACGGCTAACACTTGTACGTCTTTTCATCTAACCAACTTCCCAAATATCCACGTGCGCCTTCAGCTTGCAATCAGGCGCCTCTTCTTTTCAGGACAGCGAGACAGTTACAATATCTCAAACTTATCTTATTTAATGATTACTTAGTACCATTTGCAAAACAAACCTTGTTTTACAGAAGTGTTGTGTTGTTTTGAAGAAGAATCTGATGTTTCTCCCAGTGTACTCTTCTGAATATATGCAAATGGTTCACATACCCCTTGATGTTCTTTTCATTTTCTTTCCTCTTTAGAAAAAAAAAACCCTTTCGCACTGAGCTTTACAAATATTCGTAGTCTGATGCCTCCCATCTGTGTGGAGTTTTTTGTTCTAGGGGCGATTGATCCGGTTATTTTAAAATGATTCCGCCTAACTTGTTTTCCATTGCGACTGCGTCATCTTGTCATGAGTGACACACCACTCGCCGCCCATATATCTGTGTAACACATTATTCCGTTCATGATTTTTATTTTTTCGTTTTTTTCGTCCTTTTTTAAGATTATTATATAGAATTCAAGTATGTCCATCAAACATGCTCACTATCTTATGAACTACCTGATATCGCCGTTCTGACAATATGTGCAATTAAATCTGTTTGTGCTAGTGTTAAACACTTTGTATATTGACCCGGTGTTATTTTATCTATACCTGGTGATGGGCGGCCAGCCGATGTTAGTTCGCAGCTGTAAAAAATCCTCGCGAAGCTGTGGGATTTACAACACGACCGTACGAATTCATGTCCTTCCCCTCTCCCCTCTCTCCCTCCTTCTCCCTCCCCTATTTACTCATCCTCCGCTCTCCCGAAAACACGTTAAAGTATGGGTCCTCCTCTCTCCTCTCTCCTCTCTCTCCTCCTTTGGGCGCTCCTCCTCCGCCATCCTTCTCCTTTCCGGTAAACTGGAGCGAGCAAGTAAAACTTAATATGTTATCGACCTAAACAATCTGTATATGATATCAATAAAAACATGCCGTCAGATTATATTTGTAAGGATCATTATTACCGTTTCCATAGACATCAGCGTGCATTTTACAAACAGTAAATGTATGGTTTTCCTAGTACTTATGTGTATTTAAATGTCTGAAACCTAAAATAAGTATTATATGGTTGAAAACACTGAATATTTGTTCATAAATGACACCCGCGCTTAGCGGTCAGGCGCGTCCGATCTGGCCTCCGCGCGAAAAGTGGATTAAAATTCAGCAGCAGTTTAATGACGTGACTCACTGAAAGTTCAATCACAAAATAACAAAAACCCGGTGTGATCGTAACGCGACTAACGCTTCAGGGACCAGCCAAGACTGATCCCACCGGTGCGATCGTACGCTTCAAAGGTTTAAAGTTTGAAGATTTTTAACCCTACTTTTCCTATACAAACGTTTAATGGTGTTTGTTGTTTGTGTGTTTGGAACCCATTTATGTAGTAATTTGAGTGGGTTTTTTGGTCTAGTTTAAGTGTTTATGTAGTTAATTAAACCTTACTTGTATCACACTTGACGAGTTCATTGTTTGCTCATAACCGGAGTAACTAATCATGCAGATTTACGCTACAAACCTTTGTAACCTGTACAGTAGGAGTTATTCCTTACCAGGAATTACGTCTTGGACATTGACAACAGTTTACCCTGATAGGGTTCAGCTATATAGCTACGACGGATTATAAATGATTATAACTAGTTATGATTAATTATTCATATTTCCCATGAGCTGATTCGTTACAACTAAATAAAAAAATAACATGCATTTTTTATGATCCCTCTTATTTTGGTAAAATAATTAACACGGGGCAGTATAAAAATGTGACCACAACTGTACATCAAGTTTATAAAATGTGCAAAATTAATATAAAACTATCTGCCTGTTTTCACTAGAATTAATAATTCATAAGGTGGAAAAAAAAAATTAATAGTTAAGATGTAACCGAAATATGTTGTTTTCATCCATTGTTGTCACTGTCGGACAATGCTACAGTTTTATAAAAAAAACATTTTTTTTTTAAATTTTTTTACACACACTTTTGTAATAACCATTTTATGTTTGTACATTTGCATTTTTCTCATTCAAATTGTTTTGTGAGGAGACTCTGCCTGACCGTCACCTGATCCACTGCATTCATTTTGCACTTGTTGCCAGAAAATAAAGAAGTGCTGGTGTCTAAACGATGAAATATTCTCTCATGCAGCCTAACTGTCAGTGGTGCAATGCAGTGAGCCCCAGGGCTCTAAAGAGAATGGCTGAGAGTGTAAGACAGCAAGGGAAAGGCAAGAAAGAGAAGATGGGTAAAGGTGATAAATGTAACTGCTGGGTTCATCCCTGACACACCACACTAATGCACAGTACAGCTTCTCTGAGACAACACATACGAGGAAAGATGCATTTAGTCACTTACATTTATACTCCAAGTAGACACTTTTTGTTACTAAAGCCATTTGTAATGAAATACACAACTCATTCTATTCTAGTCATCCAATTACGAGTGCATTAGTTTGAGAGTTCGCTTGATATGATTCTACTTTTGACGTTTCCTGGAACTCCTTGTGCTACAAGGATCTACTCCAACAAATTCTCATTAGCAAAACAACAGAAATCTGTTAACAAATGGCAAAATTTGCACTGGGCTGTAGAGGCTCAGACATATGTTTGAGTCCAGCTGGATATGGAGAGCCAGCTGCTGCAGCAAGGGCTGATGGGTAACAGCCAAAGGAAGAGTGTTTGTGCGCAATGGAGGAAAAAGATTGACATTATCTGAAACCAAGATGAGCATATGAGAAATAAATCCCTCTAGCCCCTCCTGTCTCTGGTCATGATATCAGACTGCCAGAGCTGATGATTCCATGCTTGGCTTCCATCAAGTGCCTCTCCACCAGGTGCTGACATTTCATCTGAAAGAATTAGTCTACGCTTTCCACAACACCAATTTACTTTCTTGATAGAGCGAGTATGAAAACAGGTCTTGACCTACAATGTGTGTGTGCATCAGAATAAGGTGGTTTAGTGAGATAACTGACTAAAATAGCAATGCTGCAAGCTTAACATTTCTCAGTAGGATGATAGAAGCACAAAACAGTGCATCTTTCCCCTAACTAACTACATTTTCCTTTGAATAAGCCTAACAAAATGCTAAAATCACTATTTTGTCACGTTGTATTCCGCACACAGCCTAACAATGAGTGAGCGAGGTGATAATCTCACCTAAAACATCCTCTCTTTGAAGTAGTATTTGAAAAGTCAGATTGATTTTAGTAAATCAGTTCATTTGGACAAGTTTCAAACTGGTTCAAAGAAAGATTTACCAATTTATTGGAATCCTTTTTTGCACTGAAATGTTCAATTAAATGCCGCAGTTCATCCTGTCTGACTAGGTTCTATAAATTAAGGAGTTTCTAGTTTTATTAGCTATATTTAAATTAAAATTTGAGGTCACTCATTTGGATTCTCGTTTTTCTGTCATGTAAATACTTGTGCAAATACATATTTTTTCTTAATAACTTGTAGTATAGCTAATTGGATCTTTGACGTAGTTGAACTAATTTATAAGAGCACTATGGCAAAAATCCATTACTTTTAAGCGAATTCATACAAATTTGCATTCAAAACTGTTTTGGCTTTGCCCCAATACACTCATAAGTTTACAATAATGATTTAAATTGAGCGGTCAGGTTTGATGAATTTGGGTTTATGTCATGTGGGATAAAAAGTCTGGCTGCTATAGTGGACATATGTTCCTTTCTTAGTCTGCCTGGTACACCTTTCTTCTAACTATTAGTTTGTATATCTAGTCAGATCTGAATAACCAGATCTGATCTGACTAGCTTGAGAAGATACAGTTTCAAGCTTCCCCAAATAGCTTAGTTTCAAGTAGGGCTGCATGATAATGGTTAAACTGATCAATACTATTATTAAAATCACAATTATTGTCAGGAATTTCTTTCTACATTTACATTTTACACATCTCTCAAAAGCTAAACCTGTGAAATTACCAATATTAACTCCAACAATTTACAAAATATTTCAATGTTTTTCCATTTAAAAACAAAAATAACATTGCATTGTGGTACAGAGATTGCATGAGTTTATATATTCAGCAATCACATTTGCAAAAAATACAGTCAAGATTCCATGTTTAGATTCATTAACAGTTCATCGCCGAGAAGGTTTGAGTGCAGATTTAGTTGCAGCAAACAGGGCAAAATGGCCTCGTGAAGGAACAAAGTTCGGCTGTATCAGAGTAGGTGATCACTAAACTCAAACATACATGTTTTCAGTCATTTTCAGATCATAATTTTTTCTCAGTGCAAAGTGTGCGCTCGTAGTTGCCAGATTGTGGAGAAATAAATTAAGGTCCATTAATGATAATATTATCGTTTTAAAAATTATTCTAAATTTAAAAGGATAGCACAGCCCACTCCATAACTATATTGCTGGAATCACTTTCAAAGCAATTTCTTTCCAGCTAATGAACAACAAAAACAATGACAGCCAATCAGAATCTATCCTGCTTTGAAGAGCTAGAGCATTTAAAGAGTCATGCTTATAATAAACAAAGTGTTATCATCCGTTGGTAGCTAACATAGCTATCATCATTATAGTTATCTTTAAAGTTATCGTTCTCGGTGAGAACGGGCCTTAACACTGGGCAGAAAATTATCCTTTTAAAAGCAATAATCTGATTAGGGGATTTGAACTCTTGACATATGGCAACCCCAAGCACATAAAAAGACTTGAAAGACTCATACGTCAGAATGCTGTTCATAGACTTCAGTTCAGCATTCAACACAATCATCCCTCAACAGCTCATTCACAAACTGGTCCAGCTGGGGCTCAACACTTCGCTGTGCAACTGGCTGTTGGACTTTCTGACTGGAAGACCTCAGGCAGTTCGGGTCGGCAGCAACACATCCAGTACCATCACACTGAACACTGGGGCCCCCCAAGGATGTGTGCTGAGCCCCTCCTCTTCACTCTGCTGACCCACGACTGCACACCGTCACACAACTCCAAACTCTTTAAGTTTGCGGATGACACGACTGTAGTGGGTCTCATTAGCAACAGAGATGAGACAAACTACAGGAGCGAGGTGAGCCGCCTGGCCGGGTGGTGCAGTGACAACAATCTCTCTCTGAATGTGGAGTAGACGAAGGAGATTGTTGTTGACTTCGGGAGAGTGCGCACTCAGCATGCTCCTCTGACCGTCAATGGTGTGACTGTGGAGAGGGTGAGCAGCACCAAGTTCCTGGGTGTGCACATCACAGAGGATCTCTCCTGGACTGACAACACCGCAGCACTGGCCAAGAAAGCACAGCAGCGTCTCTACTTTCCTCCGCAAACTGAGAAGAGCCAGAGCCCCGCCCCCATCATGTGCACCTTCTACAGAGGTATCACAGAGAGCATTCTGCCTAGCTGCATCACTGTGTGGTATGGCGCCTGCAAAGCGTCCTGCCACAAGACACTTCAACGCATAGTGAGAGCAGCTGAGAAGATCGTTGGTGCCTCTCTCCCCTCCCTCCAGGACATTTACAACGCCCGTCTCACCCGCAAAGCCCTCTGCGTTGCAGGTGATCCCACCCACCCGACATACAGCTTCTTCAGTCTGCTGCCATCAGGGCGGAGACTGCGGAGTCTCCAGGCCAGGACCAGCAGACTGAAGGACAGCTTCATTCATCAGGCAGTAAGGAAGCTGAACTCCCTCCCGACATTGCCCCCCTCCCCTCTTTTGCCCCACGGACCACTGAACTCTGACCCTCTGATGGTCTCTCCCACTCCCCCCTCCCAAATACACACACACCCCGTCACTTTAATCAGTCTGAATAAGCTCTTTTTGCACTACAAATCATTATATCTGCACTGTTATTTACTTCACTGGTTTGTACTCTGCCATGTGCTGCTTTATATATTTTTTTATATTTTACCTTATTTGTATTTTATATTTAATCTGTATTTATGTTCTACTGTTAGTGTTATCTGTATGCACCAAGGGTCTGAGAGTAACACAATTTCAATTCTCTGTGTGTATGTGCTGTACACGTGGAAGAATTGACAATAAAGCAGACTTGACTTGAACTTGCTGGCTTGTTATCGATACAAGATAAATATCAAATGAAAAAAAAATTACAGGATAAATAATCAGTGGACAAACATCGCACAAGATTATGCTTCATCGACAGCAGCAATAATTGTGATCACGATTAAAATACAAATTAACGTTCAGGCCTAGTTTCAAGGTAACAAACCAATATAAAAAATGTAAACAATGAATATGTTCTTTGTACTTATAAGCTATTCATTTCAGATTAATTCATATTACAAGTTCGAAACAAAGCGGGAAGTCATAGCCATGTACCCAACAGCAAGGCATCTCTCAATTGCTAGCTTTTGGCAAAGCCACACAGACTTCTGCAAAACTATCACTAGCATATCCACCGCTGTGCATGAGGGCATCAGGACAGACCATTTGAGCTTTATAAATAGTGTAGTATGTCAGTGTGTAGCGGTGACAGGCACCAAGGAAAATTGCTATCAGATTAAGGAGAGAATATTAACTATTTAAAAAACAAATCGGATCCGATTAGTTTGGGCACCAGACAAGCTCAGTCTTGTCAAATATAACCGTTTTACCCAGAATAGCTTTTTTAAGCCACCTGTTACAAAAATAATTGGAATGAAATGTCCACACAAAATAAGTTCAGGTTCATAGCTTCAAAGTTGTATTTAACAATTAATGGGGAAAAAAAAAACAACACAGAAAAACTTTGCATTCGGTTTCAAGTTCAAATGCAACCTCAGTTTCACAGCGATATTTTCAGCAATCAATATGGAATCAAACAGAAAACTTAGTACTTTGGTTCACATTTTCAACAATCCACCAAAGTTAAAAAAACAAGCTTTGTGGCCAAATTCCAATATAGCCTTTACACTGATTTTGTAGTTCAATAAGGACAAGGAAATAATAAAACTTGAGAGAACATGGAAGGTGCCTCTGCGGTAGCAGTTTCACTGATGCATGTAAACCTCAGCAGCTTCAACACTCCTTGATACAATGTATAGAAAGTAGTAACAAAAGAAACATGGAAGAAAATATTAAATATAGAATTCTTAGATCACCTTAAACATAATTAAACACTTGATTATATTTGTAGATCATACAAATACCAAACAGCAAGGATTACTAACGTTAAATATTTTGTGAAAGTGCTCACGTTAATGTTTGTGGATGTTTGCGATATTTGTGTGCCAAAAAAAAAAAAGTGTGTGTTTTTGAGATACGAATAGATTGCTGGCCGCTAATGGCAGGGGGAAGTTTTCTTAACATGCGGTTTAGGAGATGACCAACAGCAATTCACCTGGAGATCCCGCTCGCACCTGTCAGTATAAGAGACTTGCTTCGCTCTGCAGCTGGTGTCCAGAGGTGCAGCACGCACACTCAAACGATCACCCGGCAACTCACGCTCGTAGCGATCCACCCTGCCCAAACACAGCGCGGTCTCCACAATGCAGCAACAGCGTCTGACTCGATTCAGGTGACCTGCTTCTATCTGCTAATTACTGCTGCGCTCTCCTGCAGCTCCACCTTAAATACACATTTCCTCACTTCCGGATAATTGATTTCCCTCCTCCACTCGGCCATAACATTAAAAATCCTCGCACGTTTTTTCATACTGCCACAAGTGTGGCTCTATATACTATTTTTATGAAAGAAGTAGTGAGGACTAACAAGGCTGCAGGGTTGGAAAGGGCTCAGGAGTGGAGCACCAACGCTGTCAGGCCTGATGTTTTCATAAAGCTCATCTCAAAGCTTGTGAGCAGTTACTCCACCTCTAGAGATCATAAAAACAGGGATTATATTAATTTTCTGTCAGCCTGGGTAAAGTCTTTGCACATCAGAGATTGATTTTTGGTACAGTCATAGCAGTCAAATAAGCTTCTGTGAACTTTAAAATCGGAGCTAGATTCTCTTTCTCTACTAAGGGAAGTTGAAGAAGTGACCAGAATAGAACTGTCACCCATCTTCACAGAGAAAAACACTGATTTAGATGTGTGTTGGTTTGACAACATGAAGACACCCAAAACACAATCAAGCAGGACAGATAAAAAGTGAATCACACTGCCTGGACTACAGGCTAAAAGAGAGATGCAAACAGAAAACAAAAAATCAAACATATGAAGAGAATGCAAAACAGGAACCTCCATGTGAACCTCATGCTAGACAAAAACACAAACACACCAGGGAGAACCATGGTGAAAAAAGTAAGATGCTGCCTGAAAGAAATGTTCATATAAGTGGTCAAATAGTGCATTAGTAAAGTACACAGGAATTTTAAATAATGCTCAATGGATTTCTATGGATAGGCTTCTCAAATAAATATGAGTAATAGTAATAAAAATAATGAAACCCACTTTTCCCTCAGAGTAAAAAATAAAACAAATTTAAAATTAAAATAAAATAGTCATACTATGAAATATAATTTAGCAATTTGAAGAAATGAAGCTGCAATTATGAGAAAGTCACAATTCTAAAATTGTAATTAAGAAACCACTATGCAGTTCTGAGATATAAATTCTCAGCTATGAGAAATAAAGTTGCAATTATGCAAAAATCACAATTATATTTTTATTTGTTTACACTTGAGGCAACGCATGGTTGATAATAATGTTTGCAATAATGGTTTATAATAATGGTTAATGGTTTGCAATAATGTAAGATCTGGAGACCATGCAAAAAACATGGCTGATTTTGTCCAAGAAATGGGTAACATGGTGCAACACTATACTGTAATTGATTGGAACTTTAAATGGCAATTGATTTGGACACTGGTGCTAGTGAAAGTGTCTTTGCTCAGTAAGGAAGGACAAATATCTCTGAAGGCAATCAAAGGGGATTTTTGCTTTGTAACATCATAAAATGGCAACTTCAGAGCTTTATCAGCATTGTGTGACACTTTTTAGCAAAAATTCAATAACTTCAATAACACTTCTATGTTGCAGTGGGAAGACTCAGTGACAAGAATGAGCTTATTTCAAGCCACAGCCTGCCACAGATTGATCAGATTAACAGTCATATCATGGCATCTGGTGAAACAGTATTGTGCATGTCATACCATATGACACTGGAACTGAAGGCAAATACAATATATTCATCTTAAGAAACTACAATCCACACAACTGTCTTTTAAATTAAGATCTTCCACCCACCTTGTTTTGATCCAATATAAGGCATTTCCCTGTAGGATTTCCCTCCTACCAATGTAAAAGGTCATACACATTATCTCTCTGAAGAATCATAGTAATTAAATATAATCTCTTTCATCGTGAGACAGATACAATAAAGATGTTAAGTGCAAAGAAAACAAGACAGTACAAGGAAAGAATTGACATAACACAATGATTCAAACCATTAGTTCAAGCAGCCCAGTCTCAGAAAACTTTCAAGAAGTCAAGTTTGTTATATTATATTTAGAGCTGTCAATTCAATATGATAATTTGGTGTGATTAATTATGGAAAAAATAATGTTTTAAAATGTTTAACTGTAACACCCAGCAGTGTTTCGTGGCTGAATGAATACACGTTTTGAACAAATCAAGTGACCCAATGACTCAGTTACACATTCATAAGCACAGTCGCTTTATTTCTGAATGAAATGGCCATTTGAATAAATAGTTTGAATGGATAACAATGCAGAGCCGATCCTCCATATATGCAAAGTACGCAAGCTGCGTAGGGCCCACGAAACACCAGGGGGCCCCCTTGCTCTCAAAGATGATTTAATTTAAGTTAATTTAAGCTCTGGGCGTTTTTTGGAATTTTCGCCTAAATTTTTCATACTCAAATTCAAATGTTTGCCCTACACACATACAATGGAGGAAATTTTAAAAAAAATGGTTTCATTGTAAATAACTACAAAATATGAGTGGAATTCTTTATAAATGACATTATATACTTTTCAACTATTACTATAAACATAAAAAAAACATAGGCGCTTTTTGAGTTTTAATTTAATATTTTTTTATTGAGATTCTGTAATTCAGGTTCTGTTAGGCTCAACTCTCTGCAGTTTACTTTGTTTGATGCCCCTACATGCCAAAAAGTACCAGAAAAAAGAATCTTTCAAATAACAGCTTCTAAACAGGAGTTAGAACATTTGTGAAGCGATTGAAAATGTCCAACTTTGCATCGAAATGTGTCATGGTGAGTTTCTTTTGCAAAAACAGGCTTTATAAAACACATTAACCCCACAATCCTATTGTACTCTGTGCCATAAGCACTTTAATTGATTATTTATTGAATTATGTTTCATTTTTATGTTTTTCTAAGTAGTAATATACAAAATGGCACAAGCGAATTGGACCAAACTTGTCATATTGTGATTTCTACACTCAGTTTAATTCTTTCAGGATGCTCAAGACTGTCTACATTACAATATATATATGGTCTATAACAACCTAAAATAGAACCCATATCCTCCAGCTTTATATCATTCCATTTATATGCATTCTGTATTGGGATAGTGATCACAGCATCTCTGACCTCAGCATCAGTTGAGCACAGCATCTGTCTCTCATCCTGCATCCAGCTGTGCTTGCCTCCGTGGTCCAGAGCTGGGCTAATCCGCTAGCCGCTAGCCGCTAACTACAGTCACAGCGTCAAACAAACATATGTTAGCTCATCTACACCGCACTGTAATCATCCATCTATATTTACTGTATATTTACTGTATACTTACTGAAATGCATAATGTACTGTACTTTTCTGTCAGCAAACAATGTATCCGATTGCTAGTATTGCTAACACGTTTCATAACAAAGAAACAGCTCTCAAACTCACGGAGAATCTCTCCTAAAGTCTCCCCAGACGCGCGCTCATTCCTCTCCATGGTGCCGCTGACCGTTCTTCATCATATATAGCTTGTAATATGATAATCATAGACTGATATGATCCGGGTCGCGTTCGCTGCAACTCTTCCGTGTGGTCAAAAGCATTCAATATTCGCGTTTTGAACTACATTCTCCACAGTGCACTGGCTGACCGAGCGGAAGGCGACCCCTCCTTTCTCTGACTGTGCTGACGCGGTGGTGTCAGAGTTCACAGAGTCTGTAATGGCCGATGTGAGTGACGTGTAAACTGACCAATCGCAGCGCAGAACTGGCCGCAGAGCTCCATAACATCAGAATAACTGAATGCGTGGTGGCATGCCATGGAGAGCTGTGATCCCCGACGTGCGCTGGATTCTGTTACCTGGGCAGAACGCGAATATCTCACGATGGAAGCACGCAGAAACCTGAAAATAGTCTTGTTTGAAAGAAGAGATCCTAATATAAAAGATAATACAGTATATAGATATTTGTGGCTGTTTGCAGCTAACTGAAGCAGTGCTACGAGTAGAAATTTTACACAATAAAAAATTTCCGTTTTTTTTTTTTTTTTTTTTTTCATCGCGATTCTTTTGAAGATAATTCGATCTATGATTGTCACAAAATAAAATAACCTACATCATGAAATTCCTTAGAATGAGAGCTTTCTTGTGATATATGACTTGACGTTATTGTAAAAAATATATCAAATACACATTCTTCGTAAAAAAGTTCGCAATGGCTAGGCGGAAAATCATGTGTGGGACGAATAAATTTCTAAGCTTAATTTTACTTCTTTATGAATATAAAAACCAAAAGAAACGGTATTCTTTGTAAAGAAGACACTCCAATCTTTCAAATGAACCCATATATGGGCTGATACATATAAGGAAGGCTATGTAAATGAAGCATACACATTTTTTACGTGACTTTGGACCCGTATCCGTGTCCGCTCAATAGCCTAAAACTTTTAAAATCTTTAATTTGGTCAGCGGTTATGAAAACATGAATGTTCATTTCTTTTAATGCGGTTCGCTGTCACCCTTTCTACGTAAAAAATCTATTAAATCATGTAACATCAATGTCACAGTCTCTGCTTGCTCGAAAGACAAAAAAAAAAAAAAGAGTGGAAGCGTCAGACGCCGCGGTAAAGACCGTTCGCAGTGCTTTCCGTGAGCGGCCGTTCGAGACAGAATGAACATGGACAATGCGTAATTTTTTTAACAATTTGAGTTTATTTAATACATTGGCAAGAAACTGTATTATATATTAGTTATATAGATTAGATTAGATTAGCGATGTCCAAGAACAGTACTGAAGGGGTTCTATGCAAGCGGATTCATTAATATGGCTTTAATAATCATAATGGTGACAAACGATCCTGGGTTCTTGGCTAGCTGTTTGCTTGCTTCTTAAACATCAGCTGTATACTGCGTCCTTGTACTCTAAGAGACCCATCCTGGGGGGCGTTACAAAACACACCCACAGACAAGAGGTACTAATCTAACCGAGGAATCATACACTGTTTGTGCTCATTAAAGGGGTCAGGTTATTTGCTAAAAGAACTTAATTTGTGTATTTGGTGTAATGAATTTGTGTTTATTTGCAGTTTAAGGTTAAAACAAACACCATTATTTTTCTTCCACACTACTGTACATTATTGTTCTCCTCTTGCCCGCCTTTTCTGAAACGCGATCGTGTTTTACAAAGCTCATCGTTCTGAAATGCAAGGTGTGCTCTGATTTGGCCAGCTATCCAGTGCGTTGTGATTACCGAATACCTCAAGCGTGTGACGGAAATGTGACGCCCCTTACCATATTGTGATGCCTGTCCGGCCGGAGCGACGATACAAAAACATTAAAACCATTATAAACGAGGCATTTGTTGCATCAGTGGGGACATATTACGGATTATAATGACTTGTACTGTCTTTTTACGTGTTGCGTTGCGTTGTAAACATAAAACCATGTCTGTATTTGTAATCGGAGAAATGACAAATAACAACAAGCGCTACTCTACACTGCCAAAACTCGCGTTTGAATCATCAGTAACAAATACTTTAAATATGAAAACGTACTTACAGACTGCGAGTCAGAACAGCCGGCATTGTTGTCGACTCTTTCAGGAAACAGTTCTCCATAAAATGCACTGCACACATCTTAATATTTGGCTTGAAGTGTTCTGGAACAATATTGTAAATACAACTTAACCACTGATTTCTAAGTCGTGTCCATTCCAAAAAGAGCCGGCGAGCATCTGAGTGAACTGAGTGCCGCGGCTAAGTGAGCGAGACCGGCGCGCTTTGGCAGAAACCACATGTGATGACCCCCCCGGGGTGGCTTTGCTTCGTCCACGGTGAAAGCCGATCCTGCGATCCACAGCGAGAAGTTGATGTATTTCCTCAGTGACCAGCACGGATCAGCTCCAGGCATGACGAAGCGGATATCGTCCCTCTTTTGGAAGGCCACACAAATTCGTTTTTCGCTTTCACAACGAAACACACAGTCATGACTGTCATAAACTGACTGTCAAATGCGGCTTTACGGAGCTCAACGGCTCTGAACGGCTCTAGCCCAAGCTGTGATATAAACGAACACTATTGGCTATTTTAAAAAGGGGCGGGGCTGCTTGATATGTCCCGCCCTGTCTTCCTGTTTCAGTTAAAATGATGTCAACACAAGAGTAACGCTACGTGTTTCTAAGCATTTCAGGGGACCTTTAAAAATAAAACGGCTAAATCAAAATGTAATCTGACGTAATTTCTCTTATTTTAATATGATTCCTTAACTAATTTTATTTAGAAACCGGGAGCCTGTTTCATAAAACAAGTTTACCAGATAAGCCAGGTTTATTTCAGTTAGTCTGACGACCTTTTGCCATTTGAATTTGTTCAAATAAGCCCGACTTATTTGGTAACTTGTTTTATGAAACAGGCCCCAGGATTTACATGGTCTTGGAAAACCTGAATATATGAGGGAATTTTAAAAGTATGATTCTTGAACTGATAAAGTAATGGAAATTAATAAAACCTTTAAAAGTGATCGAAATTTCTTTAATATAATTTTTTGTTATTAGGTAGAAATGCTATTTGTGAGTGAAAAAAGTAAATAAGAATAATAATAATAATAATAATAAAACATTATTTATTACCTTATTTTGCTATTTGTAAGTAAACAATGAAAATTAAATTTTAGTAATTTTAATTTAAAATGTAAATGCTTGGGCATTAAAGGGTGATGCATTTCTTTATTTTGTGTTACATTTTTTTTAAAATTACTTTAACTGTATTACAACATTAAGTATCAATCAAAAAAAAAAAAACATGAGCCTTTGAATATTGTTTTGGAAAATGGAAAGTTTTCAAAAATCCTTGGTTTTTACTTTTAAAAGTGACATGTCAAAATTAAAACTGTCATTTTTACATGACATTTGGGCAGTGTTATGCAAATCTTCCCACATCGTGGGAGCGTGTTAGAACGAGCCGTTTTTAGGTAGGCGTGGCTGACTCTTAACTCTTAACTTAACATAAGAATATCTCTTTGGATTTGAGATTTAGTCTTTGCAACTTTACAGATCTTATTTATGCACAAAGAGCTTGTAACACTTCAAAGAGAAAGAAAAATTGAAATCGCATCATATGACCCCTTTAAAGCATCTCAACCGTACAGGGTCAGAAAATAATACTGAGTGCATTTTCTTTTGATGTACTACATTAACGGAAACATCAACAAACACCAAACAGCTGCACAAAGCAAGACAGCAAAGATTTTGTTTCATGGAGCATGAATAAGGAGCCGGTTTCCATCTCTACTCTGAAATACACCGGCCCTTCTGGGTTTGGAGCGGCCCATGACCCATCAGGCCAGCGTGCAGCTCAGAGGGGCCATCCATCACTGGGCCACGGCTGCAGCCTGGGGATAGATTTGCACTCCCCCAGCTGACTCACCCATCAGCACTGGCTACCCTGCATACTCAAGCAACATGGAAAGGCCCAGCAAGGCCAGGCAATGTCACACTCTTCCAAACCTGCCAAATGCCTTGAAATAAGCACAATGAAACCAGCGACCAGAGGCAAAGTACATGTGGCCAAGTATGGTGACCCATACTAGGAATTAGTGCTCTGCATTTAACCCATCCTAAGTGCACACACACAGCAGTGAACACACACACACAAGCAGTGAACACACACCCGGAGCAGTGGGCAGCCATTTATGCTGCAGCGTGGGATTGAAGGTGGAAGAGAGCACTGTACATTCACTCCCCCCACCTACAATTCCTGCCGGATCGGAGACTCGAACTCGCAACCTTTGGGTTACGAGTCCGACTCTCTAACCATTAGGCCACGACTTCCCCTTAATGGGGTCATATTGTGTCAGCTAGTTTATTTAGACAGAATGTAGTATCAGCAATTTATCGGTTATCCGTCATAACTTGTATTATTAATTACTGGATTAATAATATCAGCCAGAATTGATTTTCTTTTCAGAATTACTTTTCTTCAAATTGACCTTGTTTTAAGCATGTTTACATGTTTTTACTGGAAAACAATCCAAGAAGAAATTCTGATTAAGAAAACTATTTTTGCAGCCCTCTCTTTCATATGTTACCGTACTATTTCTGAAACATTACAGGAGCTATCAGTAGCTCCAAGAGCTAACCAGGAGCGATCTCTGATGCAATCAGCCTGAAAGATGATGACGAGGAAGCAGAGAGCAGAATTTGCATGCGGCTTAACTCAAATCCAGCGCATAGGAGTTTAATGAAGGAATGGTATCGCAAGGTTAATGACGACGCAAAGCCATTTTCACAGAGCGTCTCTGGGCTGCCATGGTGACAAAAGGTCTCAGAGTGTATGCATGTGTTTTATAATGTTGGCACGACAATGTGTCCCCAAGTGTCAACAGAGCGGATGAGAAAAGCATACAGTTGTCACTGACGGATGACACCTGTTCACCCCCCCCACCCCACCCCGTTGACTGAGCTACGAGGCCAGCACCGCTAGCAATTAAAAACTTTAATTAATCAGAGCTATTTAAAGATGTCCATTCATCCCCCTTGGCAGGCGCACAGACGAGAACGAAAGATAAACGACAAAGCTCTCCCCCCTTCCCTCTTCTTCCTCCCCTTCATCTCTGCACCTCTCTCTCTCATGCCTCCATTCAGTGAACTAAAGCTGGTCTGCATGACCAGAAGGACTCATTATCAGCAGTGTGAGATTTTCTACTATTTTTACCTGGTGGATGATAAAGCAGGTGAAAGAATCCTACACTGATGGAAAGAACCGAGACATATCTAGAGAAGAGACCATATCAAAGAGTTTGTGGGTGGACTCTTTTGACAACCTAACAACCATCCAGAACTCCCAAGCAACCAACTATCCGTCAGCACTGTAGCATGCAGCACTCATATTTTCTACAGGAAATTTAGTTGCTACCGGTTCAATAACTGGAACACTATAGTTAGCCACCTTTAAGAATTGTAGAGCAAATATTTTTAAACCGGTAACATGCACTTAATCGTTTTTAATTGGGATTTTGTCACAAAGCAATGGTCTTGATTGAGAGGTCTCTTCAGCTTATAGGAAAATACTCTGGGGTCAAAACACAGTATGTGGGCGGTTCATCATTTACTGGCTGTCATGACTCTCAAATGGGACGTATAGTGACTGATGCACTCAAAGGCTGATTTGTGCTGCCCTGTGCATAGCACGGCTCAACAGAGCATCCTCTTTTATCTCTGCTTCCTTTAAACAGGGACTTCATGATGAAACTAGTTTTTAAACTTTAATCAGCATTGTTAGGCAGCAAAGTAATTGCTTGTTTTGTCGCAACACTCGGTAATGAAAATGAGGGTGACATTGTTCAAACGTGAAAACATTGGCACTGAAGAGACAGATGCATCATTCACCATTGTGAAAGGTCAGCCGTTAATCTTAACACAAAATCTGTGATTCAACCTAATCCATTAATTACATTTTACCTGCAAGCTACATGGGAAACATAAAAGCCTTAATGACACTTTCAAACTAGCTGAAATGGAAATGAAAACTTCACAATTTGCCTAATTTAAATAGGACAGACAAACAGACAGACAGAACATTTACAATAACTGCGTTGGTTTAACTGCAGTACTGAAGGATAATGTTTGTATAGTGCTGTACATAAGTGTCTCATTCTCTAGTTAGAAGACTAATGTTGTGTGAAAAGAACATTCAAGAGCTCTCACAAATGTTCAGATAGGCAATTTCATCCCTGAAAATATTCAGCCGCTGTGCTACGAACACAAAGCAGAAATTGGTCCTTTGAGAAGCTGTAAACAAACCACTCACACATATATACAGTTACCATATGACAACACAAGCAGAAGTGCAGCCACGAGTGTGACATCAAATGCATCAAACATTTACACATAAAGAGCATACATGGACACACACACACACACTTACACACCTCATCACCACCAGCAGCTCACTCAGTGAGTCACACATGCTGACAATGGACAAAATTCATCGATCTGCCTTGGGAACGGCCTCTGTCATGCTCATATTTCTACTCTTTAGTATATGTCATGTTAAATCAATATTTTGAGTGCTCATGTGCCATGTTTTATTGCAGTTAAAATCATTAGTCGTTTATAGATTATACACCAGAGTAATACATGAAACCTCCAGACTAGACGTATCAAAATTGTACAGTAAAAACATCATTTATCATTCCATTAACAGAATGCAGGTATTGCCTCCTTACAGATTTGGTTGTTATTCCATCTAAGTGTAAATAATTCTTGCTGCATGAGCTACGTTCAATAAACACAAACCTTGGGGCCATATACAGTCTCTAGCACAAATAACCTTGCTGTAAAACTTGCAAATATTATAATACTGTGGCATCTTACTCATCCTGACATCAACTGCACTGCAAAAAATCATTTTCTTAATCAGGACTTTTGTTTACAAGTAAGTTTTATTTATTTATTATATATTTCTTAAATTAGGTTTATTTTTCCAACTCCTACCCCTTGGGTAAATACTTATTTCTATTTGTTTTAAGCATAAATCATAGCTAAATTAATTTTTAAAATGTGGATTTATCTAAACAAGCAAGCCATATATATATAATATATTTATAATATACTTATGCAGCACCAATTAAGTAAGTTAAATACATTTAATTTATATTAAATTTGTTCATTTTATTGAATTAGTTTAATGACTTACATGTGATATTAAATTTGTAAATTAATCTTTGATTTTTAGATATTTTCACTAAAGAAGAAGACAAAAATACTTAAGAAAATTAGGTTTTGCACTGTGTGAAGTCCCTGAATGATAAGAAAATCAAATCAGCTGTTATATGTATTTTTTGCTGAGTACAGAACAATCTTGAATGGTGGAGCTGATGTTTTATGTATCTGCTTTTATAAAGTGCTGGCCTTGCTCTTACCAGTGAAAGAGTGATGTTCCAGTGGTGGGGTGGCTTATCTTTGTGAAGAACCTGTTCCCCACAAACCCCTTCTTTACCAAAGACCTATCAGTTTCAGCCAGGTTGGCACAGTTTAATGGTAAAACTGACCTTTAATGTGTTTTCTAGAGTAATGTCAAAGCATACAAATGAGGTAGTACACCGCCTAAGGAGCAAACAAAAGAGACACAAAAAAGCACGGCACAACACAATGAAAACACAAAGAAATTCAAATAGCATGTCAAAAATTGATGGGTTAAGATAATTGCAATTAAAACCACTACAAATGACTCGAGTGCATATACAGTATAAAGTCACAAACCTTCTTGAAAATGAAGAGCGTGATTTCTCTTCACTAGTGTCAACAATTACGACTGTTTTCAAACATGTTTCTCAAACACTCCGCGCCCCGCCTCAAACTCACGCCATTGCCCGCGTTTAGCAGCCGATTATGCGCCTCACACCAGCAGCTAGCAGCGGCCAATCACGTGACTGGCAATCGCGTCTCACTCCAGCAGCAGCCAATCACGTGACCGAAGCAAAACTCCCTAATGTGATTGAAATCAGAACTATATTATTATATTATTATTATTATTATTATTTGCTTAAATTTTATAAAGTGTGGCAATGTTATGTATAAAATGAATTGTATCAAATGTATACAGTCAGTTCCTAATAATTGTAATTATTTGAAGCTTATTCATCCACAGGAAATTCGCAATGAAGCATTTCTTTGGATCTGTAATTGTCTCATATTTTTCACCCCTCATCAGCACAGACCCAAGGAAATTGCAACTTTTTTTTAACTAATAAAATTGTGAAATGTCCATAAAATACTTTACATTATCAGGCTACAGATGAGTTTAATGCTTCTTTATGTAAGAATGCATGCATGCAGAGTATGTTTGTTATACATTACAGTAGGCTGGTGTCCGTTTATAGCAGATGAAAGTGAAAATACTCTGGTAGACCTCCAACCTACTTAGCCTTACTTAGAATTGGTTTTCATGTCAGCACATTAACAACAGCTGCTTTATTGAATAGGCCAGCCATTGTCTTCCTTTTCAAGACTACAAAGTGGAGACAAATTCCAGTTAAGTATGTGTTCTGACACAACATAGAGGACTAGGAAGAGGAACGGCCCGGATAATTGGGTTAATTGCAAAAAGCATGCAATTAGCTCTAATTGCAGTATAACTATGGCTGTATTCAGAGGTAGGCCTACTGATTCACTGCAGAGTAGCTATAGTATATCTTTAACAATGTCTTCTAAAAATCGGAAGCAAGATATGTGCGACAAAAAGCATTTATAAAGGTCTATCAAATGTCATGTTTGGGCAGATAATGAGATGTGATTTTTAAAAACTCCTCAGGGCTCTGGACAGTGGACACAAGGGAATCAAGAAATGGAGTCACAGGAAACCTGTTATCAAGAATCCAAGACATCAGACCTCCGCTGTGTCCCAATTTGCATATCGGCCCCAAATAGTATGCAAGATCAGGATGTTTCTGTCTCAAACATAGTATTTTGAAAACAGTATTCCAAAGGTGAACTGGGAAAAGTGTTTGTGATGGTGAGGTGATGAGGACAGCAAGAGCTGTCACAGATATTTTAAAATGTTTCAACCTGAAAGTAATAGGCCTAATGAATTTAATGAGTTTTAAATTTTTTATCCAAAGCGACCTACAATTGAGGACAATGGAAGCAATCAAAATCAACAAGAGAGCAGTGATATGCAAGTGCTATAACAAGTCTCAGTTAGCTTAACGCAGTACACGTAGCAAGGTTTTTTTATTCTATAATAAATAAAAAGAAAACAAATAAATAGAATACAAAAAGAATAGAGAAGCTAGTGTTAAAGGCCTTTTTTAGTTTTTGTGTATGTATATATATATATATATACTGTGGTGTGAAAAAGTGTTGGCCCCCCTTCCTGATTTCTTATTTTTTTGCTTGCTTGTCACACTTTAATGTTTCAGATCAAACAAATTTAAATATCAGTCAAAGATAACAAGTAAACACAACATGCATTTTTTAAATGAAGGTTTTTATTATTAAGTAAAAGGACAAACAAAATCCAAAACTACACACATGGACCCCAAACTAGTGATGGAAGAAGTGTTATAGCCACTTGACCTTACACGATTCGAAACAAAACGCAAGCATCACATTACCAGCGAACCTGGGTCAAGTAAAACTGTGGTTTATCCCACCTGAGTTCAATTTCTCTAGCCACACCAAGGCCTGATTACTGCCACATCTGTTCGCAATCAAGAAATCTCTTAAATAGGACCTGCCTGACAAAGTGAAGTAGACCAAAAGATCCTCAAAAGCTAGACATCATGCCGAGATCCAAAGAGATTCAGAAACAAATGAGAAAGAAAGTAATTGAGATCTATCAGTCTGGAAAAGGTTATAAAGCCATTTCTAACGTTTTGGGACTCCAGCGAACCACAGTGAGAGCCCTTATTCACAAATGGCAAAAACATGGAACAGTGGAGAACCTTCCCAGGAGTGGCCGTCCGACCGAAATTACCCCAAGAGCACAGCGACGAGCCGTCCAAGAGGTCACAAAAGCCCCACAACAACATCCAAAGAACTGCAGGCCTCACTTGCCTCAGTTAAGGTCAATGTTCATGACTCCACCATAAGAAAGAGACTGGGCAAAAATGGTCTGCATGGCAGAGTTCCAAGATGAAAACCGCTGCTGAGCAAAAAGAGCATAAAGGCTCGTCTCAGTTTTGCCAGAAAACATCTTGATGATCCCCAAGACTTTTGGAAAATACTCTGTGGACTGACGAGACAAAAGTTGAACTTTTTGGAAGGTGTGTGTCCCATTACTTCTGGCGTAAAAGTAACATTTGCATTTCAGAAAAAGAACATCATACCAACAGTAAAATATGGTGGTGGTAGTGTGATGGTCTGGGGCTGTTTTGCTGCTTCAGGACCTGGAAGACTTGCTGTGATAAATGGAACCATGAATTCTGCTGTTTACCAAAAAATCCTGAAGGAGAATGTCCGGCCATCTGTTCGTGACCTCAAGCTGAAGCGAACTTGGGTTCTGCAGCAGGACAATGATCCAAAACACACCAGCAAGTCCACCTCTGAATGGCTGAAGAAAAACAAAATGAAGACTTTGGAGTGGCCTAGTCAAAGTCCTGACCTGAATCCTATTGAGATGCTGTGGCATGACCTTAAAAAGGCGGTTCATGCTCGAAAACCCTCCAATGTGGCTGAATTACAACAATTCTGCATAGATGAGTGGACCAAAATTCCTCCACAGCGCTGTAACAGACTCATTGCAAGTTATCGCAAATGCTTGATTGCTGTTGTTGCTGCTAAGGGTGGCCCAACCAGTTATTAGGTTTAGGGGGCAAACACTTCTTCACACAGGGCCATGTAGTTTTGGATTTTGTTTTCCCTTAATAATAAAAACCTTCATTTAAAAACTGCATGTTGTGTTATCTTTTACTAATATTTCAATTTGTTTGATGATCTGAAACATTAAAGTGTGACAAACATGCAAAAAAATAAGAAATCAGGAAGGGGGCCACAACACTTTTTCACACCACTGTATGTGCGTATATGTGAACATAAACAGTGCATGACAAGACAATTTTCTGATGTATTAACTACCAATACTGGGGCACTTTTACTGATTTCAAGTCGGAATTTGTTCCCACTTGGAATAGTGCAACATAACTTCAGAGTTTTACACAGTAAATTAAAACATAAAAACGCATATATTAATGATCTTATTTCATGATAACAGAATCTATTTAGAGACCGGAGTCTTTTTCCTCTTGATAAATATACACCTACAAAACAAATGCTGTTTTCTGAGCATCAGGCAGACTGTCGGATGTCAGATATTAAATACAAGCATCCAACATCTGGACTGAATGGAATGTAACATTTCTAGCTACTGACACATAAACTAGCCTATTTTTCTATCAGCAGTGTAAGGCCTAATACATAGCCTTTGTCTGATGAGGCTGATTTACAAGATCACAGCATGTAAGAGAATTTGTAGTTGGTTGCACATTTGCTTATGTTTAGATTTGGCGCCCTCTAGACAAGCACTGATGCTGAACATGTGGAAGAAGCTCAGTGATTCTTACAGATTTCACAGCTGAGAATAATTTCTATAAAGCGCATTATATGTCCCTCCCAATTCAGTCAGTAGCCTATAGAGAACATAACCTGGCCTGTTGACTGATGCTTCATCAAAGAACTGTTGATTAGGGGGTTTGTACATTTATAGAGAGAAAAGCAACGTTTTTGTACATGTATACTTTCGTTTTTGTGTGATAACATTATTAACACATTTAAGAATTTAAATCATTTAATAGTATAGCAATGAGTCGTACAGTTTGCGACAAGGAGGGAACAGCTGGAGACAGATCAACTGCAATGCGAGTCTTCAGTCACAGGCTGTAAGCTGAACCCTTAAGAATACTAATATAAATGCTGAAGGGTTCAGCGCGTTCAGCGTATTCAGTAAGTTGTCAAATATAGATATTTTGACACGTTCGTCTTGCTCTCTGAGTGGGCTTTTTATATAATACTTGCCAGTTGTCCTATTATCCCATTCAGATCACTCTTGGAGATTTGTCAGTTACTTCCAAGAACTTCGACTGAGTTTAAAAAATAATAATAATAGTTTTCACTGGTTAGACGAATTATTTCAAATCTGTTGCAAATGAATAAGCAAAAGTACGGTTCAGTTTAGATTTGTTGTGCAATACTGCCACCTGTCGGAAGCCTTCCCTAATAAATCACTGAGCCTCGAGAGGTCGTGCTTTCTCTTATATTCTACACCACTTAAAAGCTTTTTGTGCAGTATGGAAAAAAACACCAATATTCAAGGTACACTTAAGTAGAATAATGAGCAGCAGAGTAATATAGTTAATTAGCATAACTTTAGGATGTGTAAAGATTCTGAAGCAACGCAGTGGCGTTAAATATAGAGGTTGTTTTACGACTGATTTATTATTAAAATAATGTCTGTGGTTAACAGTACTTGAACAGTTTCATTTTAATAACCCATCATAAATCCCCCTCCCTATTTAGCGCCATTTATAATAGTAAATGTAAACTTTAAGAGGAAGTCTCGATGTTGCTGCATTATTAGTCAGTTGACATGTATGAGTATTCACTCCAGAGAGGATGAAATCCTACTGACCACAGCTGCTACTTTATTTATGATAATTCCACTTAACAGCAACCTCTTATTACCAGCAGGTGGCACTTGTTAGATCAATGTGACCATGTAAAATCAATGTTTTGATTTTAAGACCCTATTTTTTTTTATTATTATTATTTTTATACATTTTAATTTTTGCTTACAAAATGTATAATAGTATGCATGTAATATTTTAGTTGCTACATTTCCTCTCAAAAGGTTTACGAATTGCCTAAAAATCTTTCAATTGAGAATTTCACCAAAAAGAAATCAACAGGACATCATGTCAACTTGGAAATGTGCTTGACATTTATAAAGGCAATAAAATAGTGAATTCTGAGTATGGTACATACACAAAGTTGAAGGCACCTTGACTTACCCAAACATTAACAGCTCTGCCTTGGATTGAATCAAAGACAAACAAAATAAATGCTGAACACAGAGGCTTGAACCCTTGCATTTAGAATCTATTCTTAACTATACAATCTTTAATCATCATGAATAAAAAGCTAATAAGACAATAGTGGTGTTGTGATGCCTAAAATATATTATTTCATATATTTAAATATGAAACTCCTAAATTTGCTTTTGTCACCTAAAATAGTTTTTCTAAAATAGTTGCGCGTACACTGTGCATCGTTGATCTATCTGAAATAGCAAATGTGTGCAGTCACCTCTTATATAAATGTGATTGATTATTCATTATACAAACACTTATTTATATACTCAATAAATTATATTCTTTAATTTCAACAAACTATTTATTGTACTATATATTCTTAGAGAAGTGTGGCTTTTTTCTGCAGATTTTGAGACTTTGATTGTCATAACTTTGTACTGCTGAGTATTTAAATTTGTGTGTTTGTGTAACAGTCTTAAGAGAAAAAAAAAAGGAGTTACTTAATATTACTTGGGCGCTCAGTATTTTCTATACACAAAATCGTTAGGTCTTATTGACTCTTGTTACTGTACATTTCATGTTACTGCACATTTAGGGAAGCATATGTAACACTTACTGCTGTAAAACGTCATTTTTGGCCACTCAGATCATCAAAGCAAATACTTCAAGTTAAAACGCTGCTGGATTTCTCCCAGCGCAGATAGTTACGCTTTTTGCTCCAGACGTGGAATCACATCATCAAGTTGCAGATGGAAGATTTTAGTGAAGGACACGTTGAGTGGATCATGGTCAGACAAAATATCTCAGCTCTGATGATAGACTGCTATCAAAAGTCACCATCAGACAGAGTCACCACTGGAACTGATGTGTCGGTTGAGCAATAGCTGTGTGTACATGGCACCCTGCTGCACTGTTTTCCATGCAAAATAAGGAGAAAAATTATTCAAACCTTCTCTACCTCATTTACTCACATAATACACACCCTGAGACACTCATTCATCCTTAGAGGAGGAGTGTATTAGCCCATTGTGCAGTGATTCCCCCCTAAATTATCCCTCTAAGAGGAGCAGCAAGCCATGTTGGGACATAATGAGTGGTAATCTGAAGCTACTCATAGTGTTTGGTATAGTGCATCTCTGCTGCAGCGGGTGGAAAGGGGATGAGGTCATTTATTAAGCGTGATGGTAGCATAAGAAGTAGGGATGTAGCCTTCGTCCCCGTTGTTCCTCCGCACTCGCGTCCATCCGTCACCCTTATCCTCCTCCACTACAAACAGCACCTCCCCTTCTTGCATGGAGATGGTTCCCTCACTGGAGCCTGTGGACAGATGGAGGAGAGACTTAGAGGAAAAGAGGTGGGTACGATATTCGCAAGTGCTTGAGTGAAGCTGTATAATCGTACCTGGGAAATTGTAGAGTGCTGTGCACTGACCAATAGGTGCGGCGAGTTCCTCTTCCTCAAATTCGTCATCAAATTCAGTGTAGATGGCCTGGGAGGAGTCAGTGTCATCTGAGATAGCTCCAGGACTGAAAAGAACATGGGAAAATTATTTTTATGTAAACACAATCTGATCACCATAACCAGATTAAAGCAATATAAAGATTTATAGAAATCTTAACAAGACAGCTCGCATTTGCTTGTATTAATCTGAATTTAGTTTATTTATATCTGTGCATATCCACATTACCAAATAATTTTACAATGTTTATTTACATAAGGTCCTGTGCAAATAAAACAAAATTCCAATAGCCGTGAAGCATGTAAACCTCTTTTTCAGAATAAGGCTTAAACAGAATACACACCATAATCAGAAAATAGTGTTTTCTGAAATAAAACTGACCTGTTGGGGTTATAAGCACCGTTATTGTTCAGAGAGTGTGTCGAGTATCGTATCGAGTCTCCTCGGCCCCCTGCTTCTGCGAGCCAGGACTACAACAAACCAAGACACAAGTGTGTTGAGAACATCTTTATGAAGCGTATAAAGATTTACAGAGTATTAAACTGAAACCTCATATTTGTTGAGTTCTCCTCTCAGTCTTTCCATGTTTTGTGCCGTCTGAGTGATCTGAGGTGCCAGACTGGCAGGATCTCCCATCTGAGGGTTCTTTTCATAGACATCTTTCATTTTACCCAGAGCCTCACTGCACAGAGATATAAATATATTTGTTTAAGAAAGCTAGAGCTTGATTGTAACCGAGAAAGGCAAAGAACAAACAGTTATGGTTACTTGTGGCACTCAACACCACTGATTCCTCAGAGACCTGAAGAGCTTAGTAAACAAAGCCCGGACCCCGGCAACCCTGTGCATTCAGCTGTGGCCAGTTGTCGTGGCGATAGTTGTCGGAGAGACAGCATGGCAGGCAACTCACCTCTGATCAATTTCCTTCTGCAGCTCCTTGCTGATGTCATCTATCTTCTGCTGCAAGCGTTTCCTGCGCTGCTCAGGAGGAAGATGGGTGAAGCCCTCAGAGTCCACAGGCTGAGGAGATGGGCAGGGAGATAGTGTCACTCACAAAGATTCACACAAACAAACAGCCACCCCTCCAACACCACAAGCCAAGCAGTGACAGACGTGACCCAGAGAGCCCACAGTGAGAGTTCAGGTTTGCAGGAGGAAAAGCTGTACTGTAGCAATTCATCACCAGGGTAATTATATCATCTGTTATAATTGTTGCACTTAAACACTACAGGCTGTATGCTTTAACAAGATTTTGGCAACACATTTTTTCATTTATGACAGGTAAGTCAAGGAGAAATGCTTAAACAAGCGATACATAAACAGTTTACTCAAAGGAACGTTTTGGGTTAAATAAAATTGTAGCTTTTTAACAATCTGTGGCATGTGTCGATGACTACAGTCAGTATTTTTTTATTAATCCATGCAGCATGAGGGGTTTGAAGAAGGAATGTGAAGCTGATATTTGTTACATGAAATATTCAGTAAAATGTTTCATATGTGCTCTATAAAATAAAGTCAAAATAATCCTTTCAAATTAGGACTACTGTTCTAGGCGTATGAAATTCTGGTTATGCATTGTTAATGTAACTGATGTGGTACAGAGTTTGCTCTATGTAAATAGGGCTTTACCTTCACTATTTCTATGCAATGATATGTAACCCATGTCAAGTATAGCTACTTTAGTTTTGATCCAAGTGCTTGGCATATGTGTACAACTGAAATCACAGTATACATTTGCTAGCATATGTGAAAATACAAGCGCAATAGAGAGTTTGGGCCTAAAAACCAAAGTACACTCAAGTTTTTATCAGCATAGTACTCAACTCGCACAGCTAGATACTTCCAACCATGCACATTAATTTTTCTGCGTTAATTAGTTTGTTCAAAAAGTAGCAACACCATTTTTCATGGCTGAAAAAGAAACGAACGAGACGTTGACAGATGCTTGTGGTGTGAGGGCCTTAAGAGATACCTGAAGCTCTAGTTAAACAAAGACTGGTAAATAGCGCAGACACTGGACAACGATTAAACTTACTAGTGTGCATGTGTCAAGTATACTTAAAAAGGCAGTGCAGTTGCCTGTGCATATACGCTAAGCGTTTGCTTCAAAAATGAAGTATACTTTGAACTTTTGTGTGTTTACTGGCTTTAGATTATAAGGTTGAATATTACTTTGAGCAGCCAGGGTTGGAATCAACACTAACCTAATGCTAACACATGCTAACAATGTTCAAATGTAATGGCTATACTATCAAAAAAAATAGTTTCATATTTTTAGCATTTATAGTGCTGTAGACTTACCCCATAGATATCCACCATAAGTGTATTGCTGTTTTCTGTTGTTTTTACAAAGCCGAGATACAAATGAGGCCAACAGAGTTAAAGTTGCATTTAACCTGGAATATTCCTTTGAGTAACCCACAATTAATTTATTTAAACCATGTGCATAGATTTACCAATGCAACTTTAAAACTGGTCTAATACAGTAGACCATAACAGCCTGGCTTCAGCATCAGTGCATATATTCTTTGTGTTGCAGTGTCTCAGCCTGGAATGGCTTGTCACTGTTTAAGAGCCATGATGGATAGTACTGTAAATTAACCCAGAGGCTGCTGTGCCTTGCGTTGAAAATGGCCACCTCTACAATAGTGAATGATAGAAAAACTGTCATTTCAGTGTAGAAGGTGGTCATATGTGAAATCCTCACATGCTGAAAATGATCCGATTAAAACAGAGGGAGTGAAATATACATGTACACAGCATGCCCACACCACTTTAAAATGATTACCGTGAGCTTCTCTGGAGTAAACTGAGGAAAAGAGATATAAACAAACAGTGTTTGATAAGCTGGCATCACACTAACCGATTTCTTAGTGTCTCTTATGCAGGTCACGTCACTTTTGTCCAGTACCACATCTCACAAAAGCAGCTCTGACCGCAATTACAAACACTAGTTTCAGAGTTTAAGCTTTTTGGGTGACCTGCTTCTTCATTAATTTAACTGTAGGAACCTGAGGTATCAATGGAATATCATGGGAAGAAGAATCATGATACATGATTATATTGGCACAGCCCTAGTTAGTCTGCAGGACCCATGTGTCAGTGACCATTGAGCTCTGATTCACCAAAATGATTAATTGAACAACTGACTTACTATTGTCCTCCACAAATCTCACCCAAACAGCCCAAATGCTGACTGTCAACGGTGATTGAGTAAACATGCATTTTTCTGGTGTTCGCCCTAAACTTACATGACTAATAAAATAAGAATGCAGAGGCAGAACAGTCTATTTTTATTGAAAGTAAGTCATGTTTTCACAGAAGCTGACAAGCGCTGCCGGCACACGAGTATACTACATGCCCCAGAGGGACAAACACACATCTCACTCAAAGGACAATGTTACTGCATGAACTGCATCCTAATTCAATCTGACAACTTGTTACATTTGCATGGTGCTCCTTTTCTTATTTCAGCCAGCTTTATGTTGATTTGCTGCCAATATGGGATGTTGAATTGCATGGGAATAAGAGAGAAATGTCAGATGCAGTCATGTAGTTGGTCATCGAACTTCCATTCTCAATCGCCGAGCATGACAGACTCACTGACAGAAGAGGGTGAGATTTCAGCAACAGCATTCGGTAGGTGAGTTGGCAAGTTGTGACGCCTTAAATGTTGTTGTATTAGAGAGTGTGGCAGGAATAGGTGAAGAGCTGGTGTTGTTGTGACTGAAGATAAGTAGTAAAAGAGCCGTGATTTCTACTTCATTGTGGCCATTCAGGTGCATGTGACCACTACTCAGACCCAGATCAGTGCTGCTGAACACCTTAAAGAGACGTGCCAAAAACAGCAGCGCACAGGTTTAGTCAGTTGGCTTGATCCCTGACCTATCACACTCACCGTTCTCTTGAGGGTCCGGAAGGAAGAGATTCGAGGTTTGACTGTCTTATTGATTTCCATCAAACAGTACGACAGGGGGTCCCGGCCAAACTTAGGGGAGGGTGGTCCGTTAGCGGGCGAGGGGGTGGGGGTTGTGGAGAAAGGACTGAGTGAAGACGAGGGGAGCTGGGACAGACACCAGGCACAAACCCAGAGGAACACAGGGACAGGACAGCAGGACAGGGATGGTGGGAAGGATAGGGAAGGGTAAAAACAAACAAAACACAAATGACAAGGGAAAAGAAAGAGACACCATCAAACACCTCAAAGCAACATCAAAACTGCAACGAGGACAACACTGAACCAACCTCAGCAAGAGCCAAGAGAAGCAAGACAGACAATACCCAAACCCAGAACAACCCCAAATCCACAAGCCCCAACAACCAGCAATGCAATCAGCCAGATAATGCAGCAAACAATGGCTCCATCAGAAAGCAATTAATTCTTGACCTTGTTCAATGGATCTTGTGGCTTTCAAGTGATGTTGGAATGATCATGAAGATAAGATTAACGTACATGAACGGCACCACAAAAACTTTTCAAGTTGTGGTCATGTCAATTACTTTACCATGGTGAAGCTAATTGTTATTCGTCATAAATAACTTTGTACAAACTTTGTGTATTGTTGATGAAAACCAGCTATAAAAGCTTTCCAAAACAATTTAAGTGCCAGGATTGTGTCATGGACTACCCATCATTCCCCAAACTGCCCAAAAAAATTCCTAGCAGTCTCATGGCAGCACAAAAATTATGGCATAAACTACACGCCTATTGTGAATCCACTGATCTTCATTTTGTTGTCTAGTGCTAAAAAGGTTCCTGTCTTTGTCAGAAAAAATACACAGACATTACACCAAAATATCTGTTTAATTCCAACCAAAGTCACTTGAATGCACATCACACTGAATTGATGATAGTAAAACTTATAAGTAGGAACTTCTCAGGAGAATTTGTACTGTTTGCAGAGTAAGAATCTTCAAACGTAAACAATCTCAAAAAAAGCTAATTACTATGATGTTTTTCCCACCCCATTATGGATCTAATAAGTGGAGCCACTTTTTGCCCAATCTACATTCAGAGGCTTCTGTTGAACTACATAGCAACAAAAAGGCCTGAACATGAAAGGAGTCCTAATATTTCAGTGAATTTGCTATGCATACTACCTCTGTTCCAGAACCAAGTGAGCTGTCTACAAAGGCAACCTCACAGTTGATCCAACAGTTCACAGTTGATTTCAAAAGTAACTTAGCTAATAAGCACAAAAGAGTATTTGAAGAATATAAGTAACTAATGCTCACAGATTGATTCAAAGAGTCTGGCATTAGCTTGTTGCTAAGCTAACAACTTCCTATCCTTACACAAAAACACACTAATGTAATACCGGATGAAATCATGCAATAATTAGATGGAACTATATATATATATATTATTGATTATTGGTGTAGGATAAATGTGATGCTGCTTTCAATCATGTCCAAAATTAGACATTTTACATGGCAGCATAATTTTTTCCCTACTGTTTGGATTAACTTTTACACTGGGAGTGCCTGACACAAAAAAATTATAATTTCTAGGTGGGCAGCTTACTAAGTGGAACAGAGCAAATAGGTTTCAGCTTTAAATCTAAAATTGCGTCAAACAATCCACCAAATATTTATGGGTAAACGAATGAAGGCTTGGCGCTAAATAAGTATTTCCCCACAAATTGGTTTTAGCTTCTCAGCCAGAAAGAAAACATGCACAAGCGAGCAAAAAGTGAATCAACAAGGAATGAAGGAAGATGTTTGATTTTAACTACTAAGGATGGAGGAAGAAGGATGCAGATTTGCAGTGCAACTTTGGTTAAAAAAATTAATAAAAAAATTCCATATTTACCAACTTGCAAGGAAAAGAATCTGCACAATGATTAGGACTGATTAGGAGAAGACTGGACATTTAAGCTGGCAAGCGCTGAGGGTCATGTGAAAAAGCCTAATGTGTTGAAGAAGCAGGAAACTACATTATTGTAGGAGCAGGAAATTATGTTATTAATATGAAGATGAAGTGTTCTTAGAAAACACTTTAGACCTATATAGGCCTCTGGGACAAAGAGAGATCCATTGAATCCTACGCAGAGCTCTGAATCATCACATGACTGAAGAGAAGAGAATGTTTTAGTAATGCTTTGCCTCCAACCCTCATTTTAAGAGGATTTTTCTCCTTAACAACTTAACCAGATGCAACCAAGCATCTATCCTGATGACACAGAGTGCACAAAGGTGTCATTGTGATGAGACTGAAGGATATTTTATACAGCATATAATAGTAGTAGTGTATGTGTGTTAAGGCCCATGGCAGAGGGAGAAGTGTCCCAAAGAAAAGCACAGACGCAGCAGAATGAGCACTGGGTCACACGCTGAGCTAAACAACAGAGCTGGGGGCTTTTCCATCCCCACTCACAGCCAAATAGCCATGCAAAGGGTGCATACTGGAAAACCGTAAGGATCTGTGTTGGGTACATCAGAAAGACTGAGAGTAAGGGGTGAGGAAGGGTGAAGGTAGATTGAACCATCATGCATATTTCAACTGTGGCAGGGAGACAAAGGGTGCAAGAAACCACAGCTTTGGATCTAATACCATTTCTAGTCAGACTTCTCAAAGACTTGCCCACAAATCAAACAATGTCTTGCCCTCAAATCATCTCAAACTAGTCTGTTACCTTTCAGACTGTGACTCTCCTCTCTCATCTTATTGCGCAGAAGTGTCCAATCCTGATGCTGAAAGGCCACCTTCCTGTAGACATTAGCTTTATTAAACTTGAACCAATTATTCAAGGTTACTAGAATCTTCCAGACAAGTGTGTTTGGAGCTAAACTTGGGATGGCGGTTCTACAGGAGCAAGATTGGACACCTCTTCAGGGATAGGTACTGTAGAAAACCTGATGCAGATTCTGATGACTGGGTTCCAAATTGGTTCTAGCTGGTAAAATAATGGTGATGGCTCATTTAGATCAGGGGTGTTTAATCCTGCTCCAGGGGGGCCACCTTCCAGCAGAGTTTAGCACCAGCCCCAATAAAACACACTTGATCCAGCCAATCAAGTTCTTCAGTAACACTAGAAACTACCAGGCAAGTGTGTTGGAGCTAAACTCTGCAGGACGGAGCCCTCCAGGAGCAGAACTGAACAGACCTGATTTAGATGGTTGATCAGCACGAACAAGCTGATGGGATCTGGTTGAGTTGAGTAAACTAAGCTTGGCAGGGCTTTTCCAGCAGGGTAAAAGAGAACTTTCCATCTCCACACAAAACAAATCAATTTCATCAGAAGGAACTCTGCCTTCAGAGAGTAGTGAAGCCTACCTTGCTCTTCTTATTGAACAACCGGAATGTTTTATTCTTGTTCTTGCCCAGCAGCTCTAGAGGACCTTTAGGAGTGCCCAGGCTGCTGTCCGAGGAGGCCCGGTTTATGCCCTGACTGTAATCCTCGAACTCCAGATCTCCTGGTCTCTCGAAGCCAGACTTGTGTTGCTCTATAAGAACCACAGAGTCCTGAATAACACAGAGAAGTGTTAGCTACTCCATGTGTTGGCATGCAGAGGGTTGTCTGCTCTCTCAAAGTGGCTGCCTTAATGCAAGGGTGTCTAATCCTTCTACCAGAGGGCCAATGTCCTGCTGAGATTAGCTCCAACCTGCCTGATCACATTTGCCTGGAAGTTTATTAGCTGGTTCAGGTTTGTTTCATTAGGATTGGAGTTGAACTCCGCAGGATAGTGGCCCTCCCAGAGAAGGATTGGACACCCGTGATTTATTGAGAGCAGGAAACGAAAGAGCTTTTCTTAAAAACACAACTGAGAACTCACATTCCTCTCGTTGACATTCGTGCCAGCTCTGGTTATGCCCTCCAGACACTTCCCGATGATGGGCATGACGTGACGCTCCGTGTCTGCAAACAGGACGTAACCCTGCGCCAACTTTTTGATACGTCGTTCATCCATGTCCTGCAGCCTCTGCAGTGACCAAACATACATATCAGTATGCACTCCGCAAGACTGCCTGGGATCATTCCTTCAGTAAGCTGAGAGGAACAGATGTGTCTCAACATGTTAGAACTGAGGCATGTGCTTCTTACATTGAAACTAAGAGGCATGTCCGTGAAGTAGAACTGATTCTGTTCTTTGTTGTACTTTTGAAGTTGTGAAGCGTAGTCGTTTTTACACTCCTCTGCTATGTGCGTTCGCATATGAGCCTGCTGTTTGGCCTACATTTACACGCAGAAGTAAAGATAAAGTGAAATCAGATACCGGTACATAAAGAGGAACAAGGAAACAACAATAACGCATTTGGATATGATGGAAATGTGATGGTAGGATGGAAGGATGTGCATGCAAGGGTGTGGCAAGACCTGTGAAACCTTTTGGGGGACATAAATACCTTCTCCACATCAGCTTTGGTGGCATTGAGGTCCTGATCCGTTTTCTCTGCATATTGAGCAGCCTTCTCTGCTTCTCTCCACTCCCTCTCAAATCGCTTTTTACTCTACCATGAAAACAACATCCACCACATGAATCAAAGCGATTACATACACAATGCTATTATTTTACCCCCAAATTAAGATTGTGTCATTATTTCCTTTCATGTTGTTCCAAACCTATTTCACTTTATTTCTTCCACAGACATATCACTACTGGCTATGACAGACAAAACAAAGGCTTTTTGCACCACTGAATTCAAGCTCGCTCCTTATGTCCTTATATAGTGCACTATATGTCCTTATATATGCACTATATATTCAACAAATAGTAAAGAGTAATTTTGTAAACAAGAGACTGATTTCAGATGCAGCTGCGTCTGTAGAGGGCAGAAAGCTTCAGATTCTAGAGAGAATTTGATTAAAGAGAAAATCTAAAAAGCTGCTAAAGTGAAGAAAGGTTTTATCAAAAATGTTGGTCTGTATTGGTGGTAGAGAGACCATACTTTCGAATGCATATATCGCAACACATTTAAATTCTGTTGTTATGTGCCATATTTCTGTGAAATAGAGCAGAATATTTCACTTGAAAACAATGCAGTAGGAGTGAAACATTTTAATATACAATATTACTGGATAACACTATTTCCCCACCATTGTGTGACCGGTTACAACAGTGGAAAAGAGACTATAAAATCTAGATAAAACACGAAAAACATTTTTTTCTTTTAACTATGGACATTTATTAATAAATATGATAAATTGTGAATATGTTATCTTTAAAGTTGTCTGAAATATCTGCTTATTGTTAACTAATTGGTAAATTTCAGCTGCTTCAAGTGTATTTGAATGTGTGTCTGTTTACACTCCTGACCCTCACCTGACCAAACACAATGGCCACAGAAACGATCAGCAAACAATCACTTTCAATCCCTCGATACAACCCCACACTGAGCAGAAACAATACAGACAAAAGAGCACACTCCACACAGTCAGCGCTTACGCCACAAAGAGACGTAATGCAAGCCTCTGACAGAGATGTAAATTCATCAAGCGCATTCTGATCTGGCTGTTCAACGACACGCTCAAAGACACAGTGGGACACACCACCCACAACAGTCTCACAGAGAGAAACTTACATTGTCAAGCTGCTTGTAGGTGCCCTCCAGATACTGTTGTGCTTTCTTGGCTTCTGACAGATGCTGCACATTACAGAGAAAAAGAGAGAGTGGAATCATGGTCAGTGTGCTTTGGGCTTTCTAACATTAAATAGACATCCAGATTTTTACATTTTCTGAAGAAAAAATATGAGTGCTGCTCGCTTCAACATGAAGTCTATGATTCATGAGTTTAAAGTCTGCATGAAATGGAAATTCACTTTTTTTTAAATGTATTTTCTGAATGCATGTTATAGATCTTATTATGAAGATTCATCCATGCATAGGTTTCTTTTTTTGTGTGTGTCTGTGATTTTTAATTAAAATCACTCAAAATGTTTAATATTTTTGTCTGCTTAAACCCGCCCCTTTTTTACAATTAACTGCAAGCTCACATTCAGATCTGCCTCCATACAATCAACAACCAATGGACAGAAACAAGTCCCTGCCCTGCTTTCTTCTTTTTCGAAAATCCATTCTACTCGAATGCATATCACAATACAGCAGAAAAACTCTGGTCTCTACATTGCATTTCATCGCGACTTTACAGAGTGGTTTTCCAGGGTGTTGCCATATGGTTGCTAAGGTGTTTTGAATGGATTTTCATTATTGCTATGAAGCTCCAGTTAGATGCAAGGGAGGTCGCTTGGTCATACACAAATAGTTGCTAGGGTGTTTGTTTACTGGCCCACCTAAAAGTCTCTGACATCCTTAGCTCTAGATACTCAGGTCTATCTGTGTGACCACCCATTTTGTCATCTGCCAGGCAAAAATATGATGCTTACAAAAGAAATGGCACAACTCTCTCAAACAAAGCATATTTACCTCATAAATCTAATGTCATAAATTCATGTCTGCAGCAGAAACATGTTGGGTGGAGTTTAATACTTAGGGTTAGCCATTGGTTAAAATCCCTAACAATGGTAACAGCGATGTTTGCCTTAGGAAGCACTAACAATAAAACAGTGTCCCATAAATTCCAAGTGACAAACAAGAGGAGACAGCTGAGGTTATATGGTGAGCATCTACTGTTCTTTATGAAGATCACCAACGCATTCCTCTGACAGTGTTGCGCAAATCAAACCGAGACTTCCACCCCAATAGACTCGAATGTTTCTTCTCAAACAAGCAGTGTGACATGTTCATCTCTGCCTCATGCCCACAATCCCCCTCTCTGTGTCCTTCCAGGCCCTCTGTCCCACAGCATACTTTATTTTAAGCATGGCCCAGTTTCTCCGTCTGCCTCTCTCATTCTCTCACCATCTTGCGCTCCTGTTTGAGCTCCTGCAGGTACTTTGTGAGCTCGATGCAGATATTGATCATCATGTTCTCAGCGATCAGCTCCCTCTGTCCTGCATAGTCGTTCATCTCATTCAGGATGTCCAGAAAGGCCTGGTGATTGGAGAACCTAAAGAAAAGTGACACGAATGAGATACAATGTGCATTGGTAGTAAATGTGACCTATTTTAAAAATCATGCTCATTTGACCACTTAACTTATGAAATCATTCATTTCAGGAGTCAATTTGGAACTGTTTGACAAACAACTTCACTATGGGTTGCATGCAAGTTTTACTCTATGAATTCAGAGGTATTATCAGTGTACTACAAAAAAAAAAAAAAGGATATTCAACACAATGATTTTAAGATTTTACCAACTTTTCCTGGCCTAAAATCATTTTATTATTTTTGTACAAATTATTATACATGCAGTTTTTATGACCTTATACATTTTATATACCCTTTTACCTTGTTATATTTTGTGGAATAACCAGGTGAAAGGATATATAAGACTTATTTTAATAAAACAGGTTAATCGTTTTGTAAGGCTCCAATTTCCGACTTAAGACTCACAAATAAATAATACCATATATCAGGGGTAACTATGTCTATGGTAACATTAAACCGTAAAATTATTGTAAAAAGTATGATTTACAGTTCAGATACAGTTTTCACAAAAACAAAAAGTTATTAAAAATATACTCACATTTCACCGTTAAGCTTTTTTTAAAAAAAACGATGGGTCAAATCACAGTAATTATTATTATTATTATTATATTAATGTACAACAATTATTATCACTCAATTAATTAATATAATATATAAATAGATTTTACTGTCTTAAAGGGGTCGTATGATGCGATTTTCAATTTTTCCTTTCTTTTTGGAGTGTTACAAGCTGATTGTGCATAAAGAAGATCTGTAAGTTGCAAAGACTAAAGTCTCAAATCCAAAGAGATAAAAGTTAAAAGTTAAGAGTCAGCCACGCCTAACTAAAACGGCTCATCTAACCGCCCCACTTCTACGTCCGATGTGGGAAGATTTGCATACGCCGCCCAAATGTTCACGCAAAGAAAAAAATGCGTAACTTTTATTCTCGCTGTAGTAATGTTGCCGCCGCCGCCATGTCGTGAATGTGTGTTTCTTTGTGAAAGCGAAATTACTTTGTTTGGTCTTCCAAAAGAGGCGATATCTGCTTTGTCATGCCTAGAGTTGATCCGTGCTGGTTGCTGTGGAAATACATCAACTTCGCGCTGTCGCGTTGTTTCCTGATCCTAGTAGAGTATACTACAGTGCCTGCTGTTCTGACTCACAGACTGAGATAGGTAACGTTTTTGATATATTTAAAGAAGTTTCCACCGACGATTTTCAAAAGCGATTTTTTTGGGCCGTGTAGATATCCCTTGTTGTTTGTCATTTCTCAATCACAAATGCGACAGTTTTATTTACTCCGGCCACAGGCTCACAATATGGTAAGGGGTGTAAACCTTCCATCACACAGCTTGAGGTTTCGGCCAATCACACCACCCGGAAGCTGGCCCCAATCAGAGCCACCTTGCTTGTCAGAACGTGAGCTTGTAAAAAATCGACTAGCGTTCAGAACGGGGCATAGAAGAAAACATAATGTACAGTATGGGACGAAATGTGGTTTTTTAACACTTAACCGCATAACTTTCATTACACCAATAATTTCTTTTGACGCATCACTGATCCATTTAAGTGTTGCGATCTCATAATGCATTAGCTTCTTGTCGATCCACCAGTTCACATTCACAACGGTGTGTTTGCTGCTTAAAAACATGGGTGGATTTTCACATTGGTCTGAACAAAAACAGCAGACAGGCTTATTGAAAATGCAAATTCATCCTCTGCCAGCAGGAGGCACTTTCAAAAGTTACAACCATATTTTTTTTTTAAGACTAATATATTTACTTCGCAAAACAAAATTACAAAATAAATTATAACTTACTCCCACAATACGGAATAAATATGATTTTTATATCAATAACAACCAATAATATCATGGCTCGCTTTCACAATCCAATAAATCCCTGATGAATAAAAACACCACATTACAGTGTTGCAAATGTAGTTTCATCATGGCATGACCCGTTTTCCATGAGTGACTTCATTAGTTTTGATTTCCAGAGGGAGAATACGTAAAGTCATTTACAGGTGTATGCGTTTGTTTGTTGAGTTCATGTGCTTTTGTTTGGAGTCGGCAACAGCCCCATAGGTACTGCTGATCAGTCACCGTAGCAACATCAGACATAGCTCAGTGTACCACAGTGATCTGATTACAGTAACTGGGGATTTGTCAGCTTTCTTCTCTGATATCCCATTGTTAATGTTAGACAGTTCACTTATCACAATTGTGAGGAAAAATAAGTCAATCATGCAGCTTTGGAAGCGTGCAAAATTACCTGCATTCCTGCTCTTCTTTGCTCCCTCGTTTAGGGCTGTATTTCTTAGATAAATTCCTAGGAAACAGAAAAAAGACAGTGCCTGATGGATCAACTACATCATAATAATGTCATTTGCAAGCGTTTCGTTTCAAATAGCAAACGGTTGCATAATATGCCACGCTGCAGTAGTCCTGCTAGAGCAGGTGGTTGTGAAGCATTTACATGTGACATTGTGTGCAGAGCATTTGTTCTTTCCAAAACACAGACATCAGGGTATTTGGGGTATGTCACACGGAAATTTTCTTAAATTTTCTTCCCATTTCACTAATCAGGCACAAAGGGAGTTTCCAGTGTCAAACAATTTTTCTCTCTACACTGAATGTAAAAACACTACGTGACGTGGCACGATCACAATCAAAGAATGTTTATATTTATTTTACAGTCATCCTGAAGCAAGATTTTGGACGAATGAAAGTTCACTGTGGGCAAGCACAACAATACAGAAATATTGCAGGAATATATCAATGACAAGACACTATTTCTTTGTCTGGCCCTATTAAAATTTTTTTTTTTAAATACATTAGAAATGGCATTCATACATGCATTGACTTACAAACAACTCTTATATGATATTTTGGTGTCCTGATGTCATAATGAACAAAAGACTTAAAAAAGCTTATCAAGTAGTTTGGCAAAATCTTTTGATTATGGTTTCCTAGAAAAAAAAAACTGCTTATTAATATTTGGCGGGGAAAACAAACAAACATGCGGAACGGTAAGTGATGCAACCAAAATGCAGGGGAAAAAAAAGAAAAAGAAAAAAAAATTATATCATACAGAGCACCCCTGCAGACTCTCATGACCAATAAAATATCAGAATTTTTTTATGTTTTGGGTGAAAACTAAGGCAAGGTAAGTTATGTGGTGTGACACACAAAAATGATTTTTATATTTTCATATATTTGGAAATATAGTTTTTATTCAAGGTGTAAGAAAATATATTAATATTTTTACTTAACTGTTATATACGACATGACATTTTTGGAGTCCTTAAAGGGATAGTTCACCCAAAAAGGAAATCACTGACCCACATGTCATCAGTTACTCACCCTCATGTCATTTCAAACCTGTATGACTGACTTTTGTGTTCCACAAAAGAAAGAAGATATTTTGAAGAATGTGGGTAACCAAAAAGTTTTGGTTCCTATTGACTTCCATTATATTTTTGATCTGGTCACCACATCCTTCAAGAATATCTTCATCATATATTATTATATATATATATGTAAATCGATGATGTAATTTTTTCATTTGTTGGTTTACTTTCCCTTCAAATGTAAACTTTTATTGAAAATTTAAATATTGTTATTCCAAAACCAAGCCAACATAAATTCAAATTGCAGATCTTTATTGTCATTGACCCATAAACCAAGTGATTGACAAAATGCAAAATGTCCTGCCATTTGTCACAGTCAGTGAAGACAGAAGCTCAGACTTACATGGTCAATGGAAATGGAAACAAGCCTTACATGTTCCAATTACAATGGCGTAATCGAAAGAGCTGGACTTCAAAACAAAAGTAATGAAACGTGTCAAAAAAGGAAGGCCACTGTTCTCAAAACCAGGCTGCATTTCTTTCCTCCTTCTGCACATGAGAAGTAGAGGCAGACGCCAATGCTAAGCTGCTTTCCACACTTTCACTCTATCCATCCACATCCCCTCAGTCATATGCTCGTCTGCTCCCACTTCCTCTCTTCTCTTACAGCGGGAGGGAGGACAGAAAGAGGTAGCGGGTGGAACTCCGAATAGTCTGGCAGAGATCAAGCAAGTGTCAAGGCCTAGTCATGAATGAGAAGGGGTGCAGGCGCGGATATGCTTATCCTCTGGGCCGAGGCCAACGCTACAGCTCAGAGGTGCCAACAAGTTCAGTTCTGCCCCAAATAAGTCATAAGACACGAATATTTCACAATCAGACACAGCTCTGGAAAAAACACAACAGCATGCATACTCATGTACACGCTAACACACAGTTATTCAAACTGGATAGCCTACATATTAAAATTTCTTACCTTAGTTGCTTGGCGTAATTCTGTTCGATCTCCGTTCGCTCCTTTACAAACTTCACATATTTCTCCACCAGGTCCAGCCCAGATTGTGTGTGTTTATCAATGATGTCATATTGGTCCTGCAATACAAAGTCAAGACTAAGCCCTCAAAGAAATGTGACAAATGTAACTTTTTTTTTTTTGTTTGTTTTTTTTATTTGTCAGACACTGATCCAGATCCATTAGATTGTGGTGGACTGACTACACTCTTCATTCTTAGGTAGCTGTTGCTCCTTAAACAATAATTAAAATTTATGAAATTATAATGGGGAAGCATAACACTTTCACTGTATTGATTTTCACCATACCCTACTCTAAAACTACAAATACTGAAAGTATTTTGCAATATATTTGTAAGAAACATGAATTAGAGGAACCCCTGACAATTGAAGAGTGTGAAAAATATAAGAAATGTACCACTAAGCAATAAAACTAGAATCTCTCGATAATGAGCCTCTGAAATCATGACCTGTCAGCCTAAAAACTGGTGAATCAGCCCAGTATCACAGGAAACACAGTCTTATGAATAATTATGACACATTGCATGTCATCGATGTATAGCGCTTCACTATGCCACATCCTGTGATGCTGAAACACTGTAGATTTTAAATCTGGAAGATAAAAATTGTGCAAAATAAAATTGAAAGATTTTTTTCCCCTTAAAACTTTAGATTAACGAATGTTCTCTATGATTTGCAAAACAGCCTCTGTTAATGTCGCAGAAAATCTAGTACAGTATTTCATGACCCTTTAAAAAAGGTTGGTCTAAACAGATAAATGGCTGCCAAAAAAAGGGAACAAAAACACTCATGAGACAAAACAGCTAATATGAACCAGAAAATGGGCAAACCACAGATATTTGGTCAGTTAGAGGCCTAAAGATTAATCAAAAGATTTGAGCTTTTTGGTTCAACATAGTGGATTTATAAAATCTCCCTTATCTTCATTTTTAAAGAAACATCAAGATTTCAAGTTCAGGTTTTTCGCCATTTTTTTATCTACTTTGCTATCACTAGTTATTACAAATGATCCTGCAGAAATGAATGTTTAAAAGTACAAATTTATATTACATGCAGTCTCTAATTTAATATGAGCCATTAAATGCTGCATGCATAATAATTCTAAAATAGAACTAGTAAAATGCGGTTTAAAATAGATTTAGGTTAAATATACCATACCATGACTTTTCAGCATCCAAAAAGTATTTCATGAACAATAAGTGTGCATTCATACAGTACTTGTAAACTAGAGAGAAATGTTTTTGAGGGTTGCGCTTTAGTGGATCTTGTCCAAATTCATGTAATCATGAAGTTGTTAAGGTACTTCAGAAAACATCAGGATACATGCAGGGCATGTAGTTTCAAGTTTGACTAACCCCAAACACTGGTCAGAGCTCCGCATAACATATTTAGAGCCGAAAGCTAGCATCAGATTGTGTAAAGTGATGGCCTGGCCACACCAGCTTCCTCACTGGAATCAAAATTAAACTTTTTTTTAAATTTGAGAACAGAGAAAGTGAAAAAGAGGAAGAGCAGACAGCCAATGGAAGAGTACTGCAGTTTCTACAGAAACAGCTAGACTTAATGCCCAGAAACTGTCAAATGGTAACATTAAAGGGGTCATATGATGTTGCTAAAAATAACATTATTTAGTGTATTTGGTGTAATGAAATGTGTTTATGCGGTTTAAGGTTAAAAAAACACATTTTCCACATACTGTACATTATTGTTTCTCCTCTATGCCCGCCTTTCTGAAACACGTCGATTTTTACAAAGCTCATCGGTCTGAAAAGCGAGGTGTGCTCTGATTGGCCAGCTATCCAGTGTGTTGTGAGTGGCCGAATACCTCAAGCATGTGACGGAAATGTTAGGCCCCTACCATACTGTGATGCCCTGAGTGGCAATTCAAAAACATTAAAACCCATTTAAACGGCTTTGTTCATCCAGTGGGAACATAATTACGAATTATAATGATTTATACTGTATTTTTACTCGTTGCGTAGCATCAACAACCCCCCGGTAAACATAAAACCATGTCTGCATTTGAGATCAGATAAATGACAAACAGCAAGCGCTACTGTCCACTGCTCAAAACTCGCGTTTGAATCATCAGTGGCAAATCCTTTAAATATGAAAAACGTACTTGCAGTCTGAGAGTCAGAACAGCCGGCATTGTAGTCTACTCTACCAGGATCAGTAAACAGTCCTCCATAAAAGGCGCTGCACACATCTGAATATTTGGGAACAGTGTTGTAAATACAACTTAACCACTGATTTAGTTGTGTCCTCTTTTGGAAGGCCAAAGAAAGTTGTTTTGCTTTCACAACGAAACAGCGTCACACGGCGGGCTAGAGTAAGCGGAGGCTGGCAGCCTAGAGTGAGCGGCGGCTGGCGGGCTTGAGAACGGCGTGGCCGGCGTATTCGATGAAGGAGCGGCAGACGGGCTTGCAGCAACTACATGTGATGACCCGGGATGGACTACCCTTCAACCACGGTGAAAACCGATCTAGTGATCCACAGCGTGAAGTTGATGTATTTCCTCAGCGACCAGCACGGATCAGCTCAAGGCATGACAAAGCAGATATCGTCCTCTTCTGAATGGCCAAACAAAGTAGTTTCGCTTTCAAAACAAAACACACGGCAACGATAATACTACAGCAAATCAAATTACCCTCTTTTCTTTGCGTGACCTTTGGCGGCGTTATCCCAAATCTTCCCATAGTTACTATTATATGTGCATTTAGAACGAGCCGGTTTAGGTAGGTGTGGCTGACTCTTAACTTTTATGAAGAATATCTCTTTGGATTTGAGATTTTTGTCTTTGCAACTTTACAGATCTTCTTATGCACCAAGAGCTTATAACACTCAAAAGAGAAAAGAAAAAAATGAAATCGCATCATATGACACCTTTAAACATTTCACATTTTATTTAGTATACATAACTTATGCTCAAAGGGTGAAATTATGAGGACCCTATGCACCCAGACGTCATTATCGTCCTCAACACAGTAAATTATATGATATTATACTACTTAAAAATAACTGTTTCTATTTAAATATTTTTTTAAATTGTAATTTATTCCTGTGATTGCAAATAAAACTATTCATTTATTTTATTTTTTTTTAAACTTACTTACCCCAAACTTTTGAATGGTAGTGTATCACAGTTTTCACAAAAAATATTAAGCAGCACAAGTTTTCAACATTGATAATTTTAAGAAATGTTTCTTGAGCAGCAAACAGCATATTAGAATGATTTCTAAATTACATCCCAAATAGAACTATTGGTCAAATATGGGACTAACCCAACCTTTTGGGTTAAATGGTAATTTGAAATTTAGCCCAAACAGCTGGGTTCGTCTTATAGTTTGTCCATGTAGAGGTCGACCGATTGATCGGCCGATTTTTGGCATTTTTTTAATTAATCTGCATCGGCCGATTGTGCTGCAGATTAGGCCGATTTATAGGCAGGCGCACCGGCGGGCAGCTAAGCGTTGTTGTGGAACTCCCTCTGGAGAGGCTGCAGGAGACGAAGCAGCTCACACGACACGACACTCTGCAGCCGCGGCTTGTCCACACACAGCTTCAGCTAATGGCAGGGCAAAACAGACCATTTAGAAAGCGAAATTACGTTTTACCCTACTAGAACTGATACCGGAAAGTTATCATATTCATAAGTGAAACAAGTCATTTGCATGTAGAAATAGAAACACATGCAATTCAGATGAAACTTCTGGGCTGATTATAACGTGCATGTTAACGTTCCTCTTGAAATGTGTGTGTAGGTCCGACAATAACCTCCACGATGTCATCACTTGTGGCCAGTGCACTCTTAAGCAGTTATGAGCAGCAGGCTGTGAAATATGTATGAAATCTTTTATTTTTATCACTATGGCCATTTGACTTATAGCAGTGTCCAGTGTTTCCTATACATTTGAGTTATTTGTGGCGGCTCGTCACAATATCAAAACTGACCACCACAAACAGATTTTTCCAAAAGGAATTTTATTCGTTGAATAAAATGAGCGCTTCACATTCAAAATTAAAATTCAGCACGGGTGTTTTTATATGAATGTATCTTTGAAAAGAACCCACTGTCTTCAGAAAAGCTTCGATGTCATTTTCATTTCATCTTGCCTGTAATGCCTGATCAGCGTTTGTGAGCTCAGCGCTTATTTGATTACAGCCCTTACCGGGGAAACCGCTATATCTCCAGCTCCCAAAGCGCCTCCTGCTGGCAGAGAATTGATTTGCAGTCTGTGGGAAACACTGGCGTCTGTGAACAAACATAAACAAAAAGCATCCTTCAGAACTGTTTTTGAGAAGGTGCTTAAGTTTTGAGACATGTATTATTACTCTAAATTAGGCTACTACTACTTATTACTATCTTGTACCCTGCTAATCATTTGCTCAAACGCACTTTTAATGAAGCAAAAAAAAAAAAAAAAAAAAAAATCGCCAAAATACCGCATCATATATCGGCTGCCCTGATTTCTAAATATCGGCATTGACATCGGCCAGTGAAAAACCCATATCGGTCGACCTCTAGTCTACAGGGTTACAGGGTTAGTCTATATTTGAAACAACCCAGCATTTTGTGTGTAATACTTCATAATAGGGCTGCACGATAAATCGAAATGGAATCGAGATCGCGATTCGACAGACGCTGCCATTGTCATGCTTATCTTTCTTGTGGCCCGGTTCTGTGATCAGATAAATCTCCATCCAAGGCCAAGGCGCTCATTCAAGCGCTAAACTCCAAATCGCCTCGCAACCGAAAAACCCCGAAGTACCTTATCTCTGCAGCAGCTGATAAACCGAAGTTTCAACCTGCTTTCATTGATTCAACGTGCTAATAAACCACACTACGGCAATATATGGTTTATCTTAGTTCTTATTATCATAATTTTCATTAAAATAAAGTATATTTATTGCTGCTGATTACAGAACCAGCTTTTTTAACAAAATGCGCATGACAATCGCATTCGATTAATCGTGCAGCCCTACTTCATAACATTACTTTTTTTATTGCATTTCTCAAATAAATGCAGCCTTGGTGAGTATAAGAGACTTCTTATAAAACATCTAAAAAAAAAAATCTAAACTATTTGGTTCCAAACTTGACAATTTTTTTTTAAAATATAAGGGTAAAAAAATAAATCTAGCTGTTTGAGTATTTTAGAGCTAAAATAAATAAATAAAATAAAATAAAAACCTTCACTTGAGAATTTATGACTTTTTATCAAAATGTGTTTTGACGAAAAGTTGAAAATCCGGGTTCCAGGTTTTCCATGACCATAGGAACCCTGCACTGCTGTGATCATCAAGTGTTTCAACACTACATATGATGACATTGAGAAAATAATCTTCACATTATATAGTACACATTATTTACACCCATTAATAAACACTAACATCATGCCATCCGCAATGCTGATGCGAGTTATGTGAAAGGGCCATTAATGAGCTGTCCTGTCTCTGCCCACACAGAGAACATCCCAGAGATTCCCTGCCTGTTCGCAACCTATGATCCTATGAAGCTATCTGTGGGAGGCAGGGGGTTCCTCAGGGCTTTAAACTCATCCTGCCACAAGCGTTTGAGCAGACAGGACACAGGAAGTGGAAGTCTTCTCCCTTTCCTGCTGTATTTCAGTGGCGCTCAACAAAAATATGAATATCACATGCCATTTCCTACAGCACGCCCGAAGCAAAACAAAAACAGACCTAGGGACTAATTTGACAAACATTTGTCAGCATTTTCCCAAAGAAAAAAAAACCAATTTGAAACGGTCCAGTTTGGCTGTGTTTTTCCCTTTTCCCAGTTCCTTATTTGGTGGGGCAGTGTGTTACATTTCAAGTACGGGCCTGACCATTTTTGAGAGCCGATATCTTGAAACACCCCCCACCCCCTCAGTGCTACCTCCATCCGCCTGGACCTAGATATGTGTTTTGAAGTGGGAAGGAGGGAGGTGCCTTAGCGATGACATTCCTAACAAGCCAGGCCATGTCCTGACTCCACCTCCTCCTCCTCTCTCCTCAAAATGGAGACCATTAATATAGAACAAAAGAAGAATTTCCTACCCCCTCACAACCCACTCACTCGCAAAAATAGTGCTTTTCAACTTCATTCAAACCAAAGCCACAAGAGGCAGTTGTTTATGTCGACGATAATCACAAGATAAGCTTCTGTTTGTATGCAAATATTTGTACATCAAATTTGTAAATAAATGTTTGTGTTGACAAACCAGAATGCCAATGCGGTAAGAAAAGGAATGTCACAAAGAAATGTTAATACCCACAAATCAGAAGTAATAGTTTTATTATTTATAGAGACATTATTCTCATTACTGTAAATATAGTTTTGAACTTTAAAAAAAAATCAGCATCAATTAAATTCAGCACATTATATACAACTGCAATGTATATTTAAATGGTATTTTAGATATTATTTTATTTATTAATTTATAAATTAAATGCATTTAGTTTTTTTGCATTACAAGTAGGCTACTGAGAATTTATGGTGTTCAATATGCTTTCAGTAATAACACTGAAAATAATCTTTAAAATATCTGAATTGTCTTAAAAATAGGCTAAATTTTCACGGGAGGCCGTCAAATTTTTTATAACCAAGGCATTTCTTGATAGTTCTTAAAACTCACATGAAGAAATACATGTTCACGGTTGTTCATCAAAAATTTAATTTGTCTCATTTACTAGCTCTCATCAATCCAAATTCATAAAACTTTGGGAAATCTTTGGATATTTTTAATATTTATCAGTCTGTTAGAAAGTCCAAATAATCACGTTTAAAATTTCTAAAAAGTATATAAAGGCTTTGGATTGATGGAGAAAAACAACTTTAAAAATATCTTAATTTTTGTTCAAAGTGGAGAAAAAAACTAATGGGTTTGGAATGGTTTTGTGGTTGATCTAAACCTTTAATGCAGTTTATTCACTAAAACAACTCTAAGATTTGAATCAGCGGTGGCTTCAATCAAACTTCACACTGACTGCTATCATCACAATCTTAAAACCAACAGAGATCCCCTTTGAAAACTTTCATTCAAGCTATAAACACAGTCCGAGACATAATTTACAGCAGGGTTCCTCTTATCTGTAGCATTGTATTCGGCTCAGTCTTGATCCCTCCCTTGTACTTTTCCGCCATCATTAACTCCTCCTTCCCATAATGCAAAGCTATTCTCCCAGCCTGAGCAGAGAGTACCAGTCTACAACCTCCCCAATACGAGAGTCCACAGCGAAATGCCACTGTCCTTCGTCATGCTCTAATGATTTAATAAGGAGCCTGCTGTGCAGCATTTCTCAAGACATTCAGAAAGAATTCAAACAAACACTAAAACCAACAAAAAATAGCCACTCTCTCATCGGTAAACGGAAATCTTGAGCTGCCAAAATAGCTAGTGGATTAGCAGCAAGATGAGTGGACAGATGCCATAGTGTAGCCATGGGAATGGCACTTAATGACTAACCCGACCCAAACCAATTAGGTTAGACATTGCTTAGAGGGACGGTAAACCAATGCAAGACTTATGAGAACCACTGCACGCACTTCCCACCCACCAGGAATGCCTGAATTGTCTACACCTGAGAAACAAGTCCACACGAACCCTAGCTTTCACTTCTGTTTGCTACCAAGCTGAAACTACAGTAATTTCCCAGGCTGGCAGTGGCGTCCCTCAAAAAGCACGGAAAAGGGAAACTTTCTAGTGAAGCAGAACACCAAAATAAACAGTGATGTGAGCTGGATGATGCGTTTTTATAAAATTAGGGCAAAACTAATTAGGCTGGTGCAGTAGAAGATGGAAAGGGGACAGCGGACAGAGGCCTAGGGGGAGCAACAGCAACGAGGTCAAACAACCCCCACCCACTTCAGCGCAACGCTCCATTTACACTCTGCAGGCATGTAGAATCTGCCTTTAGTCAAAAGAGGTGGGAACCTCTGCGCAGATGGGACGTTATGGGATGGCGGTCAGGGAAATGGGGCAAATTGATGAGCAGGATGAAATACAGGTGATGATGACACAATCAGAAACATGTGCTGACTCTGTTTCTCTAACCCAGTTCTACATTGTCAAAGAGCTTTGAATGCTTTAGTTGCTGGCAACAGTGGACCCTAAAAATGTGCCAATTTTGGACAAATTCAATGCTTCAAGCAAACCCAGTTGGTGTCACCAAAGAAAGATCATCAATACATGAGCCATTCTTTGTCAGGCGCCACTGATAAGCAGAGACTGCTTATTAAACTCCTCCAAATGATCTACAAAAAAAAAACTGAAACCAAACAACAAGCTTTGTAACATAAATTCTTAAACGAGCAGCTAGCACTTCTCATTAGCAATACTATTAAGCCTGTCTGAGAAGATAAACAAAGCCAAAACACCTTTCCAAAACAGCATGAGACTTAGAAAAACAACCCTTCACACAAAATAGTGGTGTTAATGTCAAAAGTTGTTGGTTATACCTCACCTATGCCTTATTAACACAAACAACTATCCCCTAAAATAAAAATAATAATAATTAGCTAAAACAGCTAGATAGATAGATATCAAAATATTCAGTATTTAACATTGAGTTTAGACGGATAGGCTACACTGATTAACGCTGATACTGTTGTTGCTATGATTCTGCTCAACTTTGAGTTTAAGCGGATGTTCACATTAAACGTGGCAATTAATCGAACTAAATGGTGACAACTGACAACTTCAAAAAATTAGGTCATAATATCTGCCAGATAGTCTTTTGATGCATTTATCCTCCTCCACGTTGCAAGTAAATAGTCATAAATCACATTTATTTACGCCCGTGTAATCAATTGAGAGGATTTGGATCGCACCGCATCGGATAATATATTTCTGGGTACAGAAGGATGAAACGTAAACCATAAAACCCTATCCTCCGAACTTACCCAAAGCTCAGAGCCCCAGTCCATGTTCCCAGCTCTCCTGCCACTCCACTCTGTTAGGCTGAAAAGTTATCCCAACTTACGAGAGTAACAGATGTCCAAAATAGGATCAAAGGTGGCGAGTCTTTTCTTTTCCCACATTCACGCGCGACGCTGAACAAGTCGCTAACGTTACGGATCTCCAGCGCCAGCTACTTTGCGGTGGCACCATAGAGGGTGGCACAAATACTGTTCGCTGCAAAGCGAGAGAAGGATCAACTGGATTTCATTGCCGCGTCACTCAGTCCCAGATCCCTCATTCTTAAAGGAGCCGCCGGATACAGTTTCCAGCTTTCAGATCATCTGCATGTCTGCAGCAGTGAGACGGAGGCCTTGATTAAATTATTAACACCACACGGCAACAATCATTAACAATGCTTCTAAAAACATCTTGTTCATTGATTAACATTCATTTTGCTTTTTTATACATAAGATATCACAAGGGTCAGTGAGATAACGTGTTGGGATCTATTAAAAGGCTCCAAAAAAGAAAGTTTTTTTGTGCAAAAGTAGCTTGGTATAATCTTTCATGATTGTGCATAATTTTTCTTTTTTATTACATCATTATTATAAAAATAAAAAAACGGGAAGATCACTTGTAGAATATCTCCCAATAGCCTCCAGACTGTCAAACTTCGTCTAACACAGAAAGCACATTTCTGGCCTGGAAATTGTCCATCATCTCTCTTTAAAAAAAAACTAGCAAAAGTAAAAAACTATTTAACACAAAATAAACTTTTTTCTTAATTTGACCATCTCCTAAGACAACAGCAAATAAATCAGAACCACAACCAACATACAGAAAACCCTTTTGTTGTCTGACAAGATGATACGTTTTAAATGTTTTTTTACTCATCTCAAACATTCTTCTGTCACTGAAATATCACCCATATCATATGCACAAGTGACAAGTGCATGCTGTACAATATTAGCTTTTAAGCCTGTGTTATACTTTCCGCATGAGCAATCACGGACAGCGCGCACGCGGACTTGTATTTATACACTACCGAAAGCATACGATGATGCAGTAGATCGGCTTGAACAATAAACAAACATGTGAAGAAACAATTGCACATCTGGCTGTCTTTATATTGTTTTATCGACGGATTGTACAGGTTCGAATAGCAACGGGCTTATGCACACAGCTTGCGCATGCGCAGTTGGTGCTTTTGTAGCCTGACCGCGCGAAAAAATGGGAGGCGCGCGGATGTCCGCGCGGAGCCTCCGCGCACACTCTCCGATGACGATTTTTACGTCACGCATACCATAGCGGACTAGCGCACGCGGAAAGTATAACACAGGCTTTACACATTATACCACAGATATTTATTGAATGTTTTTATTTATTGTAACCTGAATGATGTTCAATATATTGTCTTTTTTCAATGTAAGCATATTTCAACTGATTAAAACAGGATAAAACTCACTTAGGGCCAGAGGCCGACTTAACCATTAGGCAAAGGTAGGCGACCGCCTTGGGCCCCCAAAAACCAAGGGCCCCCTAAAATGCTTTTTATATGCGAGATGCGCGTTCAGTGCTGTCGCACAAATGGTTGCTGTGGTGTTCATTACCACGACAACCCAGCAAGCAATAGCCGTCATTTCAACGTCTCGGTTAAGTATAGACCCGATATAGTCCGGCTATGTGTAACCCACTTCTAGCCCAATAACCTTGAATTTGGTTTCATGTCGTTTTTTGGCAAAATAACTTGTTAGATGTATGATATTCCATCATGTTAGCAAAGTCAACAGCGTTTACAGGGTGTTTGGTTTAATTTCTTGGACATGTTCAATACTTAGCCTGAGCGTAGCCACGATTTAGCTCGTAGTCCGAGCGGCTATCTGTAGCCCACTTCTAGTCAAACCTGATTCACTGTAGTTTTTGGCCAGACAGCGCATGAGATGGTTGATATCCCATCATGTTCGCAGTGTCAATAATATCTACAAAGATATAAGTGTCATTTCATGACATGGTCTATATGTAGCCACGATTTAGCTCTAAATTGGACGGGCTACGTGTAGTCTGCTTTTAGCCCACTTGTAGAAATCGAGACAATCTGTGGTCTAATTTTAATGGCTTGGCTATAGCCCTATACCAGTAACAAGACCAGTGATGAGCATGGCCAAAATAGCCTTAAGATTGTTTACATGTAATTTTCGCCCATGCAGCTTCTTATCAGATGCAAGTAAACTTTTGAATCATTTAAATTAGCATTATTTAATATTTTATTTAATTATTTTACAGCATTATTAAATATAGCATTATTTATTATGCCAAAAATAATGCTAATTTAAATGTTTCAAAAGTTTACTTGCATTTGATAATATGATGTCATGCATCCCACAAGCTGTTATGTTACATTCATACACATTATATGATATTATTGATATTCGGCTGTCTTTCATTTTATAAATAAAAATGCAATTACAATTCCCAACCGCTAGATGGCAATTGTAGCCCTACTGAGACATGACTACTGGCAACACGAGACATGAGAGTTTAGAGGTCAGTGTTGTGTTTTGAATTTTTTTTTACATGAGAGAGCACTAAGTTTACCTGTCGGAGAGCAGCGGGCAAACAACAAACGATATTCCTACTTGTTCTTGTAAGTATCTGTGTTTTCGTTTTCACATGTGTTCATTATTTATCTATAATTGTTATCATGTTTAGGAACCGTGACATTTTAGTGAAGGGAGCAGATCGTAGTTGATAGTGATCCATGACTAGGCCCACGGTTCAGCACGCATGTGTTCAGAGGATTAATTGCAAAATTTAATAGAGTAAAAGTTTTATCATTTGTGTTTACAAACTCAATCGATTTTAAAACAGCCAAGAAGAAGTTAAAGAGCAAACAACAGAACAAACAGCTTTGACAAAGATTAATCTATATTTTATTTATACAGTGAACACTCAGAAGAATTGGATAAACTGAAAGCGGTTGGAAATTGAAAAGATCCGGGCAGCAATGGTTAAAAAAAAAAAACTCTCCAAAATAACATTTCCTCACTAAAGCTCTCATCTTTGACAAAGTCCATAATTTATTTTAATTATTATATTGAATTTATGACTGAACAATGGCTTGTTAGATACAGAGAGAGCATGAGCTAATAGCTATTGAATAGCATAGCTTTGTCATTGTACAAGTACAATAATATTTATTTTGAAAGTTCCAAATTGATAGAAAAGCTTAAGAATACAAATGATTTAAAATGGCAATATAAAATAATCAATTATAAAAAGTTTGCAGCAGTATTAAAATCCCATAAAAAATCCCTTAAAAAACCTAAACAGTACAAACAGAAAACAATGTAATAAAACGGTTGGGGGTGAATTTATTATTCCATGTACTTTTGAGGTTAATGTGTGTACTGGGCTTCTTTTTAGTTACAGCAGCTATCACTGTGTTATGAAGTCTGTTGTGCCAGACAATTTTGGAGGCAGTGACAGATTGTGGGGGGCACTAATAGGGAATAACTTAAACTGCTGGAATAAAGAGTTTTTAAAGGGTTAGTGATTGAAAACTTGCAGGTCAATGGGCATCAGTGTTTAAGGTTGGTAAACACGTGTACACGGATGCTTATAATCAGGCCGTTTCTAGCATTTGACAGCCCATATGCACATCAAATTGCCACCCCCCCCCCCAATTAGATAGTATATATATATTATTTCGAGAGTAGTTGCGTGTCCACATTCAAATGGATGTAGTACCGACACTAATTTGTGGAGATTCAGTGCATTGAGTTTCACAAATCTGAATGCATTATTTGTAATTTGACTGTTAAGATAAACATTTTGCACAGTTTAGTATCTGTAATATCATTGTGTTGCTATTAGATGCCTGTATAGCCCTATGTAACATTCCCTAGTGGCTAAGACATTGCACATATTTTACACATAAATCACACATAAATTAATTTTATTACATTTTGATTTGGATACTATATACTATACTACTACATATTGTTTAGATATTTTCAATGGCTACTTTTTTGTCTTTATCTGTTTTTGTTCAATTTTTTTGTTGTTGTTTCTTTAAACATTGATTTAAAGTGTCAGTTATTGCATTATTATTTCAGTCAAAACCTTTGTTACCCCAAACTACATATAATAGCTTTATCAGTGGCATAAAAGTAACTAATGCTGCTACTTAATCATTTGCTACTCGTTAAGGTGTGAACGTTCCCTTTAAATAACGTGACGCTCTGCCCTCTATGACGCTGCTCCCATTAAGCGCTGTTGGAAGTGAATGAATTGATTCAGCATTTCGACACCTCCGTAAGAATGCATTTAACTCGACAAAGCGGTCTAAAAAAATGGATGTATTGATCTTGTGAATTAGCAAATTTTACTATACAAATATTTTTTAATTGGATGTTAAAGTTTATATGGGAATATTACACGCTGATCCTTTTTTTTTTTAAACAAATGGCAAAATTGGCGCAAAAACGCATACCTTTTGGACAAATCTGCCACAAATGTGCCACAAATACTGCCTAAACAAAATGCTGATTTTTTGCACTTTATTTACTGTACCAATATTATAAATTGGCCTTTGAACTTAGCTTTATTGCATAGCAAAAAAAAGTGTTACCTTGCCAAATCACTGACAAGCCCACTGATCTAACGGCGTTGTTGAGCGCTCCAAATGCAAACTTTGCATGAAACATTCCGGCAGCAATTGACAGCACTCTGATCCAGTGGCATACAGGCATCATCAGATTGACAGTATTTTAGCCCAATAATGTTGGGGGATCCAGTTGGGGTGGCAGTCATATTTCAGGGTGACCGTGTCACTCTTTATCACAACCCTGCTAAAACGTAGTGCCAGACAGTACATGCGCTCATTGGCGCCCCCTCCAGGTGGTGGCGCCCTAGGCGATTGCCTAGCTTGCCTATGCCTAGAAACGGCCCTGTATATAATACTACTCGCCTGACATTGGCATGTGTTATTCGGGTGTCAAAGTTGTGCAGAGTTGAAGGAAGAAACCTCAAAGACAGTGCCAGAAGGATGCTGGAAAGGTAAAGCCTACGAATCTTGCCACATTAATCAAACTTTGTGGTGTCAATACTCAATAAGTTACAACGCAAATCAGAAATTAAAAAAATAATTCCTTTTACTGGTCATTTTGAAATGTCAAACTTTGTCTGCAATTGTTAACCACCTCAATCTGTATTATATTTTAGGGTTTTAAAAAAATTCCCTCATGTCCAAATTCAACATAAAGGTGAGGTGGTCCGCTGCAGAAAGAGGCATTTGAAAAGACTGCACTGTTCTCGGTCATCAGAGGTATGTGTATAAACACACAACATTTACCAGAGAGCTTCTCTCTTTTTTAACACACTGAATGGTGTATATACACTATATATATCTCGTTTTTGTTTTTAGTTGGCATCCAAGCAAAAGAGAATGACTCCCTGTCACAATTAGTGTAATTAAAGTAAAAAATGATGTCAAGCTTTTCTTGTTTTTTTTTCTTATTTGGCAGATGCTGTGATGACCAACTTCCCGGCAGCAACAGAGTTGGACTTGAGGAATGCAGTTGGGAGGCATTTTAAACAAGAAATAAAACCAATAATTAATAATTTCCTTTAAGTTCACTGTTGGTTGTTTTATTTGTTAAAAGTAAACCAACAAAAGGATTAATCTTTTTTTATGTTGTCATTTATCCGTAATGTTTTAATGTTAAGTGTGATAAACATGCTTCTTGATTTGTATACTTTTTTTTCCTTTTAACTACTTAGTGTAACGCAATCTTTAATTTACTGTGTAATGCGGAATGTGACGGAATGAACGGCGCTAGTTTGCTATTGAAGCAAACAATAGGTTGTCGTCTGTAGTAGCTTAATAATATTTTTGCCATTTAATATTCACATACACTAGTCCATATCGCGGTTTGATTGAAGTGTACCTAATTGCATTTGATTTGTTCATTCAATATTTGACGAATTCCGTGACATTGCTCGTTACACAGTAAACTTCTGTTGTGTAGCGTTTTGAATGTACAAAAATTAAAGGGTTTGTTTAATTTTCATTGGAATAAAAGATAGATTAATGTTTTGCCTTCATTTGATTACCAGAAAAATTAAAATACACAACACAGAATTTCTCAAAAATAAGTCAATAAAATTAAAATTTCAAAGGGCCCTATTTTTGTAGACAAATTAATAAATTAAGTTGTTTTTATGAATTCAATTAATTAGGTTTTTGATTAAACCATTAAAATGGAATATAGAAAAAAAAAGAAAGCGCAGAATTTGGGCCCTAAGAATGTAATTTTTGTTAAAATTTTAATAAATTGATGTTAAATTGTATATGTTTCATGATTTTAATTAATTAAACATGTTTTTTTTTGTTAAAATTTAATATAATCATCCAGAAAAAAAAAGATAAGAAAAAAAATTTAATCCAGAAAAATTAAAACGGAAAAAAAGATTTTGGAAAAAATAAAACAGGCTCATTTTGGAAAAATCTAACGGATTTCATTGGGCCCTACAAATATCATGCATCTGAAGCTATAATTTTAATACTAAGCAACAGTGCATATTATATAGGGCCTATTTAATTTTTTTTAAATGGCGCTCACTCGTTTTTGTGAAAGACCCAAGAAGGACCATGCACTTTCCACACAGGCACACTTCATGTTTGGTTGAAATAATCCTTAAGCATGTAAATTTATAATTTCCTTCAGTTAATTTTAAATGTGCAATTCAAATAAATAAAAAATAAATGTATATTTTAAAAGTTTAGAATTAGACAGCCTTGCGTTGTGTAGACAATTGCACAGTGAAAATTACCCAAACGCACCAACTAGTGTCCAACCTACTCTAATACTATTATAACCTGTTTAAATGTGAACAAGGGATTTACAACATTAAAGAAATCCTTTATTTATAACATGTACATGAAAAATCTAAAAGATTAGACACAACTATGGGACACGGTCGTGCAGCAGCGAGCAACAGTGAAAGGAACCTCAAGGTTGTAAATGTGTGAAATTGTATAGGGCCCCATTCCTTTATTTTGCCTGGGGCCCCCAAATCACTAAATCCGCCCCTGCTTAGGGCCCCCATTGATTAACAGTTCATACTGCTCCACTGACTGTACCTACTTCATAAAGTCCTGTTGTATTTTTCCTCACCCACAATAAGATCACTATAAGGAGGATTAAAACAAGCAGTCCCAATACCAGAGCAACAATAGGAAAGTAGTTGCGAGAGTCATCTAAAAAAGAAAGCAAAAAAAAGAAGTATGTTCAGTTAATGAAGAACTGATTTTAAACTCTAGTATTAAACATTCATTTTGTGGTTAAATGTCAGTAATATATCACGCAATTAAAAGAACTATCATTTAATATCTTATGGGGAATATCATATTATTTTCACAGTCACAGCCCAAACCTCTTATCTCCACTACGAAGCTTTTGTCTTTGCGTCCAAATGTATTCGTGGCACTGCATGTATAAACTCCAGCATTGGAAGACGTGGCTCTCTCAATGTTTAAGGTTATGTGGCGCCTCCCAGTGGAGATGCTCTTATTTTTTAAACTCCACCACATCTCAGGTTCTGGGTTACCAGTCGAGGTGCACTCTAGCGTTATGTTGCTGTCTTCTCCCACGACAAAATTCTGTTGGCTGACATAAAACACTGGGGCATCTGTGTTGAAAGTAGAAAGTTGTCTTTGTTAATTCACTGGCTACGGTTGTTAAAGAAATATACATTGAAGACCATTTTTCTCTTACGTAGGATGTTGATGGTGAATGTAGAATTAATTGTTCCGTGTTGGTTATGTGCGATTAATTGATACCGGCCACTATCAGTCCAATTGGGATAAAAGTCACGCTGGATAATTTTTCCATTTTTGTAGAAGGAGAATTTAGGCTTTGGTAATCCATCGGCTATGCAAGGAAATTTGAAGAATGTTTTTTCTTTTACTTCGTAGCTCTCGCTGCAGTTCAGTTCTGGAGGATCTATTTTGGGGAGATAACAATCAACTTAAAGACACAATCAGAGATAAAAACGTCAGGTTTTAATGTCCTGAAGAACTCTCACACTTACACTCTACTGTGATGTTTATGGAACAATTGAAATCACCATGGTCATTACTGGCAATGATTTCATATTGGCCAGAATCAAATTTGGTAAGAGGCATAGAGGAATTGACTGATGATGCTTTGTGTCTCCAGGAGATGTCTGGACGAGGGTTACCCACCACAGAATATAAATTTAAAGGATGTGAATCCAGTGAGGTCCCCGTCAATGGTGACCAGCTGTTACAAAATGTAATTTTTGAAGCATCTGGAAAAGAAGAACATAGAAAGATAGGAAGAACATATTTATTTGTTTGTATTTTGGGAGAAGTTCTTGCTTCTTTACATATGTGGAGACATAAAACAATATTTTGTTCACTAACAATATACAGGATATGGGGGGGGGGGGGGGGGGGGGGAGAGGTCTATGTCTTTTGGAGGAGGTTGAGGTCCTTCTGCTCCCAGTTCCAGCACTGCTTCACACCTGTATTGAGCTCCATCATCAGCTCTGTCTGGACGGATCAGGAGTGTGGTGGTTTCATTCACTGGAGTCTTGCTAGCGTCAGGGAAGGTGGTTTGATTCAGCAGAGTCTGTCCTTTGTACCATTTGACAGTGAGATACTGAACAGGAGCCACATCGTGAACATCACACTGGAGCTCATACTGCTTTCCCTCTATCATTGGTCCGCTGTGATCCACAATGCTGATGGACACACTGTCTGGAGTCTCTGTGGAGGAAGATTTACAAACTCTGAAATCTGCAGTGATGAATGTACATTTATTAGATATTTCTGAGAATGAAAAGACAAAAAATATAAGTAACAGGGAAACTGACTGTAAATAGTGACTGGGAGCTCTACTTGACACTGTTCCTCGTGGTTTATGAAGCAGAATGGCTGTATGTCCCATTCTATCAGATTTGACACTCTCCATGTGATCAGACTGTCTCTGGTCATGGGCACTGCTCCCTCACTGGCTTCCCATCCCATCCCTTTATGTGGGACTGAAGTTTTGCAGTCAGCTGAAACATCGTCACCGTACCTCACAACAGCTCTCCGTGGGATGAGTTGAATAGGACATTGACTCTCTACAGAACAGCATGTGATTGAAAACCAATGAAGCTTCATCACAGAATAACAGCATTATTTACAAATCAGTTTGGGCATTTATCTATCTATACAGTACTGTGCAACAGTCCTTCATATATTTGGCAATGTAAAGCATAAATAAAGCATAAATGCTTTTCACAAGTGTGAGCAATAAAATGAGAGATGCCTTAGTGACTTTTCACACAGAACATGCTTTTCAGTTTAAAACCATGAGACTCAGGGCAGTGGAAAAAACTCAAAACACGTTTTTTAACCATGTGGTATTTCCTCTCTTAGGGGTCACACTTGTGATCATCGGCGGTCAAAATAGACAGAAGACAATAAGCACAACATATATTTTTATTAAATGAATGTACTGTATTTTGTTTCATGATATTTGTTGTTTAATATTTTGCAGTCTGATGGGATTTCATGGTACTAGACAATATTCACCTCTAAATTATGCACCATTTATTACTATATAAAATAAATCATTTTGGCTGGCTGTCTATCTATCTATCTATCTATCTGTCTATCTGTCTGTCTGTCTGTCTGTCTATCTCTACAAAAATATGTTATCACTGCAGCACTCTTTTAAACAGTAAGAATGTAAAAATTAGAAACTGTAACTTAACACTGCCTGAGGACAAAGAGGTATATGTGTTTATTCAAAACTGACCTGTAGATTTGATGATGAACACTTTGCTGTCACTTCCCAGAGAGTTTGTGGCGGTGCACGTGTAGTTTCCTGGACTGAGGAGGACTGTGGAGGACTGGAGCACTGAGGAGCTGATCTCCTCTTTCAGATGCTCTGAGTGCCATGTGTACGTAGGAGCTGGGTTTGCCTTCACTGCACAGTTTAGTGTGACCTCGTCGTTTTTAATGATGGTCTCTGTTGAATTGAAGTGTTTTGGTTTATCTGAGGAGGACAGAGAGACATTTAATAGCACAACAGCACCACGATGAGCAGCTGTTATTAACAGATCAGAAAAATACTGTACAACTGAAACCTTTTTATCTATGGTAATGCAATTCATAATATGTAATATTTGATCAAAATTATCTGTTAATATGCAAATCTCTGTATGTGATGAAATATGACCGTTCCTTCACACTAAGGCCCTTTAGAAAATATACATTTAATTAAATGGCAATCATGGAAATAATAAACTTACAGTGTACTTCAGCACTAAGAGGTTCTAAAGATTCTATAGGATATTGAGGTCCTTCTGCTCCCAGTTCCAGCACTGCTTCACACCTGTATTGAGCTCCATCATCAGCTCTGTCTGGACGGATCAGGAGTCTGGTGGTTTCATTCACTGGAGTCTTGCTAGCGTCAGGGAAGGTGGTTTGATTCAGCAGAGTCTGTCCTTTGTACCATTTGACAGTGAGATTCTGAACTGGAGCCACATCGTGAACATCACACTGGAGCTCATACTGCTTTCCCTCTATCATTGGTCCGCTGTGACCCACAATGCTGATGGACACACTGTCTGGAGTCTCTGTAAATAGATTTCAGAGATATCAATATTTGCAGTTAAAAGTGAATTACAGAAAATAATTGTTTTTTGGGGGGGGGGTGGGGGGGACAAACTCACTGTAAATAGTAACGGGAAGATCCTGTGAACACTGTGTTTCATTAGAGTACATGTAACAAGTTAGCTTCATCTCCCAGTCCGTCACATCCACACTTCTGAAGATCTCTTCAGTGTTCTCCATTGTGTCATATCCCTCCCATTTCAAGCCGAACTGGTGTGTTTTGTCGGTGGAGGAGCAGTTCACTGAAAATGAATCTCCATATTCAACCACCACATCAACAGGACTTAACAAAATGGGGCAGTCTGCAATAGAGAACAAACAAAGACAATGCATTATGATAAAAATAATCTATGTGCAAAGTAGTATTATTAGAGTTGCTAAACATTAGTCAAGATATAAACACGTCATGTAAACTGAACTTCTACTTGACTTTCACCAAATGACTTTGCTACAGACTCAAATCTTTGTGTTTGATGTAACAAATTCTGATAATCATCAGAAATTTAGCATTTATATTTTATGAATTGTGTGCCTTGTATTTACCCACAGAAAGTAATAGCACGATTCTTTAAAGGAATATTTCATCCAGAAATGAAAATGCGCTCAAAATGTACTCAGGTCATCCAAGATGTAGATGAGTTTGTTTCTTCATCAGAACAGATTTGGAGCAATTTAGCATTACATCTCTTTTACATCACTACATTTAGCTCACCAGTGGAACCTCTGCAGTGAATGGGTGCCGTCAGAATGAGAGTCCAAACAGCTGATAAAAACACAATAATCCACAAGTAATCCACATGACTCCAAAGCAAAAAGCTTTGTGTTTGTAAGAAATCCATCAGGACGTTTTTAACTTCAAATTGTTGTTACCAGCTAAAATATGAGTCCTATATCCATAATATTTCTTTCTCCATTAATAAAATTGTCCTGTCTGAATTAGGAGAGAAATATGCACAGATCAAGCACTGTTTACATGCCAAACAGTTCTAAACATGTTGGTGAACTATTTCGCTGAGGAAGCGTTATTATGGATTATGGACTTGTTTTTGGCCAGAAGTGACCACTTAAACTTAAAATGCCTTAATGATGGATTTGTCAATTACAAACACACAGATTTTTGTTTCACAAGACATTAATTGATAGACGCGAGTCATGTGGATTATTAGTGTGTTTATTGCGATGTTTTTTTCGACTGTTTGGACTCTCATTCTGACGGCACCCATTCTGCAGAGAATCCATTGGTGAGCAGTGAATGCTTAGTTTCTCCTAACTGTTCTAATTAAAGAAACCAACTCATCCCCTCGTGGATGGCCTGAAGGGAAGTACATTTTCAGCAAATTTTCATTTTTTAGGTTCATTTTGTCCCCAAACAAAAGTGCTATTATATTCCGTGGGTTAGTTTCTGTGGGATAGTTCATCCAAAAATGCAACGTCTGTCATCATTTACTCACCCTTATGTCTTTATATGTATTTGGCACTTAAAAGAAGATATTTTGAGATAAAGTCATCCAGGTTTAAAACGGCATGAGGGTGAGTAAATAATGACAGAATTTTCATTTTTGGGTGAACTATCCCTTTAAGGGATAATAAAAAAATTAATTTCCTTTAAACACCTCAGTGAAACTGGTTGAACAAATATATATATTTAAAATAAAAAAAAACACTTTCCCTTTAATTAACAATTAATGTTATCATTGTTCTCAATACTGCACTGTAAAAAATAATCATGGGTCTTTTAATTTTCATTTTTAAAAAACTAAGGTGATAATTAAACATAGTGTGTATATTTTATTAAAGAAATTGTTGTTCAGTACCGTGTCAACGTGTCAACATTTCACTAATAAATCCAAGAGATATGTTTTCCTCACTTAAGCCATTTTGAGGCTTGCATTGAGGAACTGATTAAGCTGATAAAATTAAGGAATAAATACCTTTTTTTTTTTTTAAGTACAATTTTGATTTTAGATTTAGATTTTTGATTGTTAGTTCCCACCATGCTTTGCATATGGCTGGATATGGAGAGTAAATATTGAAATGAAGTGTTATTTTATGTGTTTATGAGTAAAGGGAAACATCTGTTAATGTTTAATGTTCAGTTATGTTTGACATTTGAAAGAGTTTTTGTTATGTTGAAGTTTCTGTCATTACCATTGCGTGGAAGAGCAGAGCTTATGGTTAGGATATGGATAACTGCATGCACACTATAAGGAAAAGATGCTTTGTTCAATGAGCAGTAGCTTTGCTAATGCCAGTACAGTTACAAGTTTTCTCCTACTTGAGCTGTCTCACTGTAACCACTGTAATTCAAATACAAACAGGCCTTACTCAAGAACACAAACTTTTGAGAATCAACTTAAAATAAATGAGCACATTTCACTAATAATATTAAAATCATTAAAATCATAAATAATTTTGGAGATTTTACATTATTTATTCAGGTAGATTCCTGAATCAAGCCTTAAAATCTACTCATAAATATTACATGTAATATTGTTACCATATTTTGAGTAGCATATAACATTTTTTACAGTGTTTAACCTGTCCTGTACATATCTGTTAACATTTCAAGAAATGTGTTTAAGAGTTTTATGACCCATGTAACAGCCTTGAAAATAATGCACAGCAGATATTAGACAACAGTCAAGCAGTAAGGCAGAATGCATTGCTTTTCACAACAGATATGGCGGTATGATTTTGTTTTTGGTGTAACTCTAACTACACTTTGGTACGTAACTGATCCTGCACCACAACAGACATTAATGACAAATCATGTGGTTTGTTGCTATTATTTTTCCAAGCCAATAAACAACCACCTACCATCCCACGCAGAATACCTTTAGAGATGCCAACCATTCAGAACACCATAGTAACCACATCCACATCAAAAATGTCTACTTATCGAGTCAGTCAATATTCAGTTTCTATAAAAGTTCTTATACATGAAATTATCTCATTCATATGTTCTCACCCTGTGTACAGAGGAAAAGCAAAGATCAACATGTCTTGAACGTTTGGGCGTTAGAGGTGTGAAAGCAACTTGAAGGCCTGCCTACATTTACATTTACATTTAGCAGACGCTTTTATCCAAAGCGACTTACAAATGAGGACAATAAAAGCAGTCAAACAATAAAAAGCACATCTATAAGTGCCCATGCCAAGTCACCAGGTTATCCTAACGCCCAAAAAAAAAAAAAAAAGTTAAAAAAAAACAACATAGGCAAGGTGGATATAACAGTATATATTTGTGTGTATATATATATATACACACACAAACATATACAGTATATTATACACACACATATACACACAAACACAAACAAAAGATAGAATAGAAAATAGAAGCTAGTGTTTTTTGTTACTATCATGTTTTTAAATAAAAAACAAACAAAAAGATAAATATAGATCACCGTAGAGATTAGAATAGAATCTCAAGTGTTAGAGTTAGAGGGTCAAATAAAGGTGGAACAGATGTGTTTTTAGTCGTTTCTTGAAGATGGGTAAGGACTCAGCTGCTCGGATTGATTTGGGCAGGTCATTCCACCAGGAGGGAACATTTAATTTAAACGTCTGTGAAAGTGATTTTGTGGCTCTTTTAGATGGCACAATAATACGCCATCTTAGCCGAACGCAATCTTCTAGAGGGGCACATAACGCGAATACTGAACTTTAGGTAATGGGCAGAGCCATTGGTGGTTTTGTAGGCAAACATTAATGCCTTTAATTTAATGCGAGCAGCTACTGGTAGTGCAAACTGATGAACAGAGGTGTGACATGCATTCTTTTTGGCTCATTAAAGATTAATCTTGCAGCGGTTTAATTTTAATTAAATTTAATTAAATTTAATACATTTTTAATGTAGGCAAGATTAATCTTGCCTACATGTGCTTAAAGGGGTCATATGATGCGATTCAATTGTTCCTTTCTCTTGGAGTGTTACAAGCTCTTGTGCATAAAGAAGATCTGTAAAGTTGCAAAGACTAAAGTTTCAAATCCAAAGAGATATTCTTTATAAAAGTTAAGAGTCAACCACGCCTACCTAAAACTGCTCGTTCTAACACGCCCCCACATATCTAGGTCACTATGTGGGAAGATTTGCATAACACCGCCCAAATGTTCATGCAAAGAAAGAAGGCGTAACTTTTATTCTCGCTGTAGTATTTTTGTTGCCGCCGCCATGTCGTGAAGGCGTTGTTTCGTTGTGAAAGCGAAACTACTTTGTTTGGCCTTCCAAAGATCGGACGATATCCGCTTCGCATGCTGGAGGCATTTCACATTTCACCGTGGACGAAGCGGAGTCCAGCCCGGGGTCGTCACATGTGGTTGCCGCAAGCCCGCTGGCCGCCGCTCACTCAAGGCCGCCGTGTGTGACGCTGTGTTTCGTTGTGAAAGCGACACTACTTTGTTTGGCCTTCCAAAAATGTACACGACTAGAAATCAGTGGTTAAGTGTATTTACAACACTGTTCCAGAACAAATATTCAGATGTGTGCAGCATATTTTATGAAGGACCGTTTACTGATCCTATTAGAGTAGACTGTTCTGACTCACAGACTTTAAGTATGTTTTTTATATTTAAAGAATTTACCACTGATGATTCAAACGCAAGTTTTTTGGGCAGTGTAGAGTAGCACTTGTTGTTTGTCATTTCTCCGATCACAAATGCAGACATGGTTTTATGTTTACGCGGCGTGATGCAACGCAACGCGTAAAAAGACAGTATAAGTCATTATAATCAGTAATTATGTCCCCACTGGATGCAACAAATGCCTCGTTTATAATGGGTTTTAATGTTTTTGTCTCGTCTCTCCGGCCGGGACACGGCATCACAGTGTGTTAAGGGGGCGTAACATTTCCGTCACATGCTTGAGGAACTCGGCCAATCACAACACGCTGGATAGCTGGCCAATCACAGCACACCTCGCTTTTCAGACCGATGAGCTTTGTAAAAATTGACGCGTTTCAGAAAGGCGGGGCATAGAGGAGAAACAATAATGTACAGTATGTGGAAAATAATGTGTTTTTTTAACCTTAAACCGCATAAACACATTTCATTACACCAAATACACAAAATAATGTCCTTTTTAGCAGCATCCCCTGATTCCCGTTAAAGTTTCTGTTTCAGATACTAACATCTACCACAAACCTCTAATAACTTTTCAAAAGTTACAATGTAGCTTTTGGCAATCAAAAAGTTAGTGGTCTCTGGCTTTAGAAATTAAGATCACTTGTCAAATAAAATCAGATGGAACACTTTGCAAAGTGCGATAGCTTTAAAACACTTTTTAGACATGTAGGTCTAACCACATCACCTTCGAAAAACAGCTTCAAAAGAGCTTCAGTGTTAATAGGGCTAAAGAAATAAAGAAAAAAAATACATAAAAACAAAATAAATAAACAGGACTGCAAAAATAATGATGAACTCCCTCTATAGATGACTTGCTGGAATTCTAGCTGTCAAAATTCTTCAAAAGTTGAAAGGATCCACAGAAAGACTTTCAGAAAGGACAAAATGGGGAGAACTTACCGCCATGAGCAAGGCTGATCAGCAAGAGACCCATCAACGGCTGAAGCAGAAGCATTGTCAAGCAAGTGATAAGCAATAATGCCGGTAATGGCTGAGATGGATGATAGATGCAGAGTCTTCTTTGGTATTGTTTGTGAAAAGGATTTATTTGTTCTTAATTGTGATAATGGTATGAAGCATGGCATGAAGTGTCTGAGAACAGGAAATCCTGCCCAAACTCACAGTAAGAAAGAGGAAAACCACATGTGTGAGGTAATAAAAAAGGTGCAAAATGAAATGCATAATCTAATTAAAAATAAATATTGTTTTAGTTTAAAGAAATAAAGTAAAAAATTATAATTTTAGACAACACTCTGGTACAGTGACTAAAATATGTACATTATGCAATTTTCTAAAATACTACACTTTTTATATTTGACAGTTGAAAAAAAAACTATCTAATGTAAGTATTCTAAAATGCAGTTATGCATCAGAATGCAAATCGTGTCTTTGTTTGAAAAATATTAATACAACTTTAAGACTAGATCTCTAATAAAATAACCTGAAGCTCCACAAAAACATTCAGTGCTCATTGTCACATCTTTGTGAAGAAAAAGTGGCACTTATTCTACGTACTCTCAATTCTCTGGGTGCTCTGCTGATTTGTTTCTGTTCATGTTAAGCAGGTTTGATCATCATGGCCACTTTGAACTCTGCCCAGTAAACACCATCCTGGTATCGACTTCTGTAATGGCCTCCTCTATACCACACCCCATTCAAGTTGGAGTGGGCACACATGTGGTACCACCAGCCGCCCTTCTGGTAATGAGCACAGTTACCTAAGGAGGATAGAGAACAGAAGGCTTTTAAAACAGTTTTTAAGGACAAACCATATAAATGAGGTGAAATACAAAAACAAATATAGACTGATCACCTGAGTAAGCATCCTTATCGCGATCCAGAGTGGTGAATGCTTTATTGTTGTGCCATGAGAGGGAGTCTCCTGCGTTGCCTTGATAACTGCCTAACCGTAGTCGGTACCAGTCACTGTCTGGTTCCACCTGAAAGCTGTCGTACTCCGCAAACACCTGTCGTCCTTGCCAGTCTTCAATGGCTACTCGCAGCTTGTATGTGTCCTGAGAGGTGAGCCAGTACAGGTGATCCAAACCCAGCCAGTATTTTCCATCCAGATTCCCAAAGCCTTGCTGTATATAGGCAATAGTTATGTCATTCATTTAAAAAGGTGCATTTTGTCCATTAAAATCTGCTTTTTATTAATTATAAGGTGCTCATGAGCACCCCCATGGACCCTATTTTGCAGCTTATGTGGCCCACAACGCCCATCAGTTGTGAAGGGCCACGGAATAAACCTGGACATACCATTGCTACCCATGGATAATAGGTGTGAGATTAAAGATGGAATACACTACATGACTGAACAGATAACCTGAACAGATTTTAAAACACTAGGTAATATAGGTATCATATACTTGCCAACTCTTGGCAAAAGTCATGTAGTGTATTCTAGCCTTTAGTGGTTTAGTGATCAATACACAAGTAGACAGCAACAAGTGATAATCTTTATGAGTGAGTCATTGATTCAATCAAACACAATGATTCATTCAGAAACCAAATAAATGACTGTCTGTATGAGTGAGTCATTGAATCATTCACTCAAATGATTTGTTCAAACACACTGATTCCTTCAGGAACTAGACACCTGACTGTACCTAGGAGTGAGTCATTGAATCATTCACTCAATTATTTATTGAAGCACATTACATTAATACAGAAACCCAACACCGCTACTGTGGCTACATCTGAATAGACTCACTTCTCTACTATATAGTATTCATAAAACAGTATAGAAAAAGTACCCAGATGACCTACTGTTTCCGGCAAATTTGCAAAGTGTGCATCCAATGGACACTTTACTATCCCATGAGGCCACGGGAGAGGATTTGTGAACGTCAGCGAAGAGACATCTGATGCTGGTAGGTCACATGACAATGACAACATGTCGATGTAGTATGGATTACATTCATTCTACACACATTCATACCATAATAAAGAACATACATTTTAGCATCACAAAGTACTTATTCAAAGAGAGATGTGCAATGTTTTTTCTGAGTTGAATTTGTTTGGAACTAGTTGCTTTGGCAGAAATGTTACGCAATGTTCACTTAGCACAGATGCTACGTGGACTTATTTACAGGCCTACTATGTCAGCTTTACCACATAAGTAATATTTTGTTATGTGCACCTTGTACTGATCCCAGGTCCTAAAGAAGTTGACAGAGCCATCCTGTCTCCTCTGGATAACGATCCAGCCACCCTGAGCTCTGCTCTGGTCACACCAGGCCTGCAGTAGACGGTTAGTATTGTGTGGTTGCAGCAGGTGGAAGCCACTGGTCTTCTCTCCTGACTTTAGCACATGATGACAGTCATTCCACGGCCCTTTAACAGAGACAGTAAGCTGGGTCATTCCTACTATTCAGTACATTTTCATGTCTCCATCATGCATTCCCTTTTTTTAAAGATGACAATCAATCCAAGTGAACAGGAGTTGAATTTAAAATTCATTTAATTACACTGTACGGTTTGACTGGATATTATGGCACAAACGTTTAACATAAAAAAAACATTCCAGTGTTTCTGCATTGATTTCATTCTCTAATAAAAATGTTTTAAACAAAACCTGTTTTCTTGAGACTATTGTTTTAATTACACCTTCTATTTTCTATCTTCATTGTCTTTTGCAAGCCAATGAATTAATGACATTATCATTCCAGAAAGTGACATAATTTGTGGTGGGAAAACATCCAGATGTTTTGTGGTATTAGCTGGCTTGTCTCACTTTAAAACATTTCATTAAAATCACAGAAACTGGTATGATATCACTACATTTCAAAAGAAAGATTTAACAAAAGCTGTTCAACAGATCTGAAACATTCAGAGAAGCTAAAAAAAAGCTGTTTTGGCTTCTATGTTCAGAATTTCAGATTTAGCATTTGAGTTGAATACATGAGATGTGTTGGCAGCGCTCTATAATGAACCGACAGTGTGGAGGAGCTGGATGGATGGTAAGGAAGGGCTGGGGTTCTGGTGGTTCAGAAAGCAGCAAGGTCACGATCTGTATACTGTATGCAACTATCTCTCAGCCTTTACTTATCAGTTCAGCATGGTGGAATTCACACTCCCACAAACCACCAGAAGAATCTGACCTATCGCACTCACTGGCACGTTCCATACATGTGTACCTAGATACTAAAACCTGAAAGAAATTGTTTGCATTGTTAAGATTAAAAAATAAAAATTTATCTTGATTTTTATTAAAATAATAATCATTACTAAATTAAAAATGAAACAATTAAAACAAAAATATACATTGTTTATTTATTTAAATAATGTATTTTATTTTGATCCTTTTTTAAGTATTAAAATTATTTTTAAATTAATTCTATAAATATATTTATTAAAGGAATAGTTTCACCCAAAACTGAAAACGCTTACTGTCGTCAAGCCCTCAGTGTAGCTGCGTTTGTTTGTTCACTGGAGAAAGCAATATTTAATGGATAGAGAACTCATATTTTAGCCAGAAGTCATGGTTTGAAGTTAAAAATGGCTTAATGGATTTATCACAAACAAACAAACATCTTTTTGCTTCACAAGACATTATTTGATGGACTGGAGTCATGTGGATTACTGTGATGTTTCTATCAGCTGTTTGGACTCTCATTCTGATGGCACCCATTCACTGCAGAGGATCCACTGGTGAGCAAGTGCTGTAATGCTCAATTTCTCCAAATCTGTTTTGATGAATAAACAAAGTCATCTACATCTTGGATGCCCTGAGGCTGAGTACATTTTCAGCAATTGTTCATTTTTGGGTGAACTATTCGTTTAAGTACAAAAAAACTTTTCGGTACAAATATAACTCAAAACCCTTCTTCAATTGTAAATGTCAGCATGAGTGTGCTTTTAAAACAGATTAGTGGCTGCCATAACAGTGACTTTAATTTGGGTCTGTTAAATGGAGTGGACATGTGTCCTGTAATCTCACACCCGAGATGGTATAGGCAAAAGCATTGCATTGTAATTCCAGGGTTGTATCACAAAGCTTTTATAAAGGTGGTGATTAACTTGCCTATGTTATGTGCATGTGTGCTTATGCTAATACACGCGCCTTTCAGCTATAGTCTGTGAAGAGTAATGAGCGTCACCACCTCTGATAAAACACTGTTTGGAATTCTCAGAGATAACGCTTCCTGACTGCAGGTCACTGACACTCAGGGCTTCTGAACTCCTACATGGGAAACACATATATGACTCATATCTGGGATTCTCTTTTTTGCTAAGACAAGGTTAATTATTACTATTGCAGGTACTTTAGGTTAAGGATTTAAACAAGCCTCTAACCCTTATCTATCCCTTGCCTATTTATGACAGGCTAAACCAGCCAAGGTACCAGCACAAAAACACACTTAGCAAAATATTGTTTAATTATCGTTACCGAAAAAAACCCCCAATAAATATCCAGATATCTTTTTTATTTTTTTTTGTCTGTCAAAATCACACACTTCTGCAGACATTAAGAACACTTCAAATGTGGTGGCTTGTTGAAGAGGGCTGAGCATTTTTTGACCTGGATGATAAAACAGGCAAAAAAAGATGTGTCGCTGGAGGGACCACACTGGGTCAGTTAAGTAATTATTGGGCCATTCAGTACCTAGCAACCACACTGAACACCTTAGAAAACACATAGCAACACACTAAAACAACTCAAAACAGATTAGAAATCATAAAGCGGTGCCAGCTACGCCCTAGCCTTTAGGGATTTTTAGGCTACCTGGAGATTTAGTCACAGGGTAAGTGATGAAAGGTGTGTCTGTTGGCAGACTGCATGGGTAGGGTAACCATAAGTGCCATTTTCCCAGGATGCGTCCTGGCCAGGATTTGTTTTGGCTTTGTTTTCATGCTTGCTGAAGGTAATGATCGAAAAGTAGTTTGACCAATAACATGCAAGCATTGTACATTGGACCAATCATGGCGGGTGAGAAGGTGGGATCTACGGTCAAAGCGATGCAATTACGCATACATATTAGGTGTGTTCGACTTAAAAGCAGTGCGGCTCAGACCGATCAGTGTTTGACATTAAAGTACCTCGAGAGCGTTTCGAAAGCATAACCGTCTGTATGGTACTTCATCGATCGGTCTGCACAAGCAAACAAAGCCAAAATCTAGATATTTTAGGCAATATAGAAATCCTGGGCAGGAAAAATGGCACGTATGGTCACCCTAGCATGGGCAAGTCCTCAAAAGTCTCCAGCAGTTCTGGAGGACTCTGTTCCTGGTGCAAAGGGCCACTTTGGTCTCTTTGGACATTGCTGGCAACTTCTTTAGGCTCTGTGTTCACATTCACCAACCCACTTGACTGTTGAACTGGAAGTGATGTGGTTTCCTGAAAGACATTCATAAGAAATTTCTCTTGGGTTTGAGGGGGATGCACCTGTGTTTGTGAGATTTCCAAAGTAAAACCTGAAAGCTCAGACTGTGTCACAATGGGAGAATTCCGAGATGAGGGACAGTTGGATCAAAATGCAGATAGTGTTAATTAAAACAATAAGAAAACCACAAAACCAAGAAACAAGACATAAGCCACTGGCACATCCATGAAAGGACAACACCAGACTATGGCCCAATCCCAAATGGCACACATCCCCCCCCAAACAAAAATAAAAAAACATTGCATTTACAGTCGTGTGGACTTACAATGGGCCGCACATGTGAGCACCGCCGTGTTTAATATCTACACGAGACTCTTACCTGAATCTTAGCCAAAATACCCATTCACCATTTTAGCTTTCAGAAGGGTGCTTGTGAGCTCCCCCCTTTGCGGCTGCCATGCACCCTAGGGATGGGTAGATCGACACCTATAGTGTCGACACACATTTCGAGTTTTTGACACACTAGTGCTTCGAAACAGTGTTCCGGAGCATTGCTTGAAATGAGGCAGTCACGTGACCTGTGAAAACGAAGCTTCGTTACCTCACGGACACGTCACGCTAGGCTCAAATACAAAGCGCGTCGATTGCGCTGTCCCATACCCGCGACCCATTTAGTGCAATGTTATAGTTATATCAGTCAGCATGCCTATATGTATGTGGTGTTTTTACGTGGTGTATCGTTGTTAATTATAGTATTACTATTAAAAACAATGACGTGTGAATGTCTGTTGACTGAATGAAAATTAAAACACCTTGCGGGCTCAACCACGGTTCCCAAAAATAATAAATAATAGTCCTTCCTTAACCACAAACGTTTTTGCTGTTTGTAAACGCCGTCCTCTGTTGTCAACAGCTCACAGTGGTGAGAAAAATATAATATTGCAAAATATATTAAATGCAATAACTGCATTTGTATTTGTGCATTTGTGTTTTTTTTAACAATGTGCATGTTTGCGTTCTTTTGTAAGGAAGAGACAAAAATGGTGCAATGAAAAATGAGGTAGGTCTTATTTATTGGCGTATTAAACATTATATTTATGTGAAAAGGCACAAGTTTGATGCAAGTAAAAATGAAGAAAATAAAGTCTTTATTGTCATTGTATTGTGCAAAATACAATAAATTTGTGAAACTCTATCGCTGCACACACACATGCCGCCTTGCTATGACACATATGCTGATTAAATAGACAATTAAACCTTACAATGACATCCCAATGAACAAAACATCTAAATCAGTGATGGGCAAACTTGGCCCTTCCAGGCCACTTTCCTGCAGAGATTTGATCCAACCCTCCCTGATATGACTCCTTGCTGCCTAGCCTTCTCGTAGGCTTGAAGACCTTGATTAGCTGGTTTCGGTGTGTTTGATTAGGGTTGAAGCTAACCTCTGAAAGAAAGTGGCCTGGAAGGGCCAAGTTTCCAAAAAAACCCCCCTGATCTAAATGACACAGTTGGTGTAAGAATTTTATTGAGCCAACCAGATAAGCCACAAACATTCATTGCCAAAGATGCTGGCTGTTCACAGAGTGCTGTATCCAAGCATTTAACAGAAAGTTGAGTGGAAGGAAAAATTGTGGAAGAAAAATATGCACAACCAATCGAGAAAACCACAGCCTTATGAGGATGGTCAAGCTAAATCGATTCAAGATTTTGAGTGAACTTCATAAGGAATGGACTGTGGCTGGGGTCAAGGCATCAAGAGCCATGCACCACACACAGACGTGTCAAGGAACTTGGTTACAGTTGTCTTATTCCTCTTGTTAAGACACTCCTGAACAACAGACAATGTCAGAGGCATCTTACCTTGGCTAAGGAGAAGAAGAACGGGACTGTTGCCCAGTGGTCCAAAATCCTCTTTTCAGATAAAAGTAAATTTAGCATTTAATTTGGAAATCAAGGTCCCAGATTCTGGAGGAAGGGTTGAGAAGCTCATAGCCCAAGTTGCTTGAAAACCAGTGTTAAGTTTCCACAGTCTGTAATAATTTGGGGTGCAATGTCATCTGCTGGTGTTGGTCCATTGTGTTTTTTGAAAACCAACGTCACTGCACCCGTTTACCAATAAATTTTGGAGCACTTCATGCTTCTTTCTGCTGACCAGCTTTTTGAAGATGCTTTTTTCATTTTCCAGCAGGATTTGGCACATGTTAAAGTTGGTTAAATGACCATGGTGTTTTGTGCTTGACTGGCCAGCAAACTCACTAGACCTGTACTCCATAGAGAATCTATGGGGTATTTTCAAGAGGACAATGAGAAACAAGAGACCAAAAAATGCATATTAGCTGAAGGCCACTGTCAAAGAAACCTGGGCTTCCATACCACCTCAGCAGTGCCACAAACTGATCACCTCCATGCCACGCCGAATTGAGGCAGTAATTAAAGCAAAAGGAGCCCCTACCAAGTATTGAGTACATGTACAGTAAATGAACATACTTTCCAGAATGCCAACAATTCACTAAAATTTTTTTTTTGAAGTATTCTAATTTGTTGAGATGGTATGTTTTTGTTAAATGTGAGCCAACATCATCACAATTAAAAGAACCAAAGACTTTTAACTACTTCAGTCTGTGTGCATTGATTTTATTTAATACACGAGTTTCACAATTTGAGTTGAATACTGAAATAAATGTAACTTTTCCATGACATTCTAATTTAATGAGATGCACCTGTCACATAACAGATGCTCTTTTACCTGCAATGCTTTAGTAGGGTTGAGTTGGCACTGTTTCTCCAGATGTGTGATTAGTTGGCTCTGGTTGCTCACTAGAGAAGTGAGTGCATCATACTTCTTTTCCAGCTCTCTGTAACTGCTGGACACCTGAAGCACCTGTCAGGATTTGCCATCGCACAGTTGGTGTACTTCAAATCATTCAAAAAATGCACACAGATAATATAATAGTATATTTTTATTGTAATGTAATCCATTTACAGTGGGGCAAAAAAGTATTTAGTCAGCCACCAATTGTGCAAGTTCTCCCTCTTAAAAAGATCAGAGAGGTCTGTAATTTTCATCATAGGTATACCTCAACTATGAGAGACAACATGAGGAAAAAAAATCCAGAAAATCACATTGTAAGTTTTTTTTAAAGAATTAATTGGTAAATTCCTATGTAAAATAAGTATTTGGTCACCTACACACAAGCAAGATTTCTGGCTCTCACAGACCTGTAACTTCTTCTTTAAGAGGCTCCTCTGTCCTCCACTCGTTACCTGTATTAATGGCATCTGTTTGAACTTGTTATCAGTATAAAAGACACCTGTCCACAACCTCAAACAGTCACACTCCAAGTTCCACCATGGCCAAGACCAAAGAGCTGCAAAGGACACCAGAAACAAAATTGTAGACCTGCACCAGGCTGGGAAGACTGAATCTGCTATAGGTAAGCAGCTTGGTGTGAAGAATTCAACTGTGGGAGCAATTATTAGAAATGGAAGACATACAAGACCACTGAAAATCTCCCTCGATCTGGGGCTCCACGAAAGATCTCACCCCGTGGGGTCAAAATAATCCCAGAACCACACGGGGGGACCTAATGAATGACCTGCAGAGAGCTGGGACCCAAGTAACAAAGGCTTACCATCAGTAACACACTGCGCTGCCAGGGACTCAAATCCTGCAGTTCCAGACGTGTCCCCCTGCTTAAGCCATTACATGTCCAGGCCCGTCTGAAGTTTTGCTAGAGAGCATTTGGATGATCCCGAAGAGGATTGGGAGAATGTCATATGGTCAGAAGAAACCAAAATAGATTTTTTTGGTAAAAACTCAACTTGTCGTGTTTGGAGGCGAAAGAATGCTGAGTTGCATCCAAAGAAACACCATACCTACTGTGAAGCATGGGGGTGGAACATCATGCTTTGGGGCTGTTTTTCTGCGAAGGGACCAGGACGACTGATCCGTGTAAACGAAAGGATGAATGAGGCCATGTATCGTGAGATTTTGAGTGAAACCCCCCTTCCATCAGCAAGGGCATTGAAGAAACGTGGCTGGGTCTTTCAGCATGAAAATGATCCCAAACACACCACCCGGGCAAAGAAGGAATGGCTTCGTAAGAAGCATTTCAAGGTACTGGAGTGGCCTAGCCAGTCTCCAGATCTCAACCCATAGAAAATCTTTGGAGTGAGTTGAAAATCTGTGTTGCCCAGCGATAGCCCCAAAACATTTACTGCTCTAGAGGAGATCTGCATGTAGGAATGGGCCAAAATACCAGCAACATTGTGTGTGAAAACCTTGTGAAGACTTATAGAAAATGTTTGACCTCTGTCATTGCAAACAAAGGGTATATAACAGTATTGAGATTAAATTTTGTTATTGACCAATTACTTATTTTCCACCATAATTTGCAATAAATTCTTTAAAAATCCTACAATGTGAGTTTCTGGATTTTTTTTCCTCATTTTGGCTCTCATAGTTGAGGTATACCTATGATGACAATTACAAGCCTCTCTCATCTTTTTAAGTGGGAGAACTTGCACAATTGGTGGCTGACTAAATACTTTTTTCCCCACTGTAGTTGTATTGCAGATATATGATGACACTAGACCACAAAACCAGTCTTAATTCGCTTGGGTATTTTTAGCAATAGCCAAAAAAACATTGTATGTTTCAAAATTATCGATTTTTCTTTTATGACAAAAATCATTAGGATATTAAGTAAAGATCATGTTCCATGAAGATATTCTGTAAATTTCCTACCGTAAATATATCAAAACTTAATTTTTAATTAGTAATGTTCAATGCTAAGAACCTCATTTGAACAACTTTAAAGGTGATTTTTTTTCTCAATATTTAGATTTTTTTTCTCCCTCAGATTCCAGATTTTCAAATTTTGGCCAAATATTGTCCAATCCTAACAACCATACATCAATGGAAAACTTATTAATTCATCTTGATGATGTATAAATCTCAATTTAAAAAAAATGGACCCTTATGAACTGGTTTTGTGGTCCAGGGTCACATATAGTATTAAATAAATAAAACAGTGGTCCAAATAACTTTCCATAAAATGAATGCATCAATACATCCTTGTGAAAAACAAGTGTGCTTAATAGTATTGAATGTGCACTTGTAGTGTACTTCAAATCTTAAAAGTATTTTTTTTTTAAAGGTACACAGATAATATAATAGTATATTTTTATTGTAATGTAATATATTTTTTATTATAATGTGTATTGCAGATAATATAGTATTAATGAAATAAAAAGCCACTTAAGTGACTTAAAGAGAGACACTTTCATTACTGTTTTTAACACATTTAAGTACACTTTGTAGTGCTCTTTGTACTAATGTCACATTAAAAGTTTTACTTTACAGTATTAATTTATGGTTTTAATAATCTTGTGTCATGCTTTAAAGAAGTGTGTTATGCAATATTACATTTAAATGTTGCTTTAAAATGTACAGTTAATCTATTTCAACTAAATTACAACTTCTTTATTACAAATGTGTGTTTAAAAATACACTGAAGTACATGACATCTTTAAATAGAAATGGCATTAACATTTTAGTTTACCATAAATGCTTGTCAAAAGATGTGCTTAAGTCCTACTTAAGTGGGTAATTTATTTGCAATTAAGTGTCTAAAACATTACATTCAGTTCATACTTATGTATATTCTTTTAAACTATATTACTTTTATATTATGTTAAAGTAAACTTTTTTGTTATTTATATTAAAATCTATTTCAAATCTGTGCACAGTTTGAGACATTCACAGTGAAAAATCTGAGAAGCAGGAGACTTAAGCAAAAGGTTGGAGACAATAATTGTTTCTTTACAGTGGGAAATGTTTTTAGCTACCCTGGGCTGTTGCATTAAGCACCAAACTCTCAAGCCTCCGTTGCTCCAAAGCCTGATCCTTCTTCTGAACGATCTCATTCAGCGGTTGGGCGTAGAGTTGGGTGATGCGGGTGTTCATGTGACTCAGAGGCCCACAGTTTTGATGCATGCCAGATGTTCATGTTTAATGATGGGGGGTGAAACACAGTTTTGCCTTTTCTTGGGTTAATTAGCATGTCAACAGAAACAGGGCCTGAGTCAGCCTATCGTTTCATCCGATCGTCAAAACCAATTGCTAAAGTCAGATGAAAATGACATAAATGTCATAAGCCATTAACAAATCTAAACATTGACTGAGACAACTACTGAAAACAGCAAAACAAAAGTACTAAAAAGAACACTGAAGCCTATGGAATTAGAGAGGATACCTATTAATACTAAAATGACCAAAAGTAATCACAGTTTGTTGAAATGTTAAGCAAATTTGTCTAAAGTCATTGTGAATTATCATTTAATAAATACTTTGGAAAAGTTTCACTTATGACAAAAATTGCATTGTTCAGAACATATATATTTAAATTATTTTGAGGCTCAGTCAAATACCAAAGTAATACTTATGGGGTATTTCAACAGAAGGATTTTATCATTTCTATGCTTATTTAAATTTAAACTCGTTTTTTAGTTATTATTTTTTTAAAAGAAAACAAAATCACATTATGAACAAATATTTCTCTTACCTCAGTTATATCACCAGATGATTTTCTCTTTTGGTTTTGGCTTTGTTCAACAAATGCCTTTTCCTCTGACTGATGCAAACAAGATATTCAGCTCCGAGCTTCTGGTCTGTGCTCTTTATAACTAAAAGATGATAAAATCAATGACAAATCACTATCATAAAGAGAAACAAGCCTTTTCACATTAAGTGTTAGGAAAACCATAGATGATGGTACACGTTCTAAAACTGAATGCTGGGTTTTCAATATACACCCAGGGCGCTTGGGTTTAAAAGGGAAATTCCCGCAGCTAGTTGGGGTTGTTAATATGATCCCCGGCGGTTAGTGGGTTCAAAACACCAAGTAGCTGTACAACAGTGAGGCTAACTTGGCTTGGGTTTGTCCATTTTAAACCCAGCGCTGGGTTATATTTAACCCAGCATTTTTTAGAGTGTAGCAGTGGATGTCTGGTCGGTGCTCTGACTGGTCTGCAGTGGAGATGTTCAAAGGCAGTAGGCAGTGGGAGACACACAGACTGACAGTAAACTTTTAAAGCAGGAAGATCAGCTCCTGTCAGAGGACCTCTAAACAAAGAAGAGTGTAATTACAAAACGTCCCCCCCCCCTCCTTTCACAGGCACACCCACCACCACCACCCTATCCTTCAGACTGACCATCACTGTGCAATGTCAAAATACAGCTCATTTAAAAAATTTCTTAATTTTTTTCACAATAGTGCAGCATTACAGTACATGCAGGAAATTGCTAAAAAAAATTGACATGATTACTTACATTATATTGCTTTGAAATTAAGAAAATTGCGATGGTTGTTCTGTAATGGTGGGGACTTGATATCAACTTCTGTAGTTTTAATACTGAGCTGATGATATTTTCTATCTTCAAGCCACACATCTAATTTTTAATGCTAAAATATGTTGTTGTCCCCTTTTCACTTTGAACAATTTTTGGAATTCCAAAAGTAGATATAAACTGGGACAACAGATTGTGTAGTTAGTGAATGCATAGTGAATACCACATGCTGTTTACAAGGATAAGTGTGACAACTAAACATTTAGGATTAAAGAAAAACTTTAACAAGAAAGAAAAAGAAAGCTGACAATACTGCAATTTTATTTTTACGAAGGTTCTAACTCGAATTCTGAATCAGAAAAAAGGGGCCGAGAAGGAGAAAAAAAAACAAAAACAACAAACAAAAACCAACAAAAACAAAAAAAAAAAACGAATATCGTAGATTGAAAGAGTGAATGAGAGTAGGCCTAATCAGAGTTTAGCAGTGGATATTTCCTTTAAATTTACCTTAAGCTTAAATGGGACATTCAAAACCTAACCTAGAGTTCAAAACCGGCCTAAAATTCGATCTACATACAGTAAATCATCCCATCCAAAGGATGGTGCGTGTAGAGCTGACTGAGTTTTGACATTGACAGCGGACCGGTTCAACGAAAGCACAAAGCAGTTTAGGACTTTAACAGGAAATTTTTTTTTTGGAAACGGATCATCATATTTATCGGAAAGTACAGGCGGTTGAGCACGACTGCTCCGTGAATGGATTGGAGGTAGGTAGGTGGGGGGAAATGGATTATAATGAAGATATGTACGAAGGAAGTGGAGGGGAAAGGAGGGGTCGGTTGAGTGATAAAAGGAATAAAAGAGTAAGAAGTGACAAGGGAGAGGAGTCTGAAAATGATGATGACAGAGGGGAAACTTTTCAGAAAGAAATAAAGGAGAAGTATGAGGTCGTAATTAGGTTCAATGGAAAGAGTCAGGAGATCATGAAGAAAGTCAGCCCATTTGTGTTAACCACAACTCTGGCAAATAAAATAGGGGAGATTGAGTTTGCGAAAATCCTTAATGATGGTAACTTACTGGTTAGATGTGCCGATGCAGGGCAAATGGAGAACGCTCTAAAAATTAAGGAAATTGCAAAATGTAAGGTGGAAAGTATGGGAAGGGTGGGAATAAGGGAAAAAAGTGGAACGATGGGAGTGATTACAGGGGTATCAATGAGTGTAACAGTGGATGAAATAAAGAGGAATATCAAGGGAGCAAAAGTTGTAAGTGTTCAAAGAATGAAATCAACAAGTGATGGAGTGGTAAAGGACAGTGAAACAGTGCTAATAGAGTTCGAAGAAGAGATAGTGCCAAAGAAAGGTTTTTTTGGGTTTTATGAGTTACCCAGTGAGGGTGTACGTGCCAAAACCACTGAGATGTTTTAACTGCCAAAGGTTTGGTCACATTGCAAAAAATTGTAATAGGCAGAGAAGATGTGCAAGGTGTGGAGGGGACCATGAATATGGAAAATGTGGGTCAGGGGTACCACCAAAATGTTGTAACTGTGGTGGTGACCACAATGTGGCTTTTAGTGGATGTGAAGTAATGAGACGAGAGACGAATATCCAAAAGATAAGAGTGGAAAAAAGAATAACATATGCTGAAGCTGTCAAGGTATCAGGGGAAAAGAATAATAAAGAGCAAAGAGTGGATACGGAAACACTGGTGCAACAGCAAGGTAATTTTGAAGGAATCTTTGTGAAAAAAATAGATTTGGTAACATTCATAGCAGGTGTGATAAATAGTACAGCGGAGGTTAAATCCAAAAATGAGAAAATCCAGTTGGTGGTTAAAGCTGCAGTCAATCACCTAGGATTAGTAGGACTGTCATGGGAAGAGGTGAGGGAGACCCTTACAAATCAGTCATGTCAAGAGTTATCATGGGTTGGATAACAATAATAATGGTTATAATTTTACAATGGAATGCTAGGAGTATATTGGCCAATGGACAGGAGTTTAAACATTTTATTAATGAGCTAGATGAGAGACCAGATGTGGTGTGTATTCAGGAAACCTGGTTGAAACCAAATTTGGATTATGTGATACATGGATATGCAGTAGTTAGGAGAGATAGGAATTATGGAGATGGTGGAGGAGGATGTGCAGTTTTCGTTAAGATGGGAATTCCATATAGATTACTGGGGAATGGTGATGATCAGGAGTATATAATGGTGGAGGTGTGGGAAGGGAGAGAGGCTATTAGTATTATCAATTACTACAACCCCTGTAAGAAGTTGGAACTAGGTAAGCTACTAAGAATAGCAGGGCAAGACAGACAAAAAGTTATCTGGTGTGCAGATTTCAATGCCCATAACTCAATATGGGGAAGTATACACACAGATGCAAATGGTAAGGTGATTGAAGAACTGATGGATGAAAGAGAATTGGTCTGTTTGAATGATGGTAGAGGAACTAGAATAAATGTATTAACAGGGATTGAGTCAGCATTAGACATTACGTTAGTGTCTAATTCACTGGCTAGAAATAGTAATTGGGAGGTCTGGACAGCATCCACAGTGGGGAGTGATCACTACCCTGTCTTATGCTCAGTGGGTGGAAGATTGGAAGCGGGACCAGAAGATAGATTGCCCAAATGGAATTTTAGTAAAGCTGACTGGGATAATTTTAAGAAATGTAGCGATTATGCAATGATGAGGGTTGAGGTCTATGGGGACATAGATGAAGTTAATAAACAGGTTACTTCTGCAATTATTAGGGCAGCAGAGGAAGCTGTCCCTAAGGGGAGAAAAATTATAAGTCGAAAGATGGTGCCATGGTGGAATGAAGAGTGTTATCAGGCGGTAAGAGATAGAAATAAAGCTTTCAGGATACTTAAAAGAACTCATAATTTGCAACATTTTATTCAGTATAAGAAGGCTCAAGCAGTAGTTAGAAGAACAGTACGCCAAGTAAAGAGGACCAGCTGGAGGAAATTTTGTGACAAAATAGGAAAAACCACACCAGTGGGAGAAGTGTGGGGAATGATAAAAAGGATGGGAGGAAACAGAAGGCAGTGGGAATACCCAGTTATGGCATTTGAAGAGGAAATAGCGGTTTTAAACAAGGAGAAAGCAGAGATTATGGCTAAATCATTTGTAATGGTTCATAGTTCAGAAAATTTGTCAGAAGAAGGGAGACGGAGAAGAGCAGTATCCTTGAGTCAGCATATTCATGAATTAAATAGGAAGGAAGAAACTGGAAATGTATTGGATGATCCATTTGCCTTAGCAGAGATGGTGAGAGCAATTAAAAGAGCAAAGCCTACGTCTCCAGGAAAAGATCAAGTCTGTTATTTAATGTTAAAGCAATTGGATGAAAAGTCACTGTTGAAACTGCTGGAGATGTATAATAAAGTATGGGAGGAGGGAAAATTACCAACTACTTGGAAAGAAGCAGTAGTAATTCCAATAAGGAAACCTGGTAAAGATCCTACAAAACCTATTAGTTACAGACCAATAGCTCTTACTTCAAATTTGTGTAAAATCATGGAAAGGATGATAGCAGATAGATTGACCCATGACCTTGAAAAAAGAGGAGTATTGGATAACTGTCAGAGTGGCTTTAGGAAGGGAAGAAATACAATAGATTCTGTGGTAAGATTAGAGACTGAAGTAAGGAAGGCACAAGTGAATAAAGAGAATGTAATAGCAGTATTTTTTGACATAGAAAAGGCCTATGATATGATGTGGAAGGAGGGGTTACTGATCAAACTGAATAGGGTAGGGGTTGGAGGGAAGATGTTTAATTGGGTAAAGGATTTTCTTTTCGAAAGGAAAATACAAGTAAGAATTGGGACAGACATGTCAAATCAATATACAGCTGAAAATGGCACACCTCAAGGGAGTGTGATAAGTCCGTTACTCTTTATTATTATGATCAATTATGTATTTGGTAGAGTTCCAGAAGATATAGGAAGGTCGCTATTTGCAGATAATGGGGCATTGTGGAAGAGAGGTATATGGAATTTGCAAGCAGGAAAATACAGGAAGCAATTGATAAAGTGGTTGAGTGGGGTTATGATTGGGGGTTTAGGTTTTCTATAGAAAAGACAGTCAGTCTTTTTTACAAGGAAAAGAATTCCGGAAGGAATTAAGTTACAAATGTATGGAAGAGACCTAGAGAGGGTTGGAAGGTTTAAATTTCTAGGAATTAATTTGGATTCACGATTAACGTTTACAGATCATATCAGGAAAATGGAGGAAAAGTGCAAAAAGGTAATAAATGTAATGAGATGTTTGAGGGGAAGAGAGTGGGGTGCAAGCAGATTATCACTGAAAAGAATATATGTGGCTCTAATACGGTCAGTCTTAGATTATGGAAGTGTAGTATTTGGGTCGGCAGCTAAATCGCAGTTAAAAAAGTTAGATGTAGTCCAGGCACAGGCACTGAGAGTATGTTGTGGAGCTTTTAAAACAACACCAGTGTCAGCCATACAGGTAGAAATGGGGGAATTGCCACTAGAGTTAAGAAGGAAGCAGTTGATGGCTAACTATTGGGCAGGGTTACAAGGGCATAATAATTCACATCCCACTAAGGCAGTATTGCAGGAGAGTTGGGAGAATGGGAAGAATCTAAAGGACAATTTTGGTCGGATTGTAGCTAAAGAATTAGAAGTGTTTCATTTGAGGATAAGTTCTACGGTAGTCTATCCAGAGAGTGCTCCATGGAAGCTCTTCTGGCCTGAGGTAGACTGGTTTGTGCTAGAGGAAAAAAGGAAGGCAAAGGAGGATATTAATTTGGAAAGAGTGTTTAAGAATTGGGTACTGGAAAAATATAATGAATATATAAAGATTTATACAGATGGTGCTAAGAACCCAGAGACAGAAGTAACAGGATTGGGGGTGGTGTTACCAGATAGAGGTATAGGAGTAAATAGAAGAACATCTGATAAGTTAGGGGTTTACACAGTGGAAATGCTGGCCATGTTAATAGCATTAAGATGGGTGGAAAAGACAGGACAGGACAAAGTTTTGATATGCTCAGATTCTGCATCAGCTCTAGCTAGTCTAAGGTCATTCTATTCTAAAAGTCGTCAAGATATACTGTTTGAAGTACTCCAGTCAGTGACAAGAATAGTAAATCAAGGAAGACAGGTGAAATTTATATGGGTCCCAGGTCATGTAGGGATAAAGGGGAATGAAATGGCAGATGAATTAGCAAAAAGGGCATTAACAAAAGGAAAAATAGAAATGCAAGTAAGTGTTAACAAAACAGAGGTTAAAAGTGTAATATGGGAGAGAATAAATCAAAAGTGGCAAGAGAGGTGGGATGGAGAAGGCAAAGGTAGGCACTTATATCAAATCCAAAGGGAAGTTAAACATAAAATTGTTGATAGTGGAAATCGGAGAGAAGAAATTGTGTTAAATAGGCTAAGACTGGGACATTGCTTATTAAATAAAACACTTAAATTGATAGTTAGGTCATAGATAGGACTGTGTGAGGGTTGTCCGAAGAGAGTCCGTAGAGCAATGGGCTTGAGATGCACAGGTTTGGAGCAGAAAAAAAAAAAAAGAAGAAAAGAGAGGTGAATGAGGAATGAGCTAAGGGAGATAGGGGTTCATGATATTACATTAAAAGGATTATTGAGCACAGAGCATAGGGCACAGACCAGAATTCTTATAAACTTTTTAAGAGTAACTGGGGTTTTTTATAGGATATGAAGAGTTAAAGGAATAGTGAGGTAGGTAAAGTATTATTATTATTGTTGTAGTTGTTGTTATTAATGTTATTATAAAGCAGGGCAGGGATAAGGTGAGCGTGTGTAGGTATGTATGTGTCGGGATAAAGGTGGGAGAATGGGTGATTTAGTCTGTAAACCTATTTTCTGATCCACACTCCGGAGCAGAAGGTGGCGGTAATGCACCAATACGCTGGATGCCAACCGCCGTAAAAATATAAGAAGGAGAAGAAGAAGATGGTGTGTGTAAAATCAAACATCGAGCATGTAGTACCGCTGCTTGTGCGCATGCGCAAACACGCCACATGGCAGCAAGTTCCAGAATTTTCAAGATGGGTGCTAGTTAACAAGACATGTGGGGATATTTTACCTACGATATTCGTGTTAAAGTCAAGTCAAGTTCAGTTTTCCGATCTCGGTTTGGATAAGTTGTACTGTCCTTAAAAATGGGGAAAACAAAGGTTTGTGTTTAACTTGCATCCAGACTTAACTGCAAATATGAAGTGCAGCTAGTCCGTCTGTCTTTTTCATTTAAATGAGAATGAGATCTGGAAAAGTAAATGTGTGCGTAAATATGTAAACGTGTCAGTGTCTAGCGCATGACAGTAATTTATACGATCGTTTAGTGACGATACAAATTGAAGGTAAAATAGATTTTGTCTCATAGACTAAGAACCAAAAGAAAGGCCGAAAGGCTGCTAGTCTTGTGGCCGAGGAGACGTACTCCACTGTGCCGCACACCTTCGTGTTTCAGCGTGGACAGATCGGCAGGAGTGTTGGACATGAGACGAGTCATGGAGCCGTTCACTGCCAGATCTTTAAAGGTGCGCCTCACGACTCCTGGCTGCTGCTGCTGCTGCTCAGCTCGGCGCTTATTCGACGTCTTGTGTTTACATACTAAAATCCATGTGTTTATTGTGCAGGTGCGGAAGAAAAACGTCTTGAAAGATTTTGTTGCAGTGGCCGGAACATTAGGAATCACGCACTTCTCAATATTTACCAAAACAGAAAACAGTATAAACAAGGTGAGTATATTTGTATTATAAAACGGATCATGGATGCTTATTGGTCAATACAATAGTAACAGCTGTGACGAGTGTTTCACTGCTGTATATTTAGCGTTCTGTAGTTTTTAGGAACTATATCTGTTAACTGAAGTGTGACACTTAAAGGGATAGTTCACCCAAAAATGAAAACACTGTCATTCATTCACCCTCAAGTTGTTCTAAATCTGTATGAGTTTCTTTCTTCTGTTGAACACAAAAGAACAAAACAGTGACTAGTCAATGACTTTCATAGCTGGAATGGTTACCAGCATTCATTAAAATATCTTTTCGTGTTCAACAGAGGAACGAAACTCGTATAAGTTTGGAACAAGTGGAGAGTGTGTAAATAATAACAGAATTTTATTTATGTGCGCGCTATCCCTTTAAAGGCGATATGAAATGAGAAATAACCCTGTCAGTTTTCTGAATGCATGTCGTCTTTTTTTGTTTTTTTTGCATAATTTGTACAAATTGAGACCTTATATTTTTAATCGTGTCATAACTCACTCGTCTCTCTGATGAACATTTGTTCTTCACTTAAAGGATTAGCACACTTCCAGAATAAAACGTTCCTGATAATTTTCTCACCCCCATGTCATCCAAGATGTTCATGTCTTTCTTTCTTCAATCAAAAAGAAATTAAGGTTTTTGAGGGAAACATTGCAGGATTTTTCTCCATATTGTGGACTTCAATGGGACCCAACAGGCTGAAGGTCCAAATTTCAGTTTCAGTACAGCTCTACACATCCCAGCCGAGGAATAAGGGTCTTATTTAGCTAAAAAAAAAATCTAAAAAATAAAAATGTATATACTTTTTTAACCCAAATGCGTGGTGGGGGCGGGGGTGGTGGGGGGGCACTAGCGGGTGGCTCGATGTGCATGCGCGACTTCACGCATTACGCAATCACGTTGTAAACGTCACGCGCAGTTAGCTCTTCGTCTGTGTACTCTGGTTCAAAAAGTTAGGGTAGGGCATTTTTATCACTTCTTGCTTTCCCTGGGAATCAAACCTTGGCATTTGCTAGTGCATGCTTTACAGTTTGAGAATGTTATTGTGTACAAACGATTAGATAAGTGCAATGCAGCACTCAAGACTATGACTTTGTAGTAAAGTAAATATAATTGGTTGGATCATCATCTCATTCTTTTTGAGATCAAATATATTAACACCTGAAATTACTCTCTTTCTCCACAGAGGCTTGCACGTCTTCCCAAAGGTCCAACGTTATATTTCCATGTTGCGAAGGTATATTGCTTTGCTACTTTTGACCTGACTTTGGTTTGATTTCTCATATCCGAGGGCACAAATGATGAAATTTTAGTATTTTGACTGTGGAGTGATGTCTTTTCAAAGTAAACGCACTGATGTGTCTAGTCTCACACTGATTATATTATGAGCATTCTTGGAATTTGTTCTAAAAGTAAATTGTCTCTTTGTTCCAGTACACCCTCATCAAAGATGTAATTTCGTCTTTAAAGAGGCACAGGATGCATGAACAGCAGTTTTCCCATCATCCTTTGCTAGTGCTGAATAATTTTGGCATCGAAGGCATGCACATCAAGCTGATGGCCACCATGTTCCAGAACATGTTCCCCTCGATCAACGTACACAAGGTAATTCACTCGCTCAGAACTGCAAAACGTTTCTCCACATGTGGTGAAAGTATAGTCTTCTGAGATCTGTGATGTGTGTCTGATGTTGTTGTCCTCTTGGTGGTGAGAAGATATGAAGATTTGTGCATGTTTTGATCATTTAACTCTCGTTCTCAGCTCAACCTCAACAGCATAAAGAGATGTGTGCTGTTAAATTATGATCCCGTGTCCCAGGAGGTGGAGTTTCGTCATTAGTAAGTAGCTTCGTTTTGTTTTCTTGTCATCAAATTAAAGGTGCACATGATGCAATTTTTAAGAATGACTTTCCTGTGATTGTTTTCAAAGTAAACGCACTGATGCATCCTCAAACGAATGCTGTCTTGTGAGGTTTCTTTCAATATCCTCTAACCCTCTCCATGTCTTCCTGCAGCAGCCTGAAGGTGGTGCCCGTGGGCATGAGTCGAGGGGTGAAGAAGCTCATGCAGGAGAAGTTTCCCAACATGAGCAAGCTGGAGGACATCAGCGAGCTCCTCATGAAGTTAGTCTTCCATTAGCTCATTCACATAATTTGATGCATATGATGAAATGTTAAAATTGATGGAACAGTGATGTTTCAAAGTAAACGCTCTGATGCACCAGCTTAATACTTCTGTTTGGGATATACATAAGTGATTTTAAAAGTCACACTTTGCACTTTTTGCAGAGGTGTCAACCTTTCAGAGAGCGAGGCAGAGCAGGACGGGGACCACAACATCACAGAGTTGCCACAGGTGTACTCGGGTCGTGGAAACATGGCCTCGCAGCAGAGCGCAGTTCGGCTGACTGAGGTGAGGAAACCCATCATGCTGGGCTGTTTTTTTTTATATTACTGGCTGGATTCTCAATTCATCATGCACAGTGCTCAAGCACAAAAAACACATCACATATAACAACCTTCAAGTCAAGAATGCGCCTATGATGACTTAAAATTCAGCATGAATCAGATACTTGATGGTTTGTGTCTACTAAAAAATGATGGGAGTCTGTTCTGCTACAGATTGGCCCCATAATGACACTGCAGCTTGTGAAGATAGTAGAAGGCATGGGGGAAGGAAAAGTGCTTTATCATTCCTTCGGTAAGTATGGCTTTGTGTAAGACAACATTTAGACACACAACCTAGTGATTATTGAGTGTATCACTAAGCTAATCCAAAATGTGCTCTGTCTGCAGTCTCGAAAACAGAGGAAGAGCTTCAGGAGATGCTGAACAGGAAGGAGGCCTGTCTGAAAGAGAAAGAAGAACGGAAGAGAAAGCAAGAACAAAACATTGCCCTAAAAAAGGAAAAATGAGATCAAAACAAGTGAGTAGATCTGCTGCTCTAGTGGTGATGAAGAGCTGAATGTGATACAGGCTATTGGTTAGAAAAAGCACACACAAATTACACACGTTAAGCGTGGACACTCTGAATTTCCGTAGAAGTAAATATTACAGCATTTGGTTACAGTGTTTTGAGATGGGTATTATGTATTTTTGCTAAATGATTGCTGGCCATCACTTCAAAACAATCTTCTCCAATAAAAAGCTTTAAAGGGGTCATATGATGCTATTTTAAAGATCATTATTTTGTGTATTTGGTGTAACCGAATATTTTGACATGGTTTAATGTTCAAAAAACACATAATTTTTCAAATACTGTACATTATTGTAGGTCCTATATGCCCCGCTTCTCTCAAACGCTTTGTTTTTCTACAAAGTCCCTCCTTCCGACTAGCACAGTCTGCTCTGATTGGCCAGCTGACCCAGTGCATTGTGATTGGCCGAACACCGAAAGGGCAACAGAGTCGCGTGACAGACACAGTGATGATGCAGTACACAAGCCGCAGTTAAGACAGCTGACATGCTATGATTTCTGACAGGCAGTTCACTCTCCTGTGATGTGACCCTGTTCCCCTCACACACACACGCACACATGACGCATTACTCTGCGCTGCGCCAACTCCCAATTTTGAACAGTCAATAGCAAATATTTAAACTAATAAAACATACTTACAGTCGCTGATTCATAAGCGCCGGTAGTTGTCCCAGCAAGTCGGAATTGACCCTTTTTTTTTTTTTTTTTTTTTTTTTTTAGAAATAGCCTTTGTGCACAGCCAGCCTGTAACTCTTCTAGGTTCAAAAAACTTGTCGTCCATAAAATACTGTGCACAATTGACTCTGGGTTGTGCTGTTCTATTTTAAATAAATCTTAACAATGATTCCTAATTGCATCTACTTCTGGAAGGCCAAATAAGTGCTTTTGCTTTCGCACTGAAACACACAGCTCTCCCTGACATGGCTGCATCAACACGACTGCTGTTCCTGAAACCACGCCTTCTTTCTTTGCGTGCACATTTGGGTAGTATTATGCTAATATTTCCACATAGTGACGTAGACATGTGGGGGCGTGTTAGAATGAGCCGTTTTAGGGAGGCGTGGCTGATTCTTAACTTTTACTACAAAATAATCCGTTGGATTTGCAACTTTACAGATCGTCTTTATGCACCAAGAGCTTGTAACACTCCAAAGAGAAAGGAAAACTTGAAATCGCATCATATGACCCCTTTAAAAACATTGCATGCTAAATAAATTGTACATTTGATTTATTTTTTGAGTTTTTGTTTTTGCAAATTAAAAAAAAAAAGAATACCATAGCAACGCACTCAGCATCTTTTTAAATGTAAGTTGTGTTGTGTTTGGTCCTAAAACTACTTAATTTCTTAAAGGAAAAAAAGCTTGGATGGCATCAATAGAAAGCGGCAGCAGGAAGGGCAGGTATCAGATGATGAAGTGGAGGATCCTGGGAAACCGGAGGACCAGGCTCCAGCCGAGGAGTCTGACGACGAAGCAGAGTATTACAGACAGGCTGTAGGGAAGGAACCAGACGAAGGTATTGTGTCATACCAAATCATTTGTGAAGTTTTACTGTTGCAATTTGCACTGGTTCTAATTTGTTCTTTAACTCCATAGACATGTTTCCTGGTGCAAAAAGGAAGCGTGGTCCTGGAAAGTCTCCAAAACCCTTTAAAAAGAGGAAGCTGTCACCGGGGATGGGCCCTCCTCATGACAAAAAGAGTTTTAAGTCGCCTGACAGGGGAAATAAATATGGCGGAAAACGGTTTGGAGATAGAAAACCGCTAGAGGGGAGAAACAGGTTTCGGAAGAGCGAAGGAGGCAAAAAGTTTGGCCAAAAAGGGGGAAAAGGCTGTAGATTTGCAGGGCAGAAAAAAGAAGATGCTGGTAAGAAGTTTGGTGGACAGAAATCATTTAAAGGACGTGCTGTTACGAAACAACAGAAAGGTGCTAGAGGAAAAAAGGACTTGAAACACAAGAAAGGGAAAATCTGAAGGAGCTGAAAGCGAGGTTGGACACATGTAAACCACAAGATGAAACTGTTGCTTCACTGATGCATCATGTATGAAATGACTGATGTATCATCACAACACAAAAACATTAGCAAATCAATACTGCTTTATGTCACACTTGTGGCTTGTATAAACGTTCATAGATTTGTATACATTTTACCAATAAATCCTTTGAAACCATCAAGCAGCTTTTGTTTTCAATCATCTAGATGCTTAAAATGTCACGTGTGCTTGCCTGTGTGGTGTCACTCATCGGTCTGTTTTTCGAAAAAGTGCACTCTTTGCATGAGACAGGAAGTTTGGTACTGTTTCACGGGTGACTGGGAGTCAAGCGTACTTGGTAAGTTTCATCAACTTGTTTGATATTTATTTGGCACTTTTTAAAAAATCTATGAGAGTGAGAGGTTAGAAATTATCCCGTACAATTTTTAAAAACAAAACCATGATTTGTTTTTGTTGTGGTCCTCATGTAGAAAAATAATGCTGGGTTCAGGTATGATCAAGGTGTGTTAACAGTATTAAATATATCCTTTGTACTGTCATTGATATTTAACTCTATTTGGTGTGGATTTATTAGGTTGAATACATTAAGATATTTGTGCTTGGATCTTATTTGGTGAAATGTACATTTACATTTAGTCATTTAGCAGACGCTTTTATCCAAAGCGACTTACAACTGGGGGATACATAAAGCGATTCTTCTTAAAGAGGCAAACAGACACAGGAAGTGCTTGTAATACCAAATTCTTAGACATTGTTCAAATAAGTACAAGCTAGAAAGAGAAGGAATAAATAAAGACTCGCTAACAAAGGTTATTCGTCCAATTCAATGCATATTGTACAAATTATTTTTTTTGGTAAATAAAACACACCTTAGTATCGATATTTTTTGTTTGAGTATCGATACTTTCGATACTCGCGTCAGTATCGATATATCGATACTTTGGATCGATACGCCCATCCCTAGTTGAATTGGACGAATAACCTTTGTAAGCGAGTAATTGTGTAGGATAGAACTATTTTCCTGCTCATCTGGACACACGCAAATGTTGCAAGACAGAAACAATCAATCACAGAGAGCGTTCATTCACTGCTGACAGTGCATTCAAACAGTGCTGCGTTTCCCAAAAGTATCATAAGAAAGCATTAAAGCTTTTGGGAACGGCAGCCCTGAACAATGCTTATCAGAGGACAGAAGGAGAGAAGGAGTTATTTCACAATAAACAAACTGAAATTGTAGCCTACATAGTTCATGTGCAATTACAGTTATTTAAATTGAACGGTGAAAGATAATATTGATCATGTTCTATTCTGTAATGTTAATAGAAATCATACACTAGTAACATACACTATAAAAAGGTTGCATTTTATGCATGCAACAGCCGGTCACTGGCAGTCCCTTACTAAAGTGACCATAGTTCAACTGTGGTATTTGTAGATTCGAATCATGTGTAAACAAAAAACATATTTGAACCATGTGTAAACAAAAATATAACCTAATAAGTTACAATTAAGGCGTATTGAATGTTAAAATGCGTTTTAAACAAAGTTAAGTGCTTATCATTAACCATTTTACTCTTAGTAATTCAATAATTTAATACATTTCATAATTTAAAAGTTTAGTTCAGAAGTATCGAATCGGTATCGATATCGACGATACTGCCTTGAAAAATATCGGTATCGTATCGAAAACAAAATAAGTGGTATCGCCCATCCCTACTGGAGGGGATGTAGTGAGTGGAAGTAGGCGGGTGCAGAGCCTGTGGTTGTTCTATGCAAGCATCAATGTTTTGAACTTGATGCGAGCCTCAACCGGTAGCTAGTGCAAGGAGACAAAGAGAGCGATAAAGAGAAAATATTAGTGTTTTGTTGTTGTTTTTATAATTATAAACTAGTTGTGAGTGCTTATGTTTCCAAATGTGCTGACAGATTGTTTTTAAGATCGCTGCAAATTATGAAACTCATTAACTTGTATCTCAAAATAACATTAACATTAGCCAAAATCGTTTATAAGTGCTGAAGGGATTATAAAAAAACTTGTTTTACAGTGCACAGATCACACTACTTATTGTTTTCATTTATAACACTTTTAAACCGGTGTGACTTCCTGCAGGCAGAACTGAAAGATGTTTTTTTTATTTTTTATTAAACACTTATTCACAAATACAAGTGTGACAGAACATATGCCAAGGAAAAGAGCCAGGGGTTCAAGGATGATCAAACAATATACAGCAATTACAAATCAAAAGAGAGAGTAGAAACATCAGATAGAAAATGTAAAAATAAAATAAAGCAGAACCACAACAAAAAACCTACTCTTCCCGTGAAATAACTCACAACACAAAATAATTACGTAAAATACCCAAAATAAAAAGTGAGCATACATTCAAAGTTTAGTTGCCTTTTTGTTACAGGAGGTAGATGAAGATTTAATATACATTTTAATATCTTCTTGAAAGTAAGAGAACTGAAAGATGTTCATGCTCTGTAAAACATCTGAATTACGTGATGACAACTGAGCGGAAGCGGGGTTTTTTTCTTTTCATTCTTATAAACGCAGATTTCACCAAATGATTGTCAAATTCAGTTTTTTTTTTTTTTGCACACAACTATCGTTTTATACATGTAAAAACTGGCCCAGAATGAAAGTACCCGTTTTTTTAAGATGTATGGTAAAAGCGGTACGAGCTGAATCACAACAAGGTAACAATTCATACTTATGCAACTAACAAGAGACAACTCATCCTTCTGCGAAGTGGGACAAAATTGCAAAATTGAAAAAATAAACATTGTACTCAGACGAATAAATATTACTGAGCTTATGCTTTTATACAACCTCCCAACTTTTCTCTTTTTTTAACAAAATGTGCTTTTTTTTTTACCTTGGACTGTGTAATATAATTTCAGCTTTATCTTTAACAGCATTCAAGATGTTTTTAACATTTCAAAACACATTCTCGTGTTAACAGACAGATTACACTTTCACATGTGACCAACAATTCCACAACAAATATAAAATATCATAATGAAATATTATCAAAATATTCAACTGACGGAGGTGACACATCTGACGGTGGTGACGAAAACCTGAATTTGTAGTCCTTTTAACTATCAAATACATTGAATCAATCAATTACGGTATTAAAACAAACACAACAAACTGTTTATTTATTGTTATTGTTTATAAAGCTTTTATTCACGAGTCACATTGAAGTATTTTGATATGTCACTGGAACACAAAATCTTATGGTGTTGACAAATTTGGCATTTCTTTCACAAAACCAATGGAGTTCATGTAGTAGCCATTTAATTTTTTTCTGTTGATGCTAGATGCTAATGGAACCTGCTTCAGGAGAATACAATTATCTAAATATTTCAAATAATTTCCTCAGAAATTGGAAGATGGTGTTGACATATCATGATTATGACACAGGAAATATTAACTTTAGGATTTAAAATATTCTAAAACTGTAAAACTTAGCAGAGCCTGTCTGACACTGATGTATTCTGCAGAGGTGAACTGTGGCAAGGGGTCCCTTTAGAGTGACAGCTGCCCCTGATATTCCCTGATTTTATTACATTTTATTGAATGTCTGATGGTGTTGACAAAAAGTGGGGACGCAACTTTAAAATCTTATGAAACATGCATGTGTCATTAAAAAAACAACCTTGCTTTGATAGGAGATATTATTAAGTGTTGCTTTTGATAAAACAAGCTCTTTTTCATCATTAAAAAAAACATTTTTATCCATTTTATTGCATATGAATGATTGAACCCTTCTCTGTGGACACACTGTTTTTAGATGTAGTGAGAGGACATTAAGAAACAGAGATTTGGTATAATAATGAGAAAATTCAATTGAAGGTGATAATTGTGTTAAATACATTCTATTATTAATCCCTCATGACATTTAAAATTGAAAATATTTTTATTTTTTAAAGCTAATAGCAGTTACCCTTGCTGGACCTGTTTTGTCCCACGTCTCAAGAATGACTGAACTAACAATGAACACCAATATTAATAACTTATTAACTTAACGTATTAACTATTATTAACTTAATAACAAAACATGTATGTAGAAATAAACATTAGCCAAGATAAATAGATACTGTAAATGTATATGGCTATTCATTGCGAGTTTACTGTAGAATCATGGTTGGTTCGATTAAAACGAACCCTGGTGCGATTGCTCGTGCTGTTCGTTTGAGGGTGTATTCACACCTGTCTTGTTAGGTTAGATTGAATCAAACTCAAGTTCGTTTCCCCCCTTGGTGTGGATCTTTTGGAAAACAAAAAACAATCGAAAACAATCGCACTCTGGTGCGGACCAACCAACCATACCGATACCCAGCTGAAGAGGTGGTCTCGGTCCGCTTCAAACGAACTCTGGTGAGGTTCGAATGAAATATGAACGCAATGAAGGATAACCTTAAGCACACATGTGGTTTTGTTTACAGGTTCTGGTTCACTTGCAAAAAGGACAGTGTGAAAGCGAACCGCAACAAACAAAACAAAAAAATAAATAAACACTGTATTTGGTCCGGACCAAAGCAAGTGAACTAGCGGACTTTCCTGGTGTGAATAAGTGTGAACGCTGCCATCCGAACCCAGGTGCACACCAAACAAGCAAACCGAGACCGCTGAAAAGATGGGTCTCGGTCCGCTTTCAAACGAACTCGGGTGCGGTTCGAATGATATATGAACAAGATGAGTTCTGTCACGATATAAATGTCATTCAAGCCGACCAATCAGGTTGTGAACGTATCACTATACCTTGGTTCGGTGTCTTTAGGTTCGCTGTCAAAAATGCCAATGTGAACGCTAAGCGGACTAGGACCAAATGTATCATCATTTTCCTTTTTGGTCCGGACCAAATGAACCAAACGAACCGAACTACAAGTGTGAACAAAGGTTCCAAAAAGGGATCACTTTTTAAATTTGTGTAAAGAACATTTTAATAACCTAAATAACAATTTTCCACTATAAAGAACCTTAAAGTGCCATGGATGTTAAAGGATTTTCATGGAGCCCATAGAGGCCACTAAACCTTTATTACTTAAGAGTGTCGAAGATTTTTATTACCAATACCGCACAAGTTAAACAAAATCAAACTTCAATCGAATTACCACATTGCAACCTGTATGTTTATATAAAAGGCTTCTCAGCATCTGTAGCAGTATTACACAAGATGGTCAGATGGGAAGCCTGAGATAAGCAGCAATGTGGTTGTTGGATATTGTGTTTCTGATTGCTAAACCGTTTTTTTTTTTCTGTGAAAAGAAAAGTTGCAAATCAATAGTGTTTAGAGATAAAAATGTTTTCACGTCATCTGCTTGGATTCACAAGGTTTTTGGTTTAAGATTGACGCTACCAACTCTTTTTTTTTTTTTTTTTTTTTTCGACAGGGGCAAGAAACCCAGGGAAGATGAACAACAGTTCATTCTGTGATACTGGGTTTCAAACCGGACTCCTCCCTCCAATGTATAGCATTGAGATGTGTGTGGCTCTTGTGGGGAATATATTTGCCCTGTGGCTCCTGGTGACCAGAGAGAGGCAGAACTGGCACACCGGAGTAGTGTTCTCCTGTAACCTGGCCATCTGTGACATTCTTTACGTCCTGACCTTGCCTTTGCTCATCAATTACTACGCCAAAAATAAGGATTGGACCTTTGGAGATGCTGCATGCAAAATCGAACGCTTCCTCTTCAGCTGCAACCTCTACGGCAGCATTTTCTTCATCATGTGCATCAGCGTCAACAGATACCTTGCCATAGTTTTCCCGTTCTTCACCCGGAGCTACGTGTGCCCTAAACATGCAAAGATCGCAAGCGTGCTGACGTGGTTCATCGTGACGATCACTTCATTGCCAGTCCTCAAATTTGCTGGAACCGAAGTTGAACAAAAAAACACTCTTTGTGTCTCATGTCATGATAAAACCCTGAGAATCCCCCATTTTAAGTACACCCTATTTCTTATGGTTGTTGGATGCATGATTCCAATGTTAATTACCTTTGCATCGTATTTGGGTGTGATTTGGACCGTTCTGAAAAATAAAAACATAACCACATTAGAGAAGAGGAAGGTAGCACTGATGGTCGCTCTGGTCTGCATCCTTTACGCCACGTCATTTGTTCCCTATCATGTTCTGCAGACGTACAAAACGTATCTGAAGTTTATGAATTGCTGGGTGTATGATTTATATCAAGTGTCAAAAGGCCTGGCCACCCTCAACATGTGCTTGCATCCGCTTCTATACATGGCTGTGTTTGACAGCATAAGGACAGCTTGCTGTGGAAAGAGCTCAGATGACTAATCTTCATACAGTATCTTGGCCAAAATCTCATGCTGTGGCTTCCTAAATGTAAATTAAGCATAGCATTTCTGCTGATGCTTGCACTCTGTTCCTGTGCGTCTGCAAACCACAAACCAAATGTAAAATTATTTTATTTGTGTCATTTTTGTAGTCAACAGCAAAGAAGAACATATCTGACAGTAAAAACTGACCATTAAAATGTGAGTAATGTATTTGAAGTTGCAAAAAAATGGCAATTAAAGATATTTAAGAGAAGACTGGCTCAGTTTTTTTTTTACATCACTTTGAAGAGTTTGTGAGATGTGGGATATGAAGCAAAAGTATATTAAAGCAGATTTACTTGTGATGTTGGTGATTTTGCTCTGAATCATTTAACTAAGTAGTACTTTTAAAAAAATGATAGCTTTAGGGTATATCGGTCTCCAATAATACTTTAGTCCTTTATGATAGCCTATAAAATATTACTTCTGTCACAAATTATATTTTAAACATTGTTCAGAAGTACAAGGAACCATACAAGTTTAAGAACATTAGGAAGAGAGAAATGATCCAGAGAACTGAGACCTAAACTTCCTAAAGAAAAAACATTAGTGCTATTAAGGAGTAATGCAACTCAGCTTAAGCCAAGTTTGTAGCCTATAGCCAAGCAGCTTTAGAGAAAGTCATCCCTTAAAATCTACTATGTGCAAAATATCTGAAGCTCGGGCAAGACCAGTAGCCTACTAAATGTTAGCTAGTTACTAGTGTAATACTAACGTCCACTGAATACATTATTTAAAGAAAGACTGTTTAAGTTGTGAGAATCATGACTGACTAACAGCCTATATAAACTAACTAAAATGTTTTAAGGTATGGTCAATACATAAAATCATTAAATAGCCCAGAACATTATCCATTGTAAGCACAGTTAATGCCAAAACATAGCAGAACAAATACTGCAATTAAAAACATAATATATAACTATAGATAACCTCAAAATCGTGGCTTGCTTCTCGTGGAAGAAGCAGCTGTGGTTGGTTACATTGACATTTTTGTGGGTACATATATTTATGAGGGCATTTTGTTATGTTCCTACGTTCTAGACGCTTTTTGAAGCCGTTCTAGACTGTACTCAAGGCTTATATGTTTTATCTCTATCGCGTTCCTGGTCCAGAAGTCCATACTAGCTGATTTTAGCACACTTTTCCCTCTCTTCTTCTTCATATCGTGTCTCACTGCTGTCCTCCGCACGCACAGAGGGCGCTGTGGTGCGGCGTCTCCTCTCCGCAACAGCAGTCCCGGGAAACGCTTCCTCGCGAGGCTCAAGACAACCCGTAAAGATGTCGTCGATCGAATTCGACGAGTGAGTTTTTCATATGAATGAAGCCATATAGTTTTGTTTATGCGTACTCCAACTTAATAGGCATCTAATATCTTGTGTTTTCGACAGCTCAAAGCCTAGCTGGGCCGATCAGGTGGAGGAAGAGGGAGACGAAGGTACGAGGCCGCAGCGCAGCCTCACGCACGTGTTTAAACACTCATTGATTAAGCTACACTCGTTACATTAATCGATATGAGAACAAACTTTACAGATATAAAAATAGTCTACCTATAGTGAAAGTTACAGTTAGTGAGCGGCATGTCAGCCTGACAGTAAAAGGCTGCTGGTGCTTTGGCTACTATTCTGTGTTGTACTAATGCTATTACATTATATTATAAACACATGTACTATACTATATTACTTTGTTTTATGCTATACTACACCCAGCTGTAATATATTATACATCATGCTGTTATTCTTTGACATATTACATCTTAATGTGTTGTGCAGCGTATACTGTCGTGTTAAATTGTGTATTGATATATTAGAATTCGATTAAGAATTAGGGCTAAAAATAACTTGTGCAACGGGGTGCATATGTTTTTAGCATCAAGGATTTTGTGTAAAATATTATACGAGTGTAGAAACAACAGAATATTTCATGTGCGAGATAATTGCATGTATACATGCATACTGTGACTGCTTGACATGCCGTATAAACTAACCATAATTATGCATTTGTAACAGATCTATTTATAATTTTCTTCAACAGGTTCACTCCCTTCACCAAAAGAGACGGTCAAAGGTAACATCAAGACTGTCACAGAATACAAGATTGATGAAGATGGCCAGAAGTCTAAGGTCAGCAGAGTTCTTCTTAAAATGATATAATACTTATAAAAAGGTTTCAGAAGAATCAGGTTTCATATTTGTCCTTGGCTCCTCTATGGTCAGATTGTCAGGACGTTCAAAATTGAGACGCGGAAGGCCTCCAAAGCAGTTGCCAGGAGAAAGGTGTCTTAATTTTTCTTTAGTATATTGATATCTCCATTAAACATATTATTTATGGATTTTTTTTAAGGGGGGATTGATTATTTATTCCAACAGAACTGGAAAAAATTTGGCAACTCGGAATCGGATGCACCAGGTCCCAATGTTGCCACCACTACAGTGAGTGATGACGTCTTCATGACCTTCATCTCCAGTAAAGAGGTATGATGGTGATAAACTAATGACGTTCTTGCACTGATCCATGTTTTTAAAAAAATAGTTCACCATCAAAGATGTATATGAGGTCGTTTCTTCATGGGAATGGATATTTAACATTACATCACTTGCTCACCAGTGGATCCTCTGCAGTGAATGGGTGCCGTCAGAATGAGAGTCCAAACAGCTGTCGTGTTTTTTGAAGTGAAAAGCTGCATGTTTGTAATAAATCTATCACGACATTTTTCATTTGAAACTGTTGCTTCTGGCAAAAATGTGAGTCCTCTATCCATAATATTGCTGTCTCCAATGAAAAAGTTGTCTCATCTGAATCAGGAGAGAACGATTCAAAGATTAAGCACCGTTTACAAGCCAAAACAGTTCTAAAAAAAAAAAAAAAAAAAAGAGGATTTTGATTTGAGAGGACAACATGATGGACTAGAGGAAGAGTTATTATAGACTCTGTCTTTTGGCCAGAAGCGATGATTTAAAGATAAAATACCTTAATGATGGATTTGTTTGTTGCAAACACAGCTTTCCACTTTACTAAATTTGTATTGATGGATTTGAGTTGTGTGATTTTTATTAGCTGTTTGGACTCTCATTCTGACGGCACCCATTCACTCCATTGGTGAGCAAGTGATGTAATGCTACATTTCCACAAATCTGTTCCAATAAAGTAACAAACTCATCTACATTTTGGATGGCCTGAAGGCGAGTCCATTTTCAACAAATTTTCAGATCAACTATTTTTATCATTGTGTTGCCAATTGAGTTTGCGTTTTGTAAACTTCAGTTCGGACTTGATATTTCAGTCCTAAAAATGTTTCACTTCTCTGTTGTACCGATGCCAACTTGAAGTGATTCTCGTGCTTGTTTTACAGGACTTGAATGCTCAAGACCAAGATGAAGATCCCATGAACAAGCTGAAAGGACAGAAGATCGTGTCCTGCCGTATCTGTAAAGGGGATCACTGGACCACTCGCTGTCCATATAAGGACACGCTTGGTCCTATGCAGAAGGAACTGGCTGAGCAGTTGGGTCTGTCCACGGGAGAAAAAGAGAAGGCAGCAGGTACAACAAACTTGTGCCCTGTTAAGCATATCTGCATATATATTATATATATATATATGTTTTTTTTTTTAACTAAACAATTTCACTTTGATTTCTAGAGCCTGAGCCTGCCCAACCGGTCCAAAACAAGACAGGGAAATACGTTCCCCCCAGCCTGCGGGACGGTGGTACGCGCCGAGGAGAGTCCATGCAGCCTAACCGCAGAGGTGCGTGTTTGACATGCAGATCTCAAACGCTGATGTTCTCAATCAAGAGCCTAATGGTAATGTTGAGATTTTTTTCTGCAGCTGATGATAATGCAACAATCCGTGTGACCAACTTGTCCGAGGACACCAGGGAGACAGATCTGCAGGAGCTTTTCAGGCCTTTTGGCTCCATCTCTAGGATCTATCTGGCCAAGGACAAGAACACAGGCCAGTCTAAGGTGAGAGATGTGAAACACGGCCATAAGAGATTAACCATCAAATGACAAATAAAGCAAAGAGAAGTTAAAGATTCACTTTGACTCTTCTACTCAGTTTAAGAACAAAGCAGGAACATTAGCATAATGGTTAACCTACATAAACTCATGAAGCATATGAGTTGTGAATGTCTCCAGAAGAATAGTGCACATTCTTTCTTTCCCCATTACTCCAGGGCTTTGCCTTCATCAGCTTCCACCGCCGTGAGGACGCTGCCAGAGCCATCGCTGGTGTATCTGGCTTCGGATACGATCATCTCATTCTCAACGTGGAATGGGCCAAGTGAGTCTTCCTGAAACTGAGTCTAAAATAAGCAACGGCCATGTTTTCTCTTACCTAATTGTGATTTTTGTCTTTCCAGACCCTCCAACAACTGAGAGTTACATAAATGTTCCAGGAGGTCTAGATGTGGTCTCCCAAGTGATCCAAATAAATGCAAAAGATAAAACATGCAGTTATCGCTTTCACTCTGTAGTTGTGGTAATTAGCTTGTTTTCTAAGTACTTGCTTGGAAAACTGCAAGCAGCTCTAAAGCTTACCAATAAAGTTTTACTTAGAAATAAAGGGGAACCAATGAAGAAGTCTTGAGAATGCGGTTATGCCTTTGCTAAATGTTCTTAGAAATGTTGTCTGAGGTATCTCTTTTTGCTTTTTTCTGTGAATGTGCAAGACTTCAGATTCATTTAACCACTAGCATAAAAAAAATGCAAGAAATGGTAACTCACATTATGCTCTCACATTAAAAATAAGGTGGATGGAGGCATTTAAAAAAAATAGACGGACATCCCCTCAATATGGTCAAATTATCCTCCTAACATTTGACTATTGATGCTCGGTTAGGATAAGTGGTTTAAAAGTGGTCCGTCTCAGAGGTATAATAGTGCTTATCAATTGCCAATCAAACAGTTTACAGAACCAAAACATTCCAGCACGTCAGTTTTAACGGTGAAGTGTAAGGTTATGTCAATAGATAAACATGTAATTGAAGTGTTCTACAATAGAAATGTTAAATGACTAGTGCAAGTCACTCAAGTAGGAAGCATTAGAAGCGCAAACATTGCATTTATGATTGGCATGTTCATTATAATTGTTTTCAGTGTATCAGCATTTTCAACAAGCAGTCAATTAGTGCAGAATGTAATTTGAACACTGAAAAATGTGCAGTGCATGTTATACTATGTAAATGGCAGAACGAATAAAGGCACTGCATGTTACATGGAGCAAGTTTCACATCTCAAACTGTTTCTTTACAGCTCAAGATATTTAACTGAGCAACCCTTGCAAGTGCGTCAAACAAAATCACATGCCCTCTCGCCTGTTAGGCTGCTATTGCAATTTGCAAGTGTAACTTCCTCAAATTGCAGCAATTGACAGCATGCCAAGAAAGTAAAAAAAAAATAACCCTTCCCCCGCCCCGCAATTCTGTAACCAATCTCAGCCTACACAAGTTCACTGAGGTGAACTCAAATGATCTGCAGTGAGTCAGCATCACTCAGTGGTTAAGCTACAGGAGCATTCCCCTTGGGACTCTTACAATCCATTTGAAAACAATGACTTGAACCATTGAATAAGAGCTTTATTTGAAATATTACAACATATAAAAAGTACATAGAATTTAATACCACTGTCTCAGAGTGGATAATTGCAAATACAGTTAAAATCACATTTAGAAATTGATAAAAACCACAAATGGCACTGCACACTGTCCATTGAAATGCCACTGAATTGGCCTGGCTCCGGACCAGCTTATGAATAAATGGAACGAGTTTAATGGGCCAAGTCAGACGCTCCCAAACACAATGCAAATGTGCTACGGTTATATGGAGATGGCTTTAGTTACAAACCTCCATCTTCTCCTGCTTCACAGGCTCTGAGGAAGTTAAACCAGAGATTAAACCTCAGTCTAGTGAAATCAAGTACTTTAATAATAATAATAAAAATAAAAAAAAAAGTAACCTGTAGCATTCTCCCTCATCTTCTCCTGCACACACTTCTTAACTTCCAGGCCGATGGCTTTGGAGAGGGGTGGAGGCACAGCATTACCAACCTGAGAAATACAGGACACCGATTAGTGATACTACATTTCCCCCCCCCCCCAAAAAGGAAAAACAACAATTTTAGCTCAGGTTTCATACCTGTCGGTGTTTGTCTAAGATATTGCCAAAAAAGCGGTAAGTGTCTGGGAAGCCCTGGGAGCGCGCACATTCCCTAACACTCACAACACGGTGCTGCTCAGGATGGAGGACACGTCCCTGTAGACACAATTAACAGTATTACTGCAACCAGGTACAACTTTTTGCCAATTAGTGTTGATACAATTCATATCATGACTGGTTAACATATAGCATGCTTGCAACACCTGCTTGCCCATGGGCTCAGGATTGGTAACTGTAGTGCTGAAGAACCCGTCCCATTCCAGACGGCCGTACAGACCAGCCCAGTGATTGTGGCGATTACCCGTGTGAGGCAGACACCAGGGAATCAGCGTGTTGAACTGCCTGTCTGCAGGGTCACACGGTTTTCCTAGTGCAATGAGAAACCGTAACTGTCAAGTCAGGATTTCTATTATTATTTTAAACAAACAAAAAGATCCATCTTATTTTTAATTTTTGGGTAGGACCAACCCTCAGCACAGGAACACACTCCTCTCAGTGCACCGGTGCCACTGCGGCCATTCTTTTTGTCGGAGTGAGTGTAGCGAAGCTTTTTTGAGGTGGTGCCATCCCGCAACCGCACCTCAATATTGGTCAGATCCCTCCAGTCAGAACCAGGAGCCAAAGGAATGTGACGCATACGGGCCGCCACCAGGGCGCTCATGTCCTACAACACAAATCCAACTATTTAAAACCGCTAAACCGGTGGTTTACACCAAAGTGCCTTTTCTCGTCGCAAGACCTAAATACACATTCAGGAGACTAAAACAAGCTCGTCATCTAACCCGTTAAGAGGCGCATTAAGGGTTAAATGATGAGCTTCTTTTATCCTGTTGACTAACTTCCTGTAGGTCTCACAGGAAATCACTTTCCCGCTTCCAGAAACTGCGGCCTTGATACAAGTTCATTACATCCTGCAAATCAAATGCAAAAATATAACTTTTTTTTTTTTTTAAAGCCACTGATGAGCCACGTAGCTCCCTTCCAAACGTCAAAACACCTTCAAGGTGAAAATGAAAAGCACTCAAGATAGGGCTGCACAATTAATCAAATTTCTAATCTCCATTACAATTATGGATGCCACAATTACAATCATTCAAAGCGGCAATTAATCGTTCAAAGTCCACTTATATTATTCTGCGTGCTTAAGATGCGTTTTCTTTCTACAAGTTGTCTTAAGGGTTTTTCCCATTATTTTAATATAACATTATAAAACCATTCATATTTGTACTTTTTTTTATAATTTAAAGAAACCAATCCGATGTATAGTTGAAATTTGAGGCTTAATACCATAGAAATGCAATTAAAGTTTTTCAGTTTATTTTCATATAAAAATACGGCATGCAGTTGCATCAATGAAAAACATCAACGTAAATTGTGATAATCGTAATTTAAAAAAAATAATAATAATTTGATTACAATTTCAAGGGAATAATGACAAATATGCTTTTAATAATCGGACCAGAGTAACTACAAACGGAACTGACCTACCAGAATGTGGTCCTGGGATGGGTGGTACTGAGAGCCACGACTGTGCCTTTGGAACCAGGACTGAGGCATCACCGTTATTAGGAGATTTCCAGATATGCGGTCGTTAACGATCTCTGTGGAAGGTCAGCATTGTGTCCCGCCGCTGTGATTGGCGATTACTGCCTCATTTCCACTGGAAAAAGTAGGTATTTAACAGATCAGCCAAGCAAAATGACTGTGTTCACACGGGATTAACAAATAATGTAACAGAGTGCATGTCTTTACAGATCTCTTTTCATCCAACCACCACATTAATAGAACACGCCCGTGGGCGAACACATGTAAGGGGTCAGGGAAGCAGGGGCAGATTATTCCCCGGGGGCGGCACGCGACAGGATGATCGCCCTGCGGCGGTCTGGCCACCCATACTGCACCTGCCTGCAAAGAGTACAAGACATAAGAGAGACGATTAAAAAAAAAAAAAAAGGAAAAAAAAAAAATAAATGTGCAAGTATAAAGGACTGCACGATTAATCGAATGCGATTGTAATGCACATTTTGTTAAAAAAGCCGGTTCTGTAACCAGCAGGAAATAATCATCACGTGCTTTCAGATGGAGCAAAATTTACTACACATAGCCGTAGTTCACTGAAAAGTTACACAAAACCGCGTATAAAGAAAATCGCAGAGGATTTCAAGTACACAGGATTAGAAATTTAAGGCGTTCGCCAATGAAAAGCTGGTGCGTAGATTGTCAGTGATCTACGGCTCTGTGTAATGCTGCTCCATCTGAAAGCAAGTGGAAATACCACATTTAATAACACTTTTACTCCAAACTCACTTCATAACATCAGTCGAGTGTTTGTAGTAAATCCTTCTGTGTGATGTGGCTTCTTACACAGAATAAGGCAAGCAACAAATTTCATAGTATTTAAGCAGTGATAAGGCTGTCGATTAACATTAGCCATTATTAGCCGATTTATAAGAGAATCTAATAAACACATGACTACAAAAAACAGTTCGTTTTAGGCAGTAATCTTGTTATTCAGTAACCGCTATAGGGATTCTGATTTCTTCTGCGGGCATATGTTGAGTTTCAGTGCAAGAGCACCCTCCGGCTTTACTACTGATCACAGAACCGTGCTTCCCTGAAAGATGGCCGACAATCTCAGCTTTTGTCTAATCGCGATAGCCATTTAATTTCAATTATAAGTGCACGACCCTACCAGTAGCCACAAGTTGAGATCGATCGATATCAAATCACAATCACTTCACTTTTAATTAAAAAAAAAAAAGAAAAGAAAAAAAAAAAAAAAAGTCTACGTGCATTGTAGCACACCAAAGGTGCACTGGTAGCCCATGCAAACAAGACAGCGCAGCGTGAGCTTCAAGACCATGGAGCGCTTGAATGACACAAAGTTCCTCACGTTCTCCAGAAGGAAGAACTTGGGTCTGTAGTAGTCACAGTAGCTAAAAGAGGGAGGGAAAAAAATAAAAAAACACATACATATACAACACACACACACACACACACATATATATACACACTTTCTCCAAACAGGCAAACTAGTCTCATTTTTTTATAGCAAGACTCATTCTGCTAACCTCAGATACGAGACAACCAGAGAGTTCTTGAACGTAGAGTATGTGCGCGAGTTGAAGCGGTTCATTCCACTGAAGCCTTGGCAGGGCGGTCCACCGCAGAGCATCTCCACGTCACCCTTCTGCGGCAACTTCTGTCCAAGAGAGTTGGTCTTCTCTCCGGACATCACCAGCTTCAACAAGACATTACAGTCCTCTGTGAAGACCGTGGTGCCTGGATTGTTCAACCTGAATGCCTGAGCAGCAGGATCCCACATCTCTATGGCCCAATGAGTCTCTGAGACGCCTGATGTTTGGGAAGAGAAATAGATAAGATACAATTCAACAGGGGTCCTCAAATAGTGGACTCTAGTCCAGTTCTGGACCCCAGCCATGACCATTTCTACAGTTTAAAGCGAGTAGCAAAACAATCAATCTGTACACAATAAGTGCTTAGGGTCATTTATGGTAATGCCCTTTCATCACTGCATTGCAGTGATTCTCTCCCCTGCTAAAGATGTAAAACACTACTAGAGCTACAGATATGGTTATTTTAACAGTAGCAGAAACAGCGAGCAGCAAAATAAATTGATACTTTATCTAAAACACTGCAGAAAATGAGAATGCAGCAAATTGAAGCAGCCATTTCATACATGACTCAAACCATTCAAATAAACGAGGTTTGTGATGACTTTTCCATCTACATTTAGCATTAATCAGCATGTTAAACATGAAGTGTTATTATTGGAAATGGCAAGGAAAGGCAACCTAGCTTAACTAGTTAACTTTTCTGCTCATGATCAGCATATTATATAAAAAAAAAAGAACATCGTGTTCAAAATACTTTAGCAAAATACAAAAATTTAGAAATTCAATGAACCTAAGGTTACATTTAAAAAAAAAAAATAATAATAAAATAAAAAAATTGATAATATAATAATAATAGTAATAATAATAATAAAAATAAAAAGTCCAAACTGTGGCGGAAGGGAAATATGGAGCGGGGACCTCTTAGAACTTTAAGCTAAAAAACCCCTGCCATAACAATTAGCCTAAAAGTTTTGACTTGAAGCCCAACTGATTGTTTTTTTTTTTTTTTATGGAAACCCTAAAGAAGACCACACAGACGGAGAACACATCCAGTGTGCGCAGTTGGGGGGGACTGTCTGCTACTTGCGGCCCGGATCCGTGATTCCTGCGAGGCTGCTTTACCTTCCCTTTACCTGCAGCAAAACCACAACCATTTTAGAGTTTTTTGGTCCCCCACCGGCAGTCAGAGTTTTAAACTAAGACTGCAATTTGTGTGGCAATTTCTAGATAAATGAAACCGAACAGAGCACAGCAAGAAGAAACTCATTCTGAACAAGTTTCCATGACACCTCAAAGTTATAAATCAAAGAGTTACCTTTCCCCTTTCCTTTCCCTTTGCCCTTATGCACTGCTGATCGTGCATGATTTGGAGGATCCTCAAAGCTCTTAGTCTTGGCATATGTGCCAAGATGCAAGAACAATATGACTTTGCGAGCAAAACATTTGCTCTAATGCTTTATTGAAAGTTTTGTAGTTCAGCTGGGAAGAAAAATAGGCACACCATGGCACGTTGGATCAATGCCACCATCCATTTGTTTTTTTTAACACCCATCCCTCATCCTCACCTCTAGGAAATAAAAGCAATCAGGTCCTCTGCTTGAATAGTCCTGCACACTTTCCACCAGGTCCTCTGCATACTCCACTTGACAGTGGCCTAGCACCTCCGCCATGTTCACGGTCACCTCTTCATCACTCCAGTAAAGCTGGTTTATGTCAGAATGGTAGGCACCCTTTGGTCCTTTATGAGTGTTTTCAGGCCTGAAAGCAACAGTCATCATGAAAAGAACTCGGGTGATGTTTATGTACAGCCTTAGTGGAAACTTCAAGCTAAAGTTTGTACTTCAAGAAGCTATATTAGCCAACAGACCTGCTTAAAAAGGAAGAAAATGTCACCTGTAAAATTTGTAGAGCCGCAGTTTGGGATCCATTCTGTCTGGCTTTCCATCACTGCGCTTGTTGCAGAAGATTTCTTTGATGCGCCCAATACGGAAGGGCTTCGGAGCATCTAGGTTTGAGCCCTTGATGTAATCAGAGGACTTCCTGTAGTATTCTGGGTAAAGATCTTCATCAACATCATCTTTCCTGTGAGAACGCTTAACAGGGCTTGCAAACTTTTCCCTAAAAGGGAAACATACCTTTAATAAAATGGCTCTCACCCTCAGAATATCTTAAGGCAGGGAAAAAAATAAAATAAAAGCCTACGCAAAATTGAAGGCCTCTGGGGGAAGATAGACACTGTCCCCTACTCTGTGCTGCTCGCCCTTTAGGGTCGCCAAACCATAAAAGACTTTAGAGTCGCTCTTCTCATCCTCCAGGGGTTCATAGACATTAGGCAACTCCTGAGCCTCTCGTTCCCCATTCCTTACGCAGCTGGCACAGAACCTGCCATAAAACGGGTCATGTAGAAATGCATGCACAGGAAAATAAAAATAAAAATAAAAAACCTGTAAGAAAGACCAAGTCTAAACGGAGCACTCACTTATACTTGCGGTCCTCTGACGGTGTGACCTTAGGTGGTGACTCAAAGCGGGCGCATTCACCATCATACAAGAGCTGATAAAAGAAGCTTTCACCATCATCTTCGATCACTTTAATGTCATCATCCATCCCACCCTGAAAGCATACAAATATTAAAATCTCCTGCCCAGTGTGATACCGACACAACGTCAGACTTCAGCATCTGTACCTCCATGAACCAGTTTTCAGTTGGAGCCTTGTAGAGGACGTTGACCTTGCCATGAACAAAACTCAGCTGCATATCTTCACACTCATCTACAAGAAAGAGCTCAAGAGGGTCTGATGACTCTCCAAGAACAGTATCAGTGCCACGGCAAAACCAGTGCGCATGAAACATCTTCTCACCATCCTCCCACAATGCCGTAATCCTATAATCATAACAAAAATGTTGGCTTACCAATTTAAAGCAATACAGTGCCAAGAACCCAGGTTAGCTTCAATAAAGGTTACCTGACCAAGTAGAGGGGATGTGATGGGTCAGCAGGGCTGACAGACACACAATCTCCAACCTCCACCACCTCATTCTCCACACGCACTTTCATGTAGTACGCCTTCCTTCCATCAGTCTGAAAGGACAACATCAATACCTCAAGTCCACCAAGTGGGCATCCAGGTTCTTATTGTAAGATAGAGATCACATACCTTGATGGGCTCGCCCACCCAGCTGATCTTATTCTTAGTCTGTTTTTTCTTTTTTGCCTGAGATATTTTCTTTGTCTCCTTAAGTGGCAACACTTCCTCCTCATCCATATTCTCATCATCCTCAGCTTCTTTCACTGCCAGGTTGGGACATCTGGACAAGGGAAAAGACTCCCATTTAGCTTTATTCTGGCAAACAAATCCAAGGCCATAGAGCTGGATAACAAACTGGCAGGAAATAAAGAGCTTCTCAGAATGGTTTTCCTATTCTCACTCTATACAACAGGGGGCAACATGCTGACTAAAGATGATTCTGCTCTTTATTAGCACAGCAGTGAACACATACGAAACATGGACACAATGAGGCACTGCAAAAGCAACAAGTGAGGGCAGATTGTAACAACTGACTTAAAGCACGTCAAAGTCGGTTTGACAAAGAAAAGCTTATAAAACTACAGAAATTAAAATGTTACACAAGATTTTAGTTAGCAACATCTGCTCAGGAAGGAGTGAAAACTCTAATGGCAAATCAATGTATAAATTCTGCATGCCTGTTTAAAAAAATTGACACCTCACATTATAAATCAACAAGTAACAAAAAGGAAAAGACTAGTGATTACTTAAATGCAAGTCAGATTTAGAAAGAACAGATCAAATGAATTTGTAAAAAAAAAAAAAAAAAAAAAAAAAAAAAAAACAACACCACACGTGTCATGTTAGTCACAATTTAAAAAAAAAAATACCCCCCCCCCCCACACACACACTAGTGACTGACATTTAGTCTCATTTCACAACACATGGAAACAATACTATATTTGAATGAATCAGAATGATTACGCAAGTATGAAGACTGCCCACAGTTAGCATACCTCCTCTTCTGACAGGCCTGTTTACTTCTGCCACTGCCTCCAAACTTGATCATATCCTTACAGGCTGAGCACTTGCCACAATCTGGTGCCTGACACACCTGAAAGAAAGAAATGCCACCTTGTTGACACTTATTGCAACCAAACTATGCCTGCAATGTCAAAGGCAATTTTTGGACAATCTACCTCACAGACACCACACCGGTGTCTCTTCACTCCACCTCCATCTTTGTTGTTCTGGTCAATCTGATCGGAGAAAAAGGTGTCAAAGATTTGATAGACCAGTTTAGTGGTGGTGGCTTTAGTCGGGCCCTTGCTGTCCTTCTCAATCTTGGTGGGATGACGGATGGCTTGTCTTCTGGCTGCTCTCCTGAAGAACAAAATGTAATGAGCTACAAACACACTATTTTAGATACAGAGACCACTAACAACCAAGCAAAAATGGAGCCATGCACGTAATATGTATGGAGGTCACAGGACACTGAATGGACTGACAGTTTGCCAAGACTGGGTGATGCAAATTTCTCATTTCAAAGTCATTTTTAGAGATCACCCGAGCAGATTGGCTCAGTTCTTCATAAAACAAGGACATTGTTCCTTCAGAGGCTTAGTTTCTCTAAATGGGCAACTTGTAAATTCAAACAATGGGAGCCCAAATTAACATCTGTTATGCAGAGCCATGCAAGTCAGGGAGGAGGGGAAAAATGCTATGGAAAATGTTCTTGTTCTCATCACCCACCCCCTTTAACTAGTGAAGTAGTTTACCACCAACACAGGCTACTGCATTTGAGCGTATGGGAAAATAAATTAAAACCAAGCACACCTCTGCAGAAGAAAAAAAAAAAAAAAAAAAAAACAGGCTTTACATACCAGTACAGCTGCCTGCTGCGTTAGGAGGAACATTAGAAACATGAGGAGATCATGCAACAAGCACGAGTGAACATTAACATCCCAACAAACCACTGAATGCTCAGTCTACCATAGCCTCAAGGAATCTCAATAAATTAGAAAGTCGTGGAAAAGTTCATTTCAGTAATTCAACTCAAATTGTGAAACTCGTGTATTAAATACATTCAATGCACACAGACTGAAGGAGTTTAAGTCTTTGGTTCTTTTAATTGTGATTATTTTGGCTCACATTTAACAAAACCCACCAATTCACTATCTCAACAAAGTAGAATACATAAAACAATCATTTTTTTTTTTTTTTTTTTACTTTTTGTGAATTGTTGGCCTTCTGGAAAGTATGTTCATTTACTGTACATGTACTCAATACTTGGTTGGGCCCCCTTTGGCAGAATTACTGCATCAGTGCGGAGTGGATGGAGGACATCAGCCTGTGGCACTGCTGAGGGGTATGGAAGCCCAGGTGATTTGATAGCGGCTTCAGACATCGGAAGTTGGGGTCGGTGTCTCCTCTTCTCTGTGACAATACCCCATGAGTCTCTTGGGGGTCAGGTCAGGAGGTTTTACAGGCCAATCAAGCAGAGTAAAACCAGGTAGTTTTGAACCAGCCCATTTTGGTGCTTTTGGGAGTGTGGGCAGGTGCCAAGTCTTGCTGGAAAATTAAATCAGCATCTTCATAAAGCTTGTCAGCAGAAATTTCCTGGTAGATGGCTGCGTTGACTGTGGACTTCAGAAAACACAGGGGACCAACACCAGCAGAGGGACCATGGCAGCCCAAATCATGACTGTGGAAACTTCACACTGGACTTAAAGCAACATGGTTTCTTTGCCTCTCCACTCTTCCTCCAGACTCAGGGACCTTGATTTCCAAATGAAATGCAAAAATTTACTTTCATCTGAATAGAGGATTTGTCCATTGTGTTTTTTGAAAACCAATGTCACTGCACCCGTTTACCAGGAAATTTTGGAGCAATTCATGCTTCCTTCTGCTGACAAGCTTTATGGAGATGATGATTTCATTTTCCAGCAGGACTTGGCAACTGCCCACACTGCCAAAAGCACCAAAACCATGGTGTTGGTGTGCTTGACTGGCCTGTAAACTCGCCTGACTGAAACCGTATTGTCAGAGGAAAGAGGAAGATGAGACACCAGACCCAACAAATGCAGATGACCTGAAGGCGTTATCAAAGCAACCTGGGCTTCCACACCACCTCAGCAATGCCACAAACTGATCACCTCCATGCCACGCCGCACTGATGCAGTAATCCATGCAAAAGGAGCCCCTACCAAGTACTGAGTACATGTACAGTAAATGAACATATTTCCAGAAGGCCAACAATTCACTAAAAGTGTTTTTTTTTTTATTGGTCTTAAGTATTCCAATTTGTTGAGATAGTGAATTTGTGGATTTTTGTTAAATGTGAGCCAAAAATATCACAATTAAAAGAACCAAAGACTAAAAACTACTTCAGTCTGTGTGCATTGAATTTATTTAATACACGCGTTTCACAATTTGAGTTGAATTACTGAAAATAAAGAACTTTCTAATTTATGAGAGCACCGAATAATAAAAACAACTAAAACAATTCAAAAAAGCATTAGCACTTGTACTAAAAGGTACTGTCAGATTCATCCGTCCTTTGTATCATACAGTGGTCGGAGAAGATGTAAATTAATAAATGTCTACTTTTGCTACTTGAAACAAGAGTGATTGGTTGTTTTATCAAAAAAAAAAAAATATATATATATATTCACAAATTACATCCAAGCGTACATTTTTGCCAAAAACTACAGAGTTTTGCATTTTTGTATCCCATCTGAGACCGTCAGAAAAAATCCATTGCATTACAGGTGTTAAAGTTCACCTCTTTTTTCCACCACAGCTCTTAGTCTCAACTGGACAGAATATACATTTAGATTTTACATCTAAACATGCCAACAACCATCGCTGCTTGTCAACTAAACCGCAGCTCCCCTTAGGACCAATTCCAGAGTATTTTGCACAATATTTTAACAAATGTCAAAAGTTTCATTAGCACTGGATCAAGTGTCCAAGTATATAGGGGCATTAAAAACCCTTAGCAGATCATCTAAAAATAGAAACGCCCATCAGTTGCACACATCTGCTACAGTAGGTATAGATAAGAAATCACCCCCCTTTTAAATAATCCAGTTTGGCTTTCACATGAAATGAAGACAGACAGTTTGTTTTGTTTTATCCAGCTGTATTACTCGGTGCAACTGATAACACCAGTAAAAAAAAAAACCAACATGTCAGAAAAAATAAAAAATAAAAAAACAGAATCAGAGTTGGAAAAAATTATCCCCCCCCCTCCTAAAAAAAATTTTTTCTTTCCCCCCATCCTAGGATTGAGTATAGCTAATCATGCTCTTTCAATGGCCCACACTAATACAAAGAGCCATTGGACCTTCGATTGCCTGATCAGCACGGTATGGGTGATTGTGATTAACTCCATATGAAGAGCCTTTCTGAGAATTTCCACGCACTAAAACTGGCTGAAGGAGCCACGAAGGCAAACTGGTCAGACAACGACACGAGGCCTACAGCAACTCTGTAGGGTTGCTAGAATGTCAAAAACGGGGGTCAATTGTGGGCATGAGAAAGAACGCATTACAGCCACATTTGTGGAGAATTGGTATGGGAGGGTTGCAAAAAATAAAATAAAAAACTCCAAGGCCACATGCAGTCACAACTGAGCTTTGCCAAAACACACCTTTGAGACTTTGTGTCACACGGCGCAGGGAGAGCCGCACCCATAAATTATTTGGCCACAACAGAAAACGATATGTCTGGCGGAAATCCAATATTGCTCACCATCCAAATAACAGTATTCCTCCAGTAAAGCATGGAGGTGGTAATATCTTGTTATGGGGGTGTTCCTCTGCAGCAGGGACTGGAGCACTTGTCAAGATTGAAGGAAATATGGATGGGGCAAAATACCATCAAATTCTTGAGGAAAATCTGCTGCCCTCTGTGTTGCCGAAGTGTCAATGGGCAGGTTTCCCGCTCCAAAAACATGACAATGACATAAAGCACACGTGTGACCCACATAGGGTGGGGGTGAGGAGCGAGAATACAAGGTGGCGAGTCAGGGAGTCCCAGACTTAAACCCTTTTGAAAATCTGTGGAATGACTTGACTGCCGGCCACAAACGCTCCCCATCAAGTTTAACTGAAACTGGAGCAGTTCTGCAAAGAAGAGTGGGTAAATATTGCAAAGTCTAGATGTGCCGGGTTATTCTTTTGTATACCCATTGTACCTCTCAGTGGCATTACACCAATGATAATATTAAACATTCTAGGTAATTTCAAAAGAAAAAATAAATAAAATCAGTTGCTAAGAGCATAGGCTTTCAGGCTAGTTTAACGGGTTTAAATAGTCAAAATCTGCCCACACTGTTCTTGTAAGTATCAGCAGTCATTTTTATATTGGTCAACCACTATTCAGTGCTCGCACTAAAGACATAATAAAAAAAAAACACTTGACTATGAAATGGAAAACACACCTCTTGCCCAAAGTAACACCAGCCAGCTTGATCAAGTCTCTCATACAGGGAGTGATGATGATAGGCTGTTCATCAGAGTCTCCAGCCTCATCATAGCTTTCCATCTGCTCCACCACAAACTGAGCATGACGCAGCAGTGTGTCCTCAGTGAAACGGTTGAAGTTGAGACCAGCAGGTGGAACAGTAGTCTTAAAAGACATGAAGGAACAGGTCAGCACTGCTGCCGGCAGGACCAGAGACACACACAGATCACTTCAATCAGCTCACCTCAATTTTGTTCAGTAGATCCTCATATGTAGCATCCTGGTTCTTCTGGAGAAATTCAACTACAATCTTGCTCATGTAGATCTTCTCCTGCATCAGAGCAAAAATGGGAGAGTACTCCTCACTGGGGTCCATTAGAATGTAGTCAGCAAAGGCTGTGGAGAAGAAATAAGACCGGTTGGATCTCATGTGCATGGACCGACCTGACTAGGATGAGACTTCGATTACTTGAAATGTTTACCTGTGGTGAAGCCAATTAAAGCTTTCTCCCCACCATCAAAACCAGTAATCCACCAAGCATTGATAGGACCAAGCTTCTTGGCAGGAACCCCACCTAAAGAGAACAAAAATCGCAAACAATTGAATCTACACTAAACCCTAAATTGGCAAAATAGTAAGCCTTCACTGTTAAGAAACATGGGACATACCATCCATGCATGGGTTGTCATCGTAGATGGGCTTAACAGCACAACTAAAGTACAGTTCCACATTTTTCTCAATGAGGCCAGAGTCAAATGGACACAGGTGCCCACGCTTGTCATACACACTGTGAATCAGGTTTGTAACGTCAGTCAAATAACTGGATATGAATACCATTTAGTATGACTCATTTCCCCTTATTACCTGAAGTTAGTTATCTTGTGCTGGGGCAGATCTTCATAGCTTTCAAAACCATCCTCATTTGCATCAAAGATGGATAGACGCTCATCAGTCATACTCTCTGGTTTCATCCAACTACCAGAGACAAGACAAAAAAAAAAAATTCACAATATTAAAGTGTTACAAAAGGCACAATAAGTCAACTTTAAATTGCTGATGTGGATCAGTAAGGAGTTATATTTTTCTTAAATATCCAATTAAAGTGATATCGCTTGGCAGCTTCCAAAAAAAATAAATAAATAAAAACACTACAGAACAGCTCAAGGAATAACAAAACTCACAGCATCATCAGGATCTCCCTGGAAGAACTTGAGGTCTGAATCATCCAGATACTGCCTGCAGTCAGGACATTTTGGTGGAGGGGTCTAAAATGCAGATTAATGATTCATTTGGTGCATTAATTCAAGCAGCAGCATAAATGGGGAATGAAATGAGCGTCACCTTGGCTGCAGATACAGGCTTGTTCGTGCCATTAGTAGTGTTCTCAGTATCAGGACTGAAAGGAGGAGGGGGGATAAGATTTATTAAAACTCACAGATGCATTGCATATGGAGAAAGGCTGGTTTAATTTGACTTTAACATGGAACTCACTCCTCAGCTTCTGTTTTAAGGCGTTTCTCTTCCTGGACCTTGACCGGGGGAAGAATTTTTTCCTATTAAAATATTTCTATGGATTTCTTAAAACAGCATTAATGTCAATCTTACCTCCTCTGTAATATCTTCCTCATGCTTCACTTCTGCATCACCATTTGTGACGTCTCCATTCAGCTCATCAGACTTGCGTTTTGGGCTATTGGAACAAGGTACAAAACCCACTTATAAAGTGACCAAAGATTAGGGCTGCCCTCGACTAAGGATTTTTCTGGTCGACTAGTAGTCATTCATTGTAATCATTAGTAGACTAATTGCACTTTTTTTAATAAAACCACTTTCCATTAAGAGCCTTAGTTGCTCGTCAAAGCCTAGATCCTAGAAGCGCGACGCAAGATTTAAAGCTGATTGCCTTCAGGGCACCGCAGAAGCTATGATTATGAATTTGTCAGGGAAAAAACAGTAAGGAGGCTGCTTATCACATTGTACTAAGACTTGTTTCGGTTTTAAGATGATGACGGCGGCGACCAATGACTCTGTCGATCTCCAGCAGCAGTGATGAACCTGTATTCATGTTTCATATGGATTAGGCCTACATAATCTGAGAATATTTGTTTTCCATTTGAAAGTAGACATTCACGCTCTGAGCGATACATTTTACATTGGTCGTATAGGTGTCGACAGATTTCTATATCGTTCGCGCTCAAGTTCTGACATGACCGCGACGGACAGCGCAGAAAGCGAATATCAATGTTGCTCAATTATTTTTACAAAAGCATGTTTTGTTGTTATTGTGATGGGCGGCACACAACATATAAATGCTAGTCTTCACGAAATGTATATTACTTATTTACTTGTATGACCCCAAAATTACCTATTTTCTAGAGCAATGTTGAAGCGCCAACGGGCGCCTCGATCGCTATCTGCAGTGAGCTTCGCTTCATTGCTGCCACAGACACCTTGTAGGTGACGCGAACAATTTCCCAGGTTAACATTACGATTGACCCGATTGGCCATTGTAACGTTGCTGCTATTACAATGTTTCAGATGAAAGCCATTTATTTGTGTGGTATGTATGATCTGATAGGTTCGAGTCTATGGGAGTCCCTGATTACCATAGATAAGTAGATCAACAATCTGTCGCATCACGTACGTCTCTCTGCGGTGCTGATCTTTTGTGGCTTCTTGCTCGGTAATTTGTTCTTCTTTCTGTCAGACTAACGCATGTACTGTAAATACATTTTGGGCCGACTAAGCGCCACCGCGTCCTAGGGTCGTTAAGTGCATGTTGCCATACTAGGGGGCGCAGGCTCTCGACAACAAGATTAATTTACTGAAATAACACTTCAATTTCCAGTGCATACACACTGTCTACCTCCCAATAGTCTGTTCAAAAACTGTTCACTTCAGCCAAACACAGCACCTATCGTGAGGATTTCTGACTACAATGGCAGGAGAGAACTCTTAAAACGTTGTGAGCTTTCACGCCACTTAGTAGAACTCATGTGGCAAGGCTACGCTTGGGCTTGCCAGCGTACGCGAACCCTTCTGGTACTGGTGGAGATCTGTGGAGATAACAAAATGTGCCATTTATAAAAAGAACAAAGGTAATTCTACATCATCAGCACCTTCAGATGTAGACCAATAACTTGTGTTGTGAGATTGGCAAATTCACTGTCAGCCTAACTCAATCTCCAATATGGCTATATTCACGGCAACATTAACAATATAATTTCAATACATAATTTACAAGACAGATCGCACAATAGTAGTATTGTACAGCAATTGTGACCAACCGTCATATTTTTTTCTATTATTGTGTTTGTATGGGCAATTTAACAACGCTGTAAGACCCTGCCGCCTCAACTTCAGACCTCTTGGGCATCAGACATCTGCTGATCTACTCTGCGTCACAGGGAGTGATCTATGTCGCCATTCAGCCCTTTCGGTCGGGCGCCCGACTGGGACGATCTTCATGTTAGCCGAATCTCCATTGTTATCTTGCCCGATTGGTACTCCAGGCTCCCTCCTGTTCTATCACCATCCGCCTTTGTGGTCCGATTGACCATTTTCACCGAGAGTTATAGGCTATGTTCTCGAATGATTCTCCGTCTCTGCTCATAACCTACAAGCTATACCCTTTACGAAATGCTCCGTCTAGGAGCCCTGTATCGGTATCAGCAAAAGTGGCCCCTCTAGCCATCTGTATGAAGTGGGTAAACCTCTAAACAGAAAGACACAAGTTGGAGACAAGTCTCAACAGTCTATAAGGGAGAATGTGAGAAAGGGCAGCGGTAACTCACAGTGGAAGAGCGCGGCGCTCTCACCACTTTGACTACTAAGCTTACTTCGTGAGGCGGTACCCCTACAGCATGACGCTAGGAACACCTGCAGTAACCCTGAGCTTTTCTGTTTTACATATCTTCCATAGCAACACCATGATGATAGCAAAAGAGTAAAACCTACAGCAAACATGGTACCCAGAAATTGTTAGTAATGAGTTGGCACGCTGCATTAAACAAAAACAAAATACTTTACATTATCACATGTTAGTTTCTTTCTCCTGGACCATTCACTTGCCCAACCAATACGCGTAGTGTTGCACCACTGCTCTGACTGAGCCACCACCTAAGAGTGATTATTGTTTACAATAATTGCCTAAAACTCTTCCCCCCCGGCACCCAGTAAAGGAGATTTTATTACACACACTTGGCATGAAACCTAGAGTCAGTCGCAGACAATTGTGCCTCTTAAATTCCTCCTTTCCATAAAAAAAAAATAAAAAAAAGAATGTTGTTGGACCAGTATCCAGGAACTTATGAAAGTGTCCTATGATGTTGCTAAAAATACAATGGTATGGGTGTAACGAAAGAGACTTATGCCAGTTTAAAGTTCAAACACCACTTTTCACCATACTGACATAGTTTCTCTATGGCCCCACCTTTCTGAACGCATTGTTTTGACAAAAGCTCATCTATCTGAAAAAGCGGGGTGTGCGGTGATTGGGCCAAGCTATCCAGGCGTGTGTGTGATTGGTCAGAATTACCGCGAGCATGTGACGGCTGTTTTACAACCCTTTACTATATTGTGATGCCCTGTCAGGCCTGAGCGATGATTCAAAAACATTAAAACGAGGCATTCGTTGCATCCAGTGGGACATAATTATGGATTATGGCGGGGGGGACGTGTACTGTCTTTTTACGCTGCTACCTAAATATTAAAAACCATGTCGCATTTGTGATCGGAGAAATGACAACCAACAAGCCCTACTGTGCACTCTCACTCATTTGAATCAATGGCAAATCTTTTCTATACAACTATATATAAAAAATTAAACAAAAACATTTCAGAACTATTCGACACGGATTGTGTGCTACACTACTATGGATCTAGAATTTACAACCCTCCATAAAATGTTGCTGCACGCCTTTCTATTACGTGTTTATGTGTCATGTGTTAACTGTTCGGAATCCGAGTCAAGAGTAAGTAAATCCAATACTGATATTTCACCAAGTGTGAATTCTTGGTAGTGTTGTCCGTATTGGGGGGAAGAGCCCAAACAACTCAGGGTTAGTTTCGCTTTTCAACAGAAACGAAACCCGCATCACAAATGCCATGTAGAGGGTGGAGGCGAGATGGTGCAGGCGTGGCTGAGAACCGGCTGGGCCTCAGCGGCCATGCAGATTCGACGATTGGCCCACGCCCCGTCCCGGCCAGCGCTTGCTGGTCTAACCAACATGTGATTTTACCCAGGCTGGACTCCGCTCGTAAATCGGTGATAGCAGAACCAGGCCGAATATTCACAGCGCAAAAGTTCTGTTTGTTGAACTTCACCTCATGCCGATCCCAGCACGGACAGCTCCAGGCAGACGATTTTGCAAATGGCGTCCTTATTTTGGCAAGGACCAAAAATGTTTTGTACGTTTCGCTTTCACACACACCGTGAAAAGCAGCACCCTTACGACATGGCCTCCGGCCCGGACCTCGGCCGCGGCTTAATCTACCCCCAATACTACAGCGAGACTACATAGTAGTTTTGGCACTCCGGTGTGTATGTGCCACTTCTGTCCCCATATTTGCAGTGAGTATAGGTAATGTGGGGTGTGTGGGGGGGGCAGTTGTAGTGTGAGTGCCGTGATGGACTCTTAACATTTTAACAAGGCAATATCTATTTGCCGCTTATGAGACGGTACGTCTTGGCATTTTACAGATCTTCCGCTTTACCCCAGAGTCTTTGCGTAACATGTATTCCTCCACCCAACCGAGAAAAGAAACCTGCGAACCCCTACTGTTAATGATGGTGATTTATAAACTGACGTTAGTACTACCATGTAAGGGCAGTAGAAATCACCTAATAACCTGGACCGTTTGATTCTGATATCTAAGTTATAAGACTGCTTATGAAAACCCTCACCTCATTTGACAAACTGTCTCCACCTTCATCCAGCACCTGAAGCCTGGGAACATGAAGGTAAACATCTCATTAAATGCACAGCACATCTCCACACAATTTGGGGAAAAAAAAATTTTTTTAAAAAAAGGATCAAAATGACTCGACGTGCAATAAACATTTAAAATGAGATTACAATCTTTAACATTTAATCTTAACACTTAGTTCTCTTCAGCTGACAGTCTCAGAGAGAGACGCTATCATGGGATTAATTTACGCAAGTAAACAAGCCATTCCCATCAACCACACCCATACCCCGCAGAGACAGTAGGTATTTATTGTTAACGTCACCAGATGCTTTTAAGCTACACAAAACGCAGCAGGATTCAGTAGGTCGGAGTCCAATGACCCCCGGCTGCACATTCCTTTTAGTGATTGAGTTAGTAGGGAGACAGGTAGCGATCGGCGGAAGGGCTTCACCATCTCGATTTTCCAAGTTATTGGCAGCCAATGTAGCAGATGAAACCCGCTTGAATCTTGTGGCTCAAAAACAACAGCCGCCTGCCATTGTTTTACCCACTACACGCGAGCTGATGGCGGGTACAGCATTGTTCGCACGGCCTTTCTGAATATGTCTAACATAGTTTAGTTTAAAAACCCTGAACTATGGTGGTTGCATCTCCCTACACACCCATCACATAAGCCATTCGCATCTGTTAGTGGACGACCTGTATAAACGTCGTAACCAGCAACGAGCCTCCAACCACGCCACCCGCGGAAAAGGCATCAACCTATGAAGAGTACACCAGTTCCTGCATGCAGTTAGCATCTGCGGCAAAATATCAGCACCGTTACGTTACCTTGACATCCTCCGGCAATGTTTACAATGAGGCCGTGTAGGCATTTTCACAGTGAGAGTGTTTATTTATGCAATAGAAAATGATCCTAATACTAAAACCACGATTTGAAAACTAATCGATAAAGCAGTGTGTTAAGATCGGACAGTGTGTGTCCAAACATTGCAGCGGGCTTTATGAATTGTCGCTAGCAGCTGAGAAATACGCTTGCCGGCCGCAGCATTTGTTCTGGCAGGAAACGCGGGTGTGGAGTTCGGAGGACGAAACCCCATTCATGTAAAGTACGGGGGCTCGAAGTGCTTTCGTCACATGACTGTTGGTCTGCGTCCTCTATTTGGGTTTAACAATGTTTCAGATTCATGGTTTCTGAGTCTATGGAAACTTAGAATTTATGAACTATAAACTTAAAGTGATTTTAAGCCTAAGAAATCGTACAGGTTTCAAGGATGATTTTTTGTGTTGTACCCCCTTCTAACAGACGGTCATTCAGTTCTTTTAGCTCCCGTCTCACAACACATTGGGATCTTCTGTACCACATTTTGCCTTCCCTCAGGGGTGCAAATTCACTCCTCATTTTCATTAATTCTTCCAATGTAAATACTGAACACTGCCGGTGACGAATAGAAATCGGACACCGAGCCGACCAGTTCCAATCTGTTTAAATTAAGTTCATATGTTTAGTATTTAGTATTCAGAATTAGAATGGATTTTAATTACAGTGTTTTATTATTTAACTAAAATAATTTACATATTTAATAAAGCATACGAATGACATTTAAACAAATAAATAAATCGGCACACATAAATGCAGTATACAGACCTTTGAAGGAAAGATAACCAAAAATCAATATGAACACGTTTAAATAATTAAACTAAAATTTAAATAACACATTTTCCCAAATCCAATTAACTTTATATTGCATTTGCATTTAAACAAAAAAAAAGTTAAATCAAAAATATAATTTAGAAATGAAGATATGCTTCAATTGCATGCTTTTTCTTTTTCATCATTCTGATCCTATGATCATAATCTTGTAATCTTAGTTTATCCTATAGATGGCGCAACAAGCCAGTACATTTTTTTTAACAAATACCGTTAGAATCTTTTCTTTGTCCGACCACAAGGTGTCACTCTTGTACATCAATTGTAGTTTCTGCTATGTCTTCTCAGAACAAACGTGTTCTCACATATGCCGGAGAGAGTGGGAGTACAGGATGGTCATTAATCATAAAGACTGTACTGAAAACAACTGTATATGTCTGCAGTTGTTTCAGTATGGCTGATGTCTCTTCCTGCTGACTCTTGGCCATATTCCCAGCTGTGTTGCCTCCCAGGGTGGGTTGCTGTTCCCACCTAGGAATTCTGGATGTTTGACAACAACCAGGCCAGACCATCCTTAAACCCACTCACAGTCCGAGTTTCAACAATCCTTTTTTTTTTTTTTTTGTGCTAAGAGCACCCTCGGCCTCCCAGACAACCCTTTCCCATAATGCTATTCCTATTGATCTATCATTGTACTCCCTCTTTCCTGCTAAACCCTTCGGCTAAACATCTGCACTCCCACAAAACCTTGGAATTGGCACTTATTGGACTGTCAGAAATCGAGGCCAGCAATTCTAGGCAATATTGTTTGTGAAGAGATTCATGTCATAGCGAGTCGGGCCTTAACCATGTTCATGCATGTTAGCATTTAGTTTCACTTTTTTATTGTTTAGTCAGATTTCTGTAATATGTGGGATAAAGCTCTTGTGTTCAGATTGTTAACCCAATACTGCGTAGGACTGAAACTTGAAGCAAATTACGTAGTGGCATTAATCATTTCTGTCACGCACACAACAACCACTTTTAAGTGTATGCTAAAAGCATATGTGAAACTGTCAATCTAGAGATTTTCAACTACGACTTTAGAAAATATAAAACAGAGAATAACAACAAAGCAAAACTTTTTTTTTTGTATTTAATTTATTTTAATTTTAAAAAGGAATGAACTAATGTGTATGTACCTACATTAGTGTTTGGGATTGTACCGATTTAGAACAGGTAGCTTGCTACTAAAACACAAGGCTATTGCACACAAGACATTCTATACGTATACACATTACATACATACTGTACACGGATACATACAAACTTTAATATATTTATCATATAAAATAAACATTGTTCCACAGGATAGGCAATGTTTTACATTGAACGGAGTGATAGGGATGCTCACACAGGCTTAAACTCTTCATGCATTAAAAAAAAAGAAAGAAAGAAAAACCAAAATACATTAGGTCAGTATTGGAAGAGCTGCCAAAGTGCTTTCTCTGCTGAACTAAACCGATCAGCAGAGGAAACTAAAACATGCTGGGATCAAACAGTCAATGGCTGTGAAGTGAAAGTGTTGGACTGATGATATTAACGTATAGGAACATTAAAGTCAGTCCCTAACAATGGGAAGAAGCATAGGAAACACTGGACTTCCAGTGGTTACAGGAAGTTTAAAGTTTCTTCTAAAGACTTGTGGCCAATTAAAAGACAGCATAACACCTAACAACCCCCATATCTCAGAATGAATATGCCTTCAAAAGAGAGAAAGGCATGCTCAATTTGTCCTAATCTCAAAGTTTCCTGTCTTATCAATGGCGTATCAATTTCAATTGACTTTAAACGTCATTAAGACTTCACAGTGAGTGTCCATTCTTGTTACTGCAAGCTCAATAATCAACAGGAGAACAATGATGTTCGGTAATACTGTCGATCAGCGAAAATGTTCGCTCGTAACACTTCATTCTTATATTCAGTTCAATTCGTCAAGAGGGCACAAAACGAAGCATACGCTGCCACGGCGAAGCTACGGCATTGTCATGCCAACACAACCAGCGTTTACACCAGTTGCTGAGAAACTCATATCAGGAATTCAGTTATCACATTCTGATTGTGCTTTCCTCTTAGGAAAAAATTAGGAAAGTTAAAGAAAAATAAAATATTAAGGGACAGTGAGTTTAGATGGACAATATGGACAAAGAGGAGTAACATTGACATACATATTCGTTTTTACACAGGTTAGACTTTCATGCAATACAATAAAGTATGAAGAATACTTTTATTGTCGGTAATCAAAGGATGTTATGTATATCAAGTAATTTGATGAATACATTAGGAGAGGTTCTGCAAGCATGCATGGTTGTTTGGCTCACATGGAGTGCATTGTCGAGCCGTACATTTCAATCTGTCCTCTCAAATCTCTGAACCAAGACAGTGGTAGTCTACTTGTGGATAGGATACATCTTGTATGCGACCTCTGGTAGGTTGGTCAGCATATGAGAAATATACAATCCCAAGCTGCCTAGAAGTCTACAAAGTGCAACTTTAAATTGTTCATGCTTTGTCAAAGAGCTTAAATGGACATTCCCATTTGAATTTGGCTTTCTTTCATTTTGCCTTAAAATGTCAAATACGTGGTGAAGTCTCATTCTGTGATGTTCAGGAACTTTTGCAAGGACAGAAGCAACAAAAGGACACGTGAGAGTCCGCTAGCACAGCTGTGATATCTGCCCTAAATGTCCAAGAGTCCGAAGACATTGATTGTGATTCTCGTTTCATCAGTGAGGTCTCTGAACACTTCTGTCTTCTGTGCCTTGCCTAGGGACTCCACTTGTCTTCAAACACCTGGGCACTGAGGAGACGAAATCAGACACAAGTAGTGCAGTCCTGCATGATGGGAATTGACTGATGTTCGTGTTTGTTGGTGCAGTGCTCCATTGAACTCGAGCTCTTGAGTGGCACCATGCAGCGGTGAGGAGGCCTGCCACAATTAAGCAGCCCCCAACAGCAAAGCACCCTGAGGAACTCCTTCCTCATGTCCTTACTCCGCAACGTGTAGATTAGCGGGTTCAGTGCCGAATTCAGTGTGGTGATGCTGAAGAAGATGTCAGCGTTGTTGAGGATAGGACATTTTTTCATCGAACAAGAAGTGTCCAAGAGAAGGATGGTGAAGGCGGGCAACCAACAAATTATGAAAACGCCAAGTACGATCGTGACAGTCTTCAGGAGAGCGTAAGCTGGAGAATTGGTGGCCTCTTGGTGGCTGGTACGCACAATAAGGTAGATGCGAACGTAAAGGATCACAATGGACAGCAAGATTATGGTAAAGATGGTGACGACAAACAGGATGTAGTATCGGGAGTTGAGAGGCAGGACAACGGAGCAATCCCCCAGGTTATTAATACAGTTCCAACCAATAATGGGAAGCCCTCCCAGAAGGATGGACATCACCCAGCATGCTCCGATCAAAAGGAACATGCGGCAAGTTTTGTTGGAGCCGTAAACTTTGACCTTGGTGATGGCAATGTAGCGCTCTATGGCGATAGCCAGCAGGCTGAAAACTGAGGCAGCCAGTGCGATGAAAGCAGTCCCTTCTCGTATGAACCACTGGACAGGCACCAAATGAAATGTTTTAGGGCCTGACAGGAAGATGTTGGCAATATAGGCGGAGCCAGCCAGTAGGTCCGAGAAGGCCAGGTTCCCGATGAAGAAGAACATGGCAGAGTGGAACTTTTTATTGCGGAACACGGCAATGAGCACCAGGAGGTTTTCCAAGATGATGATACTGCAGATTATGACAAATAAAATGTTCAGGGCGCTCAGGCTTTGTTTAGTCTCCATGCGGTCTTTGATTTCCTTCTGGCTCATGTTCTTGGCAATGCGATAGTGGACCTCTATGAGGGTCTTGTTGAAGTACTGGGAGTATTTGCTCATGGTGGCAGCTTGGCAAAGCCCTGCAACCAGACTGCCAGTAGTCATTCAGAGGGAAGCTTGTCTGGGCCAGCAGGGGCACAGGAAATGAGACGCCCAGCCCGAAGTCACGTCTCAGTGGCCCAGGAAGCTCCTCGGTGTCACCTGGAAACAAACACAGAACAGAACGATTACTGGCAGGCCAAAGGTAAAAAAGAGACCATCAACAAATTAAATATAAACTTAAAAAGGCTGTAATTTCTGTGCCTCTAACAGCACCAAACAATCTTTTTGAGTGGGCCAGGCATAACAACATTAACTGGTTTGGGCAGGACCATCTGTGTGTCCAAAAAATGGTAGACGGGGGAGTGTTCGATTTAAACCTGTCATTTTATTTGGAAATTAAAGCGTTCACCTGTGGCATCATAAGGATCTGTTTACACCTGGTATTAAGATGTGTTTTCAGTGATCTGATCGCAAGTGGTCAGTCTTGTCGCATTACAATTTCCACCTGGTATTAACATGCTTTTCAAATGTGTCTCCACTGACCACTTGTGCTCAGATTTCAGCAAGACACTCCCCTCTTATTTTGTCACCCTCTACATAATTTTCACAGGAGTGCCGCACACATATATGACTGAATGAGCAAAGTTTTTTTTTTTACACAGCTTACTGAAAAGTCAGCAGGAAAGGAAGAGAATGAAAAGGATAAGGGGGATCTGCAATTTTTTGCATAAACCATATGTTTTGGTGAAGTTTAAATAACTTGTTTTGGTGCACTTTCTCACAACATGTCCCAGAACAATCAAGTCTTTGTTGAGTGGTTGGCAAGTATGCAATGTTTTACTATGGCCTGGGACACATTCAGTGTTTACACTACACATACGTTTTTGACTACCTCCATATGTGGTTTCAGTGATCAAATGACAAAACGTTTAACACCCTGTTTCCACCTGTATTTAGCGCTGAACACTTGTAATTGGAGCACAAAAACACATCTTAATACCAGGTGGAAACAGGGAAGTAAAGACCAGTTTCTTGTTTTCTGTCACGTTATGGTGCAACACTAGTGAGCGCTGTGATCGGGATCTGGAATCTAGAGCCTTGTGCGGCAGACTTCAACAACATGAAAGGCTAACAAGCTTCCTTCTTGTAGTGTGCGCTAGGCTTTATCTAAAGCACAAGCAGTAGTCCTGCATTGATCAGACACATGTTGGAAACCAAAAATAGCTCAAGTAGAGTTCTGGAATTTTCCTTCGGAGTAAATGCTACATGCCAGAACTGTCCTTCAGCTACAATCTGTTCTTGCCCCATGAATTAAGATGAAGTGAGAGTTCATGTGACATACAGTCTTCTACACCTAGCCTACACATAACTGTATGCAGGACTGGATGCTTACTATTACTATTCAGTGACTCACAAAGTAATGAAACCTCACGGGATGTGTAAAACTACATCACGTTAGAACTATCACCTTGTTATATGAATGTCTATCTCATTTTACAAGAATTACCACAATCTTCAATACGTACAATTAGTGTGTAATTTCCACCACACCACAAAAGCTATACATTTCCCCCCAATCTAAAATCCCCTTTTAAAAGGGGAAATGATGAGACCGACGTTCTAGAGTGTTTAGTAAGGAATAACTGATGATGGACTGCTGAACACGTGAAATTTAATGGACGCATTTGAGTAACACAGTTCTGTGTGTGTGAGACACAGACAGTGTGAGCAAGCAAGCGTGATTACCTGCATGTCTGCCCTGGCTCCAGACATATAGTCACAATATTAGATATAATTACAGTATTTTAGATTTTAGGCTGGAGAGTTGCCCCATTCAGCTTTCTGCTAGCTGAATAAATTGCATAAGTTCGAAGTTAAAATAGTTTGTCATACAATTTGCTTGCCCAATGGCCTCTTTTTTTTTTTTTTGGTTTTTTGTTGTTTGTATGGTACACAGCACATCTTTGAAGTTCTGTTCATCGGAAATAATTCGAGATGTGAATGCAAACTGTAATGAATACAACTGGATTACTACTACTTTGTATCCACACAGTTGTGGAAAATGTTAATATCCAACATCATATCCATGGTTCACCCATTTATCAGAACATGTTCAGACTAGATCATAGTTGTCCAAGAACTATGGTTAAAAAAACCAAACTTAGTTGGCTTGAAAGTAATTCACGGTTTTTGCCTCTAATGCATTTAATTATCTTACTGACAAATTATGTTACAGTTATTTCGTAATACAACCTAATTTAAGTAAATATCTGTAACATGCAGTTCTGTTGAAACAATGTCTCTTTTAGTGACATATTCTACTGACTGCAGCTCTCAATCAGATCTTCCTCCATCCTATCAACAACAACCAATATAGATAATCCCCAACCTAGTTGTTTGAGAATTCATTTTACTCTGATGTCACATTACAGAAGAAAAGATGCAGCCCTGACATTGTTGACTTGCAAGGGCAGGGTACAGATTTGGTTCAAAACATTTTTGTTATTCTGGTTGACAGTCTCCTTCCCATCCCTATGCAATCACTAGTGAAGTGTCTACATTTATTTATATGTATTATATCGTCTGGGACGGCGTATGACAATAAAAATTTTCGTCCAATCAAACTTTTTCGGTCTGACACTTACACAGGCTGTCTGCCTGCCTTCAAAAGAGGTATTGTGGCATCACCTCTGCTGTTCTGGCGCCACGCTTGTTTGCGCAGACATGAAAAATTGCCCAGGGCCAGCTGCAAAGCCTCACACTGAAGACGCAATTACCCCCGGCAGGCCGCAGTCCCTGTATAGACTATGCAACCAGGTGGAAATGGTATCTGGGGGGGGGAGACAAAGCCGGAATCGAGACATCTTGTGACACACCCACCTCCTTCACTCACGTTTGCTGCACCAGTTCAACACTCCTCACCAGGATGCGCGTCTCAGTCACCTATAAGAACACAATAAGCTACAGCTGCGTAGACAGTGGCACAATCCTGCTGCCAAATGCCAATAATATCCAGCAAGGCCATTTCCTTGAGCAGCAGTGAAGAACAATGGCCTCCTTGTCCAGGTTGATACTCTACTGGTACACCGGTCCAAAATTACACCATGCATCAACTACCAGACACAAGTTGTCCCATTCGAGCTATTTTCAGTAAACACTTTTTTTCACACTTTAAACAACCAACAGAGTGTCAGACCAAAACTTAAATTACCCATCAAAATCTGCGAGTCGCCTTCTCAGAAACTGATGGATCCACCCACTGAAATTTCATTCTCAGAACTGGTTTGAGTGGGTAGTTTCGCTGCTGACAACTCATGTTTGTGATTTCACTGGGCCGTCTGCAAGGTCCTCAATGCAGTCTGGACCTCAGTGCTACTGTGGAGACCTTTGCCGCCTTTCATCTAGGGATTTGACAGCATGTGAAACCTGATGGTCTGGTTTGTCAGACTCAGCAGCGCCGTCTCCGGCCTGCCCCACTTCACCATTACCCCCACCCGCCCTGTCCTTCAACTGCAGACTGGAAGGGACGCCAGATCGTCCTGTCTAAATAATGAATCTTTTGTCTCTTCTTCTAAAGAAAAAACTAATTCATCATAATGAAAGATGAATAAGACGCTCATATGAAGGGCACATAAACAAAAACGTGAATGCATCTCCAGTAGCAGGTATCCACAGTCCAGCTGGCCAACAAGAGCCGTCTTCCTGTACACAACTACACTGCTATAGGCCAAAGGAAGTGTTTGTGGTGTCAGAAGACTAACATCCTGTTCAGACTTGATAGCTGACTGGTGGAGAGCAAGACAGTTAATGTGGGAAAGGTTTGGTGGAAGCGAGAGACACAAAAGCAGAGCAGAGGAAGTTTATTCGGATTCTTACAGGTGTAATATGTGCGGCAGGAAACGTGCTGAAGCACAGCAGCAAGCCACTTGTTTTGTGGCAAAAGTGCAACGGATATACATAGCTTAAAGAATCTTTGTAGATTAAACTGTTGTAGCTCAGAACTGACTCATCATAAAGGTCGCTCTTACAGTTCACATGGCAACCATATGATTTCCAGCTCTCGTTCCGTCATCAGTGAAAACATGAACTGAGGACCCCAGTCTCGGGCAGGACCCTGCCCATATCCCCATGACAGCTCGACAAAGGCCCCAGGTGTTGTTTGCGCTTCACAGCAATACCTAATAAGCCCCAATTAGTCAGCGGCATCTGAGCAACCGTGTTTCCCACAACGCACCTGTTACCAAGCATCGGTTGGACACCATTTGCCTCGTTCTCCAGAGTGATCTTTGAGACATCTTTGCAGCTTGCACAAACCGTCAGCAACCACACACTTGGTAAAAACCCAGACACAACAACAACCCAGACACTAACTGACAGATGTTTCACTTCAGCTTATTATGGCTGATTCTCATATTTGCCGTCGCGTATATGCTAAATCAGCCTTATGATCATCATGGAGGTTTATTTATATGTTGTTTTTAGCATACTTTTTTCATGCTTTCTTCATGCCACCTATTTTACTCACACTTAAATGACAGCCTGTCTGCGGACTGTCATAAATGGGTAAAGTTCTCTTTCTGCATAATGGCGCTGTTGCGCTCAGTAAAGTTCTTCAGACACTGACACGCAACTAATTCTACATCCTGTACTCATCGTGATAAGTATCACTATCCATATGACCAAATTTGTTCTCTTCTACCACAAATGCACCATTGCCCAGAGCTTATTCTTGGGGAATTTTTTCACACAACAGGTTAATGCAAAGCAAAGTGAACCACAAATTACACAAGCGTGCTAAAGAGCAGCCGGAGGTGACCTTTAACAGAACAACAGTGAGGTGAATTTGCAAACCGTACGCTTGAAAATGTTCTTTCAGGTTTGAATGCATTGTAATATCACATAATACTGTAATATAAGTAATATCAAAATACAATCAGTTCATAGCACGTGTTCATTAAACTGATTATACCTTGCTCTGGAGAGCTGAACAATTACGTCATACATAATTGTATTGATTGGCTGGCTGGGGCTGGTTCCATAATATCAGATGTAAAAGGGTAAAAAACAGAGTGCTTACAGGAGGGTGGGAGGAAAATTCCATCTGTTTCGTTAAGCCAAAAGAGTCAAAGCTAGTCAATGCAGCGAAGGTGATACAACACAGAGAGTCCCAAGACTACAAAGCTCTATTCAGCTAACTCTCATTCCACCCTGCTAATGATCCAAATCTGATATGTACTTTACAGTCGCCCACTTCCACCACTGGAAAAATTTGGCTTTGCCAGTTTATAAACCAAATTTAAGCCATAATATAGTCGTAGTAAAACACCTGTCCACCACACAGGGTTCGTACACATTTTTACCAATACATTTCCATGACTTTTCCATGACTTTTGAGACAATATTCATGACCTAAATGTTCCATTATTTTACAATAAGAATAAATATCTGTTCAAATTACCATAGCAAATCTTAACTAAAATAAATGACTGACTATTAATGCTACTTGTTTCTTGTTCTATTTGTTTTAATAAGTACAAGCTGCAACTGCGCCAGACCTTACTCCACATTTCACATCACTGAATATTATCATTTATTTAACTGTGTGGCCAGGATGGCCATTTTGGTGTCATTTTGTGTGTATTTTTGCTGCTTAAATGCAACAAGCTGCGCTTTAGAGCCCTGCATTTCAGCTCGAGCCCAACGGCCCCAACTTATGTATGGCTTCGGGACAATTTTCACGTCATAGCTCAGACACGGGCCAGGCATCAGGCTTTCTTCCTCCTTATGTTTATATTTTAGATATCCATCAATTATTATGGTGATGACAAAGATTTGCCGCGCTGGTGGAAACAACACAAGACCGTGCTACCGCGACTGTCAAGAGTGGCGTGGACGGTGTTTAGTGTCCAGCAGCAGCGAGTGCTGGAAGAGTTCCATGTTAAAGCGCACGCAAAGCTTGCCGCAAAACGCCAGCAAGTAATTACCATGATGAATGCTCCAGGGGAAATAGAATATTCGCAGGGTTTCAGTTCATTTTTGTGAAGCTCTCCTGCTCAAGACCGAGACAGCAGAAAGCGTATCCTGTTTGTTTTCTAAAAAAGCACAACATATGCTGATATTGTGAGTGCGCACAAACAAAAATAGACCGTTCCGAATGATGTATTACTCTTACCTTTATGAGCAAAAATGACTGGTTGTTTCCAGTTATAAGAAAAAAATGCAAGTGATCGTGCTGGCGACTCCATGTCCTGCAAAGTGCGCTTTAGCTTCTCTGCACAAACGATTGGATACGCTTCTAATAGCACACATTTATCTAGGTTAACCATTTAAACAAACATTGTGATATGCTTTAAGCATTTTATATAGGCCTATAGATTTTATTTTAGTCAAGTGGTGATGATTTGAGAAGGCTAAATTGATCAAACATAGGCTATGATTAACTCACCGTCTGCCACTGGCCGCTTGGTCGTTACTTTTAAAAAATCAAAAACTTGAATTTAACAAACAAAAACAATTTCCAAACATATTTCTAAATTAACTTAAAAAAGAAACAAAAAGAAATATGACCACTTTACCATTAAAAACCAAAACTGAACTATTTTAATGTCTGCAACAGCAGCTGTGCAATTGGGGAAGAGAGAAAGAGAAAAAAGACACGGGCTCCAGTCGGACTCGGCCAGTAATTCTGATAATCTGTCGGATAAGGGCCTTACTAGGGCATATGTTTGAGGCCCGTGCAGGGTTCTGCTGAGCTTATTTGGTAGCAAACTCAATACTCATATACGCACGAGCGCACTTTGGATGTGACTGCACACCGCCTCTGGAGCACGTGAGTACCGAATGGCTTAAAAAGACTTGAAAATAATAAATTTTTGTGACGATGCAACAATAACCGATTAGACTATTGACAATTCTGTCAACTGTCCCAAAACGCGAGCGAAAGTCTTGTATCGCAGCGTGCAGCGGCTCTTGTAGCGCAGACAAGCCGTTTGAAGAGAAAGTCAAAGAGAGAAGACGCGTGCAGCTGAATCACTCACGCTGTTTTCAAATGACTGATTTGATCAGTCTGTGTGGACTGGACTCAGTCTGTAGGTTTGATTATTTACTCATCAAACCTACATGCTAAAGGCTATTGAATAAATGTGTGAATATCCATCATTTTAAAGTCAAAAGCTGCGGGAATGAGTAAAACTATGCGATATAGCTTATGCGCAATCCCGCACCGAAATTCAGGACCTGATTAAACACAATTCTATTATACAGAGTTTTGTGAAATAGATTTCAATGACTTTTCCAAAACTTTATTTATTTTTCCAAAACTTTTCCAGGCCTGGAAATTGGTGTTTTAAAATTCCATGACTTTTCCAGGTTTTTCATGACCGTACGAACCCTGACCACATCACTTGCACAGCTCCCACAGGATTGTTATTTCTGTTGCATTTTTCGAACTAAGGATAGATGCACAATATATATTTATACCATATTGGTTATCCGCTGATGTTAGAGTTTTTAAATATTTTATATTGGTCAGTGTTGGATATGTATTGGCTGGTATTGGATATTTAATTGTGCAAGACCATTTACCCAATTTTTACATTTAGATTACCAAATAGCTAATGAGTTAGGCACTTTGTTGTGCGAAATAGCACAACTTTATAGTACCTTATTGCTTAAATACACAACAAAACAAATGCAGCGTTTAAAAAGTTTCATCTAAACGGAACATTACAGGTTAAATTCAAGCTCTATCAACAGTATCTGTGGCATACTGTTGATTACCACAGAAAATAATGCTCAGTTTAGGAAAAAAATAACACGTACACTACCACTCAGAAGTTTGGTGTTGGTCAGATTTTTAAATGTATTTGGAAGTTTGGTCTCTTATGCTCACCAGGCTGCATTTATATGTATACAGTACAATACAGTACTGAGTACAAACTTGGGTACAAGTGATGTAATGAGGTAATATTGAACAATGATAGTGTCTACAGAGTAGTGTTGTCAAAAGACCCGGTATTTCGGTACCAAGTTGGTATTAAAAAAATGAAAATGTTACGGTACCAGGTTTTTTTAAAATACCGGTGGTACCGAGTACTCTGTAAACCCGGTTCTTGAGGCACCATCCGAAAGGTGCGCTGATGCGTTCTCTACATAAAAGCACCGACGTGGCGACCTCAAAATGAGGAAACACACAAAACACTTTAAAGACCGACACCCAGATCAAATGAAAGAGCTCAAGCAGGTAAGTTTCATTTCCATGCATTGATTTATTTGTGGCGCCCTCCACAATATCAAAACTGACCGCCATAAATAGATTTTCCAAATGGCTTTGACTTTGTTGAATAAACATGAGCGCTGTGCGTGTCAAAGTCGAAACCTGGTGCGGGTGTTTTTATATCACTGTATTTCTGAAGGAAACCGACTGTCTTCAGAAAATTATGGATGTCATTTTCATTTCATCTTGCCTGTAATGCCTGATAAAGCAGTGTTTGTTAGCTCAGCCGTTACCGGGGAAACCTGATCTCTCCTGCTCTACAAGCGCCTCCTGCTGGCAGAGAATTAATTTGCATTTATATGCCGCCACAAATAGAGAGCAGATCTGTGGGAAACACCACTTCTGTTATGAATATTATTCAATATTTTATTTGAATGTCAGATTGAAATGAACATCACTGTTATTAGAGTAGTTAATCGTTAGCATAAGCGCGGCTAACGCTAATATAATGAGCATTAGAATTAAGTTTCTTTATTAAACTATTAATGTCCTATAACTTTTATTAGGGTAAAAAAAAAGGACATGATATTTACTATTTTTACACACCAGAAGCTTTTAAATGAATTGTGAATCTAAAATATGCGTGTTAGAGAATGTACAAATGGTTAACATTGTTTGTGTAATATCTGTCAGAAAAGCAGTGCTGGGTTTGAAAAAAAAAAAAAATTTAAGCTAACTTAGTTGTTATTCTTGGCTGAATAACTCAGAAGGTTTTAAAGCCCTTTAAAATTAAATATGTAGGCTACACAGTTTGGATTAAATGAAAGTATAGTCAACTTTTTTAATTAGCATGTTTTGTGTTTTGCTTTGATTTCGAAATTGGTACCGAGAACCGTGGATTTTCACTGGTATTGGTACCGAATACTGAAATTTTGGTACCGTGAAAACACCAAATACACACTCAATACCAAAATGAGTGGCTAACTGCGCTAAAACATTCAAATGTATAAGAAATTGTCAAAATGCCCGTTTTGGCGAGTATCCAGTTAAACACAGTCAGTTTAGGAACGTTAAATAGTTGAGAAAGAGAAAGCATGTTGTATAACAGTATATTGGGCCCGTGGATAAACTCTTAAAGGGACCGCAATCCAATAATCCTGCTGCTGTCTGTCATGTTAATCAAAAAACAAAAGACAAAGAAAATAATTTTCCGCTCTTGACTGAATACGTTTTATAACTTTAATGGTAAGCATTAATCTGTATTTAATTTTACAATGAAGACTACAGAAATTAAAGTAATAAAATGTAAAATAACACTGGATGTGGTATTTTACATTTGAGTACTTTAATTTCTGTAGTATTTTTAACCTGAAAAAACTTAGTTATAGCCTCTTTCTTCTATGCATTTATGTGTGCTGTTGTTTGCCATTTTTTTTATGTGTTATTTTATTACTGACTTTTTACTTGTGTGTTTTTTATGAAAATAAAACTTTGCTTTGAAGAAAAGTAGATTTTTGTTTGTATGTGCTGTCAATTATAGTTCTTAGAAAGAAAATCGGAATCAGCCAAAATCGGTATCGGCAGGTCACACTTACAAAAAAAAATTGGAAATCGGAATCGGCCAAGAAAATTGCAATCGGTGCATCTCTAAACGTCAGAGTTCTCGGACAGAGACAGTACTCTTATAACGCTGAGAGACGGACTATGATGTAACAGATGGGCCTAAAACCGAAGCATTAGTACTGATGTTAGTAATGACGCAAGTAGAGCAGGGGTATGTTTTCAATACCTTTGCAATGGAACCTAGATATAAAAGCAATAAGCTATAAAGTAAAATGTACATGCTTTTTTAAAAAGGTTGTTTTTGAATAATATTTTATCATTATAGTTAGATTTTATATTGTGACTGTACTAAAACCAAAGCAGATTATCAAAATTATTTAAAAAATATTTACTTTGTATTGTTTTTAATGTTATGTTAAATGCAAACATTTTAAAAGAAATTATTTTCTTTTTTTTAATAGCATTTTCATAATACATTTCCAAAGCAGTTTTACAGAAAATATCACCTAACAACATCAGTGAGCAAGTTAAATGCAATAAATGTATCTCTTCCCTATTTAACTATGTAAGCAAGTATGTATGCTGCTAGGAAGGAAAAATGAAAACATGCAAATAAATAATAATAAATAATAAAAATAAATAATTATCACAAAACTCCATGAAGATTTGATTGAGTTGTAAAGAAAATGAAATAATCCTGATTAATCTAATAGTTTCTGACCAGTAAAAAACAAAACAAAGACTGAAATAGTAGTTACCATGTAAGTTTCTTTTAATTTTTTTAAAATACTTTAACCTAACCCTGATATTTTCCACACACTCTCTACTAGAATCATAAAAATCCTTGCTTATTTTAGTTTTTTTCCTTAGTTTTATTTATTTTAATTTTTTTAGATAGAACATACATTACATGATTTGTGTGTGAGCAAGTTTTGGGAAAGTTTTAGGGAGTCTGGGGAGATTTTACTCTTCAGACAACCAGCCTCCCTTGCAATGATTTCCACTTTTATCTCTAGGACATGGATAAGCACCAGGCATTCAGATAATACAGAAGCTAGAGGGCAGATGTCTCAGACATCTCAGAAACAAAACAGAGTAACACAGAAAATGACAACATTATCAGTTTCTCATCTGTACATGCAAACATATAGACAGTCACAACAGTCCAGTATATACGTACACAAAACTATTATGTCTCAAGATATCACTACTGTTCATCATAATGCAATTTTTACATGTTATGCAGAGAAGCAGTAGCTATAGTGGAGCTCTGGGAAAAAACAACTCTGAGATTTAACCACAGATACGACACTGGTTTCAGATGCAATACAAACTCAATTGTCTTTAAGATGGCAAGAAAGTGACAAATACCTTTGAACAGCTCCCAAGTGCTCTGCTATGCAGTGGAGCAGATATGGATGATTTGAGATGATCTGCCATATCTAACGTACATGAACTCTTGAGAGGAACTCCAAAGACATTTTATGAAAAAGATAAGCAAAAAAAAAAAAAAACATTCTTAATTTGCTTAAGTAAACAACATACCAAATAAATCCATGCATACTGTTGTACAAGCTCTGATGAATCTGTACAGAGCTAGTCTGATTTCACAATCAACAATACCTCTAAAGCATGAAATAGCATGAGAATAATATTTTCTCTTCTGCTGCCATTTTTAGATAATGAAAGATGATACAGGAAATTATCATAGAAGAGGAATCGTGTAATAATACAAGCCAGACATGAACTCAGGTGAATGCATTAGCATCACTGGTCAACGTGTCAGACCATGTGGCCACCTGCTAGAGCCACAGAAAATAATCATTTAGGTACACTTTTGGTATTCTGGAGAGAATTTGTGAGAAATACACACACACAATCACTCTTAAAAAATAAAAGTTCTTTACTGGCATCAATGGCGCCGAATGGTTTAACATACATAGTTCCACAAAGGTTCTTTAGAGTGGAAAAGGTTTTTCATAATATAAAATGTTTCCTTGTACTAAGAAAAAAAAAAGGTTCTTTAAGAACCTAAAATGGATCTTCTAAGGCATCACTGCAAAAAAAAACTTTTGGAAACTTTATTTTTAAGAGGGATGCTGAGGTGATGTTTGGCAGTTACTATGTAGTAACTGAGGTGCGTTTCCAGCTTGCTTGCTATAGGATGTTCTGGGTGTTTGTTTACTGGCTCCAAGTCAAAGGTCTCCAAGTCTTAATTTGTACGAGATGAAATCATAAAAAATTGTATGACCCAAATCTAAACCTGACCATAACGTCCAACCCCTTACCCAAACCCAATTGGCCAATATGAATTGTCATGAGTGTGCTGGATGTTCTGGTCTTATATGGGTTGTTAAACCCTAAGTATACTTCAGTTTTGATGTGCTCGACACATTAGCACTAGAGAGTTTCATCATTAGGTGCGTTTACATGGAGCATTGTATTCCGATTACAATCGGTTTTAAAGTCCAATCCGAATGGAAATGCGCCATGCAAACACCTCAATAGGAATAAAAATTGTATTTGCATGCCTATTAAAAATGAAAACCGAAACTGGAAAGTTTTGCGCATGACATGCGCAATGAGTAGAAATGGCATAATGACATATGACGTACGGAACGAGCCGATGTTGTTGGGTTTGTTGAATATAATGATTTCGTTCCGAATGAAACAAAAAGTGTCCATGTAAACGTGGCTATTGTCTAGTCTTTGTACCTTTAAGGGAAATTCTTAATTCTCACAGAAACATTCATCAATGCGGATGTCTATTGTTGTTGCAGTCTCTAGTAGTTTGCTGCGGTTTTTGTCCTGTCTCATCAATTTATTTTCCGACTGTGAAACAATGACAGTCCACAAATCAGCGGTGCAGCAGTGCCACCTAGTGCACAAACTGTGGTGCAAAAAAAAATGTAAGCACTTCCACAAGCTGAGTGTATTGAGCATACGTGCATTTACTATGCTGATAACGAAACGTACACATACTCTAGCATATATGTAAAAACCAAAGTACAGTTTGGGTTTAAGTCTATTATTCCTTTGTCCACTAGGCAAAGAAGAATCGTCTGATTACTTAGCTACATAACGCCACACCTCTCCTCAACAAGCTGCACAATTTGTGGTAACATTCATGTTCATAGTTACGTACTGGTGTTTAATAAAGGGTTAGGGGTTTATTCAAATCTCTAATCTTCTTAAGTATAAGCAACACAAATAGTGATACTTGACTTAGTACTAGGGTTGGGTACCGAAACCCTGTGCCAATATGGCACCGGTACCTATGTAACCGGTATGTACTAGAACCGAATCAGAACGCAGATTTTGGTGCCTCATTTCGGTGCCACTTAAATGCTTGAGCGATCGAAACGGACGTAAGGATCGCACCGCACATGAAAATTAAATTATAATAATTAATTCTTAAATTAAAATGCCTAAAGCTAGGGTGACCATACGTCCTCTTTTCCCCGGACATGTCCTCTTTTTGGACCTACAAAAAAATGCGTCCGGCTGGGATTTCTTAATTGCCCAAAATGTCCGGGATTCGGCTGTTCTCTTAATCCCACTCCCGCTGCACCTCTGACCGTTGCCGCCTGCTCCCGCAACATGCGTTTTGCTCCCGCAATTTTCATGTCCAATCCTTTAAACATTCTAATATTGTGTATCATTTTGGTGCGTCATGGAGCTGCTCTCAGGATGCGGTGTATTTCAATATTTTTGAATGAGCGTTTGCGCTGTTTACTTTCACTTTCGATTTCGCGATCACACGCACTCTGTGTAAAGGGAGCACATCTTACAAGATACTCAAGCATGGTCTAGTCAGATATCTCTCCTTATTCTCGACCTGTGATCAGTCAAATCTGACTCCTGCAGCTCTTGTTGGATGCAGGGTTGCCAAGTTCACGTTGTTTCCACAGAATTGGGCTACTTTTAAACTGTTGCCATGGGTTGATTTTCCCAAGTGGGTTAAAGGTTTGAAATGTTGCAAAAATTAAATTTGACTGAAATGCTTGTATTGAAACATTTTGCATTTTACCTATGATAAAACTTTCATGGTCTTCTACATTAACTGTTCCCTCCTGGTGGAATGAAGCCGAGTTTAATCATTTTCAAGAAACAGCTGAAAACACATCTCTTTCATCTTCATTTGACCCTCTAACTCTAGCACTCTCTATTACAGTGGTTCTCAACCCGCGGGCCGCATGCGGCCCGTCACGAATTCAAATGCGGCCCACCATGCTGAACACAATTAAAAAAATAACTTTCAGTTTTACAATTCATTTTAGTTTTTACATTAATTAAAAAATGTACTAAATAAGCTATAGCCTAATGATTTTATGTAAAATAATTTAGTTTTTCATATATTATTTTCAGACATGAGCAGTACTCACATAGCCTAATTATCGTTACGCATTTTAAAGGAACGACCAAGTGGCAGCGGCAGACAGTGAGCATATGTTTGATCAATTTAGCTTTCTCAAATCATCACGACTTGACTAAAATAAAATCTATAGATATAAAACAGTTAAAGCATATAACAATGTTTAAACGTTAAACCTAGATAAATGTGCGCTGTATTCAATAGTTTGCGCAGAGAGTGCAAGCTAAAGCGCGCTTTGCAGGACATGGAGGCGCCAGCACGATCACTTGCATTTTTTTTCAGTGGATACACCGTCATTTTTGCTCATAAAGGTAAGAGTAATACATCATTCGTAACTGTAAAGGTCTGAACTATGATGTGAAAATTGTCCCGAAGCCCAGCCCGAGGGGCGTAAAAAAGTCGGGGCCCGTTGGGTCTGTCTGATCTAGCAATGTATCAGAAGAAATGAAAGAAAGATAGTGGTCATCTGCGCAATTCGAAAAAAGAGGCGGCTTTTCTGCATTAGGAATGTTTTTTTTTTTTTTACTCTGTGTACAGCAGTTATTGTTCATTCTAAATAAAAATTTTTTATGTAGAATATGTGTTACATAAATACATGAAATGTAGAAAATATAAAAAAGTGCTCGTGGCTCGTCTGCCAGTGGGTGCCCCCCCCACGCATAAAAGTTAAACTCCGCCTATGATTGTTCTGTTACTCCTTTCGAGCCGAAGTTAGTTATTTATGGGGAGTAGAATTGTTTATTTATTTCAATGAATGTAATGGATTAGATATCATAATATTATGATATTATAAATCAGGTTGATTTGTATTGCTGACGTAATATGTAAATTATATGCGTGCGGCCAGTGAGACTTGCACTTGGACCATAGTGCGGCCCAGTGGAAAAAAAGGTTGACAACCACTGCTCTATTATAATGCTAATTCTAATTTTATCTTCTTGTTTTTTTTTTTTTATTAAAAAAAAACTGACCTCTAACATTTGCACTCTCTGTTCTATTTCTATTCTAACTACTTGTTTATTTATAAAGAAAAAGAGCCTCTAACACTAGCATTCTCAATTATTTCTCTATTCTTTCCACTTACTTTCTTTTTATTTATTATAAATAATGACATTCTAACACTTGCATTATCTATTCTTTTTCTATTCTATCTACTCGTTTTCTTTTTATTTATTATAAAAACAAAATAAGCAACAAAAAAAAAAAAACTTGGCTTAATTTATAATGTAGGCGAACGCCCGCCCACAAAACCCCCCCCTACTGTCCTCTTTGAAAAACTAAAATACGGTCACCCTACTAAAGCTAAACTTCCCTTGTAATGACTTGCCATGAGAAGCATTTCTAAACCTGCTGTCCAACAAAAGAGAACACTATAACGTTTTTACTCCACAACTGCTTCCTTTTGTGATCTGATGTAGCTTCTTGTCACAGAATGAGGCAGAAAATATGTTCTATACTGTAAAAAGCATATGGTAAAAAAGACTATGTTGATAGCCAGGTTATAATATACTTATTATGATGAAAAAAAAAAAAAAATTTTGTGTAAAAAACCAAAAGACGGCTTGAATAAAACAGATAAACTATACATTGTCGCAGTCACGTGTTTATTGTCTTTGTTTTATCATTAAAAAAAAATATTTATATCTTCTGTTTACTCAGTTACAGCAATAGCAATGCCTTTGTCCATATTAGCAAAGAGTATAGGGATTTCCTGAGTCCTATTACTTTTGTGAAGCACATGTGGAGTTTCTGCGCGAGGGCGCCCTCTGGCATCCAGTATGAATGAAACGGACATTAAATGTGTTTATAGCGCTCAATAATGGCAATCCACCTATTGTTTATTTGGGTTTTTTTAAGTAGCACGGTCAGACCGGTTCCGTTTTAAAAGTATCGATTTGGCACCGGTATCATAAAAACCCAAACGATACCCAACCCTACTTAGTATGTTTCACTAATTAGTCTCTCATTTCAATAGATCAGCTTTACCACTGAAGAACAAGCTGACATCAATCTACATGTCTTTACTTCTCTCCATTAATTCCACTAATTACGCCTTTGTGTTGACTTTATGTAAAGCCCAGGCACCCTTTCATGGCCAGGAGGCAGTGGCAGGGTGCCACACAGACTGTGTTCTGCTATAGTAATCCAGCGCGATTTGGAAAGTTGGGTATACGATTGTCATCAGCCGCACGGGGGAGGGGAGGAAACAGGCAGGCGAGATAGAGATAGAGAGAGCTGCTATGGACCTTTTTCACATTTCCGAGTTTCTCAACAGCGGAAGTCGTCATAGTTGAGTTAACATGAAGAGCAGTGAATGGGAGAGTACCAAAAATATATTTTTTGCATTCCCATTTGCTCAAATAGCAAAAGAAAAACTCCACAATAGTGTTTTCATGACTTTCAATAAAAGGAAAAAAAAATGAGAGAGACTGATAACGGCCCCCTGTCAGAAGATTGCGGAAACATGTCAGAAAAATTACCATCCCTCCCAATAGACCGCATTAGAAACACCCGAGCTTTATTAGCTGTTAACTAGTGTTTTTGTAATTTGATGCAAGGTGATATAATACAAAGAATAGTTATAAATGTACATACATATTAAAAATAATACAAATATGTTAAACGCGTCACCAGTTGTGAAAAGGGTCCATTCCACTCAGCTTACATTTAGCTGCATTATTTCCTCTCAGAACATTAGTCAATATTGTGTGGTTCAAGTCCATTCTTCACTGCTCAGTCTCTTTTCCTCCCCTGCGAGGCATTCATAAACAAAAGCCCATTAGAACTCATGGCTTATATTTGTCATCTCTATTTATTTGCTGATGTGTTTCTTTGCATGTGCAATGGGCAAAAAGCGACAGGAAACAAGGAGCTGTGTAAAAAGAAACATAGTGGAGTGGAGAAACCCCCAGTGTCCAACATGTTCTAGACAGTCAGGGTAGTGCTGGACTATGCATAAATATATATGTACTATGCATATTTTATTTAGATATATTTACTGTAGAATTTATAGAATATGCACGCATACAAACACTACCGTTCAAAGATTTATGTATATTAAGCAACACAAATAAAACTGGTATGCTCACCAAGGCTGCATTTATCTAATCAAAAATACAGAAAAAACAGTAATAATGTGAAATATTAAAATTTAAAATAACTGTTTTCTATTTGAATATATTTCAAAACGCAATTTAGTCCTGTGATGCAAAGCTGAATTTTCAGCATCATTACTCCAGTCTTCAGTGTCACATGATCCTTCAGAAATCATTCTGATATGCTGACTTGCACATTAGTAGGTTTTAATCACAGTGAATTTTGTGGCAATGATTTTTAAAATTATTCTTTGATGAATAGAAGTTCAAAAGAACAGAACTGATTGGAAATAGAAATGTTTTGTAACATTATAAATGCATTTACTGTCACTATTGATCAATGAATGCATTCTTTATAAATAAATATTAATTTAACTATTAATTAAACATTAGCTGATTACTGCTGTTACAATGATCAAATATTCTTAATTTAGTACAAACTAATATAACTTAAAATAAAACTTTATTGTTTTATACTATACATTTTTTACTTCTTGCTTTAACATTTTAAATCTACTTGGCTAATGGCTGAGAAGTCTTTTTTTCACTTCTGTGATCCCGATTCAGATTCGTGACCGATTCTCTGCCGTCCCCCAACCCCCTATGGTTTAATGTCTACTACTACAAAGGAAAGGCCCACAAAAGGGTGATTAAAAACATCAGGAAGGATTCATTTAGAACCACAGCCCTGGTCTCACCGTCTCTAGTGCTCATTAGATTATGAGCTAATGCAATATTACTTCATTATTTAATCTTCCAGAGAACTTCCTTTTAGGCATGTCTAGACATTCAAGCATAAGATCTCCACACTAAGACCAAGTAAATAAAAACTAAATTCTGCTGAATTATCAATGTCAACCTTAAAATAAATAAATAACCAAACTGACAAACTAAGATAAATGGTTTAACGCTGCAGCACGCTACCGGTATAAAGGCAAGAATCAGTTCAATCTAAACCACAGAAGATCAAGTTTCACAAGTTCTTTTTTTTTCTCACACTCTTCTGCTGTTGTCCCGACATAGGAAGTACCCTTTAATGAAAGATCCTAGAACAGAAATCATGCTTGCTTTGTTCTACAGCCCTGCTCCTGTTCCCCCATAACGCAAACCCCACCCATGCTCATATTCTTCTGCTTCATTATGGGATGTGTGTGTGTGTCCCTTGTGTGCACGCTCATGTTCTAGACAGACGAAACACTGTCAGATCTTCATGACAACATTGTACCGTTGTGCAAATGTGACCCGCATGTGTTCCTCATATGCGTCAGTTGTGTATGGGACAGTTGTATGTGCTTGTGGGTGGGTGCGTTTGAGGATTGAAGGTGCAAAAAAAAGAGGGGGAGACTCCACAAAGGAAACAGGCACCCACACAGATGAACAAAGCAGTCTTGATTGCCTTTTGTGATACGATGCTGTATTATAGTCCGGTACCTTTCATCCAACGACGGAAGGGATAAGAAACAGGATGGGGGAGAGCTGGGCACATTAAAAAGTGCCTAAGCTATAACAGATCCACTGAGAGAGGCTCCATATTTGTGCTTCTGGGTATGTTTAGATTTAAATATTCTTTGTATTAAATGACGATAAACACAAGTATTGGCTTTGTCTCAAAAATGCACAATGATCTTCCATCTTTCCCAGACCCTCCTGACATATTAGAGCACGTCCCTTTGGGACGATAAAGACTGGATTGCCTCACAGACGGACTGTCATGGTAAAAATGAAAGTTTTACTTCCCCTCCAATAATCTTTGACTATAGTCAAAGACTCATTGACATACTTTGCTCTTTGTCAGAAGCATTACTCAAACTGAAAGGGCACGTCCCTCTTTGATTTTTGAACTGTGACAATTCTAAATGCAACATTAAACAATTCTGATATTATATTATATTAAATCTAACATAAAATATAAAATAATTCATATATAAAAATAATAATAAAATTCATACATCTTATACGGATCTAAAATGAAGTTTATTGATTATCATCTGTAAAAAGATGTACTCCGGCATAAGTCACCCATTCATGTTAATGTTAATTTAATGTTTTTGCTAAAAAAAATGCATATAGCTGCTAATTGTATTTGTTGTTTGTTGATTTCAAATATAAAACTTATTGAAATGTTTTCAGTGTGTGTATCAGTTCTTTTTGTACGTTTTCATCTAATTTGAACAAAACCGTGATAATATTGATAATCGTGATAACTTTGGTCACTATAATCGTGATATGAAATTTTTACACCGTTACATCCCTACGTCATAATATCATGCGAATATCCTATTTTTGCAGTTAAAACAAAAAAGTGTTTTGTTTTGGACATACCTTTAGTTATCATGTCTTTGGAGCAGGACTACCACTGGCGCCCTCAAAAACATCTGGTGCATGCTGCCCTTTGTCATTTTATTGCCCATAGGGTGTGGTTTAGTTATTGATCCAAAGCAGATCAAATTCAACAAGCTAATCAGTGCTGGATATGTTACAAGGGGAAGTCAGAAATCATATCATGTTGGCCTTTAACTAGGGCTGAACGATTAATTGCATTTGCGATAATATCGTGAAATGAACATTTTCGATTTTTCAATCGCGGAGGCTGCGATTACACGGTCACGTGACACGCGAGAGTAAAGATGTGTTCGACTTGAAGATCAGATCGGTATATGACATCAAAGTAAGGCGAGCGAGAGAAAGCATAAGGAGACGTCTGCTCTCTCTTATAGCTCTCTCAGTACTTTGATGACACACACCCATCGGTCTAAGCAGCGCTGCTTCAAGTCTAGCACGGACCATCAGCAGAAATAAAAAATTAAAACGATTCTAAACCGCAAAGCCGTAACTTTAGAATGGGAGATGGCTGGTTGTGAAAGGCAAAGAGAAACACATAGATGAAGTGCGCACAGACCACGGCAGGTGTGGTCATGTAAAAGCTAACTTGCAGACCAAAATATGACGAGGAATATCCTGCTCTCCGGTTCACTTCACTGTGTCGACTACCAGCCAACGCTCTACACTGGATGCAGGCAAAGGATCCGTTGCAAATAATCTTTAACCTTTGTGTCACAGACCTCAGAAATAGCAACAAGGCATTAATTATTGTCACGCTGCATCAGTGTACACAGGTCATGATCTATAAAGGTTTTACTGTATTTTGCCGCTCGCGTCTGGTGTAGACACGGTGTTTAATGTCGTTGGTGAGGAAAGCCTATGTGTGTCCTATGCCTTAGCGGACAGCAAAAAACACACAAAAAATAAACAACAATAACAGCGAGAGAATAAATAATAATAAAATAATAACGTTATTCTTCACTATTTTTAATGTTTCAAGGATGCAGGGTGTTTTTTCCTGGTAGGTTTTTTAAATTTAAAAAAGTCTACATGTTTCACCTAATGTTTAGGGACCAAAAATTTCCCTCTGCCCTGGTGGGCGCGGGGATGGGGGATTCGGGGAAACGCGGGGAGATTCTTTTTATAGGTCTAACCAGGGGGGCCGCTGACAAAAAAAAAGTCTTGAGCACAGAACTGGGCTAAAGTTAACAGGACCAGGTGTAAAAAGGCAGTGCACAGAGTAACATTATGTTCTATTACAAGTGACTGTGAATTCCCAAGTAGGTGGTTGGAAAGCAACAGATTTGTTTTTATAGGTTCTGCAATCGAATTAGTTGCGTGTGATTTGTTTACCTGACTTTCATATAATGTTACCACAGGCCTTCTTTAAACCACATAGTAGTACTTGTTTACAAGGTTGGAAGCTCAACAAATCAGTCAATATACTGTGATGGTAGTTGTTAAATAAAAATGTCATTCACATCAATTCATGAATCACCTAATTTCATCGTAACATATAAGCCTGGCCTACAGAAAAGAACACTTATGTTTAATCTATCTAATAGTGTGTTGAGCATACTACAGACTTATTTGTATAGATGGTCTTGTTGCATAATACAGACCATAAAGGCTTTAAAAAATACTGCCTATTAACAATGCGCAACAGCGCAATAGCGGTAAAAAAATAAAATAAAAAAATTTTTTAAAAAAAAATTGCCCAATTTGATTATTTTCCAAAACCTTGGTTTCACCGCCCTATCTTTAACTGTAGTAACTGGCACACGCAAGCAGAAATAGGGATGCACCGATTGAAAATTTGGCCGATACCGATAAATCCTTTAGGGCTTTGAAAAGCGAAACCGATATGTTGGAGACTAAATCTATATCCAAAATTTTTCTATACACTTTTTGAGAGCCTGATTACAAAAAAAAAGTCTCACATTAAAAACCACATCCCAAACACTTCAACATAAGAAGCCCTAGGTTTTTGAAAGGTGTATGTTTTAACAATAAATTTTCTTCCACATTACCAATTTAGTCATAAAAAAGTCTTATAAATAAAATATTGCATAAATAATGAAAACAAGTCATTGGACATCATTACACGTGTAAAGAATCAAAATGAATGTGCCATAGATCAATAAAATGGAATAGCCTCTGCACAGACAATAGTTAAATGATTTTAATTACTAAACCATTTTGTTGATGAAAATAATAAGAGAAAATACAAGTGGTTGTTGTTATTAATGATGTATCAATGATTTTGAAAAAGTAACAAACTAATACCACTGTTTTAAATAGCAGCCATTTGAGCTGCGCGTGCTGAAGCTGAAGAGCTGAATGAATACGGTAAACTGAAGCGTTTTGCTGGCAGTTTATTTAACTCAAGGAAATGCATCCTGAAATTAATATTAATACAACATAAAACATAATATTACAACTTATATATGAACAAAATGAAATCTATTGGTGTAGGCCCGTTGTAGAGTCAGCACATGTCCTTGGTGATTCCTGTCTGGGGATCGCGCTTTCCCATTAACACGCGCTGAAACCCGGCAACTAAAACCAAGAATTCACAAACGTTTATTATAATAATTTTCTCAATAGACCATGTTATATACACGACATATCCCAAATAGGTATTAAGTTGTGCACTGAGTTGAGTTTTAACAACTGCGAAGCGCTCTTTTAACTAACCAACGCATTATCTATGAGATAAGATCAGATATACATCAAGGTAAACAACATATTACAAGTACAATTCTGCACAAAAGGATGCAACCAGGGAACATGATCGAGAATCTGAAGTGTCTGGAAGCGAAAGTAATGCAGCTAGTTATCGGCCAAATTTTCTTATTGGGACGATACCGATAACAGAAAAAATGAGCATTTATCGGCTGATACCGATGTGGTGGCCGATATATCGTGCATCCCTCCAGTTAAATCCGAATAATATTGTCCGAATATGTTTTTCTGCAATATTGAGTTTCAGGGTCCAGGCTTTGACATGTCAGCGCATTTGTGTTTTGTTTTGTATCACCACACATAAGTCTTACCAGCGACACGTGCGTTCGCCACGGATCATTTCAGAACACATTCGCAAAAACCCCTCTTCTCATCGTCGAGGGAGATGAGACCAGACCAGACCAGACTTACAGATTACACAATATCAGCACTTTATTGGACTCTTTAAGAGAAGTGAGAGACCATTTTCCCCCAAAAAACGTTGTTTTAGTCTAAATGTTTACCGCGAGTTATGCAAGAATGTCAACCGTTTCATTTAGTCTCAGTAAAAAGAAAATATGAAGTTCTTGGGCAAACATCTGTTTCAACAATAGATTGACGCAACAAAAAAAAAAAAACAAAACAAAAAAAAAAGCATTGGACTGCCCAGCAAAATCCTAACCGAGAAGCACATATTCCAGCCCTTCTCATGCTAAAAGCCCAGCCCCGTGGGACGGAGCAGGCTTTTTCTGCCTCTCATGGACATTCATGACTTTGCGTTAGCATGAGGATGGGCCTGATCCTATCACAGATGCCACAACTGAAAGAACAGGTTTGATGGACAAAGCCCCCCTCCACAATTTAATCTGCCGAGCTCTAGCGAGCAATCCGGCTTTTCATTCCAACAGGGCTTCCTCGGTGGGCTTCTTCCAGGTGCACAAACAAAGGCAGTCAGAGTAACAATATGCTGTCTATCACAAGGGGGAGGGTGTACAGGTCTGGCACGCTGTTATCTCTTTCAGTACCTGCTGGAAGCTTAATGCACTTTGACATACTGATGCCCGGTAGACGGCTGAAAACCACACTGTGACCACATCACTACATATCCAGCGCTTTATGGAGTACTTCAAGCCACAAATTGTTCAGAAATGTTTTACGGCTCACTAACACAAAAATGATCTCCAAATCTCTTTGTGGCCAGTAAAATGGTTAACGCTATCATAGCACAAGAGAGAGGCAGAGGAAATGCTGCTGCTGCAAGGTTTCTTTAATCTTGAAAGCTGCAATGTCATTTCAACACTTGGGTTCTCTCTTGATTTTGTGCATCGACTTCAGTTTTACATTAGGTGCCCCTACACAGTAACAAAATGTACAATTTACACAGTACAAAAATGTAAAGTGATAGTTAACCCAAAAATGAAAAGTCTGTCATCAATTAACTCCTCCTCAATTCATTCCCCCCCCAAAATTGTATGAATGTCTTTCATTGGAAACACAAAAGAAAATATTTTTGCGCCGAGGTTTTTTTAGTTAGTGGAATCGCTCACTCCAATGTGTTTGTTCCTACAGTTTGAAATGAATGGGGGTGAAGAAATAATTTAAATGATTTTTATGTTGCCGTAAAACTCAAATATTTTATAAAAAAAAAAAAATTTTATTGATGATTTAATGCTCTTGCAGCCAGGAATTCCTGAAAAAAAAACCCCCCCACCCCCCCCCCCCCCCCCCCCACCACCCAAAGTGTGGTTGACACAAAACAATGATCGTCCTCCTTGCAAGTTAACCAGACTTCATTCTAGTGTAGATCGTAATTTATTTGACATAATGCTGTAAGGTCTGAATAGATGCACAGACTTTTACGTCGATAACAAAAGATTCCTTTAAAAATTCCCAATTATTTTGCTATTCTAACTATGCACAATTATATGATTAGTTGCATTTTATTGTTTGAGTCTGCATTTTTTCTGCAACACTTTCGGGAACTTATCTGTGACCCATATTTAGGTCATGACCCACCTGTTGATAACCATTGAAACATATTAAATGCAATATATTGCCCAAAATACACCTTTCTGTTGCTGTTCTGAAGATCTGTGTACACATGCATCAATGTTAAGCCGGATTTGCCATTCTGTTGTATATGGCAGATTTATATCAGTTGGGCGGTTTTGCAAAATTAAACCCATAAATAGTGATTTTGCACAGATGCAAGACATGAATAGAAAGAGACCTTTAGAAGTTCTTCCAAGACTCGAAAACTCGATTTGTCCTAAAATGGACAAAGTCTTTCCTCCAACTGAAACACTGCTCAGTAAATATTTAGAAGGTTTCCCCTGAGCCTTGTCTGCAATGTGTCTGTGTGAGACAGACAGATGGGGCTAAGTGACTGTGGTGTATACAGCATAAATTTACGGGATTGTGTTTGTGATTGTTTCAACATTAAATATGTATGCTACTGTACAGTTGCATCAAACATGCAGTCTAAATGGCCGTGTGTATGTTCAGGAAAAGGTAAGCAGCATAAGCAAAGGCAAGGCATTGTTGCGACACTCCCAGCACTTGGCACAAATACTGCAAGCTCCATATTGCCGGCTGTGAGTTGTAACTTGCTCAGCTGCAGCTCCAAAACAGAAGGCGTTTATTTTGTCCCAGCTGCCACACCCAGCAAAAGTGTTTTTCGGCTGAGAAAAGATGGCATGCTGCCTTATAACAGCGCAAGCCCTAGAGCACTGGAAACCCCAGCCTCTATTAATATCACCAAAGATGGTTTATTATTGATTGGCGTGATTGGAAAAAAACACTGCCCTGCTAGTTCTTCCCTGAACAACAAAACACTATTGGTTCACACAGGATGAACGGTGCCATCATACCCTTCACAGTACACATATCTTTTGTTCTTAAAGGGGATGTACACCCCAAAACTTAAGTATTTACCTGAAAGGGGTCATATGATGCGATTTCAAATTTTCCTTTTTCTTTGGTGCCTAAAGCAGATCTGTAAAGTGCCAAAGAATAAAGTATCAAATCAAGAGATACATTTATAACATTCGTTTATCGAAAGTTAAGACGTCAGCCACAACAAACTTAAACAACCCGGCGCGCTCTAACACGCCACCCACATACCTACTCCGGCTCTGTGGGAAGATTGCAAATGGCCCACATGTTCACCGCAAAGAAGAAGCGTAACTTGTTATTCTAGCGGTAGTATTGTTGCCGCGCACCATATACTGAAGAACTGTGGTGCCTTCGTTTGGTGGAAAGCGACTAGTTTGTCTTGGTACTTCACAAAGAGGCGACGATATCGCTTCGTTCATGCTAGAGTGATCTCAATACACACATGGTTAGGGTGATGGTGCGTGTAACATTTCCGTCTCACGCTTGAGGTATTGAGGCCATAACAAAGCACGGGCAGAGCTGCCAATCAACCAGCACATCTCGCTTTTCAGACTGATGAGCTTTGGAAAAATCGACGCGTTTCAAAAAGGCGAAGAGGAGAAACAATAATGTACAGTATGTGGAAAATAATGTGTTTTTTTCACTTTAAACAGCATAAACACATTTCATTACACCAAATACACAAAATAATGTTCTTTTTAGCAGCATCATATGACCCCTTTAAGGCACGCGGTTTCAAACACAGAACATTAAAGGTGAACTTTTAGCTGATTATATCCACTCTTTTCAAAATAATGAAAATGAATGAGAACTGTCAAGCTCCAAAACAACACAAAAGCACAATAAAACACAGTAATGTACATACCAATCTTAAAAATGTAACATCCTATTGTCTATGGCATCACTACAAAAACACCCTTTTTGGGCCTTTATTTTTAAAAGTATACTGACTGAAATCTTGACATTAGCTCACCGATTTGTGAACAACTCATTCTTTTGAAGTCAGATATTTTCAATGAATCTGTTCACAAAATCTGAATGACATATTCATGAATTTAACTGAACGAGTTGCTTGTATACTATATCAATCGTATGGACTACTTTTATGGTGCTTATTTTATTTATTATTATTTTTTAAGCCAAATTTGGAGCTTGAAAACCCCAGTCCTCATTCACTTCGATTTTATGGAAAAAGAGCAACCAGGACATTCTTCAAAAATTAATTTTATGTGTTCCACAGAAGAATAAGTAATACAGGTTCGGAACGGCATGAGTAAGTGATTTCATCGATGGGTGGACTATTGCTTTAAATTCTCTGCCTCCCTGACATGAAGGATTCAGTCTTCCTTAGTAAAGTCTCTCTCAGGATGTGCTGCAAGGGTTCTGTGCCTGCTGCCAAAATGCTAAACGCAAGAGTCCTTGAGGGATCGCTCCGCCCACACTGTGACCTGGCCCTACCCTTAACCCCTCAAGTGACCAAGCCCAAAAATCCCACACTTCCAGTTCCCACCACCGCCTGCAACATTTATTTATCTTTCCGTTTGCTTAGATAGCGTTTATTTATTAACTTTTTTATTCACCTCTCATGCACAATCCCTCCACACTGACGTCTGAACGCACATACAGTATGTGACCTGTGTGGGCATGCAGAGCCAAGTCGTGGGGAACAAACCTCCTTCTGAAACGTGTTTCTGGGACAGAGTTGAACTTAAGGTCAGGACAAAGAGCCATCAGGTAATAATCAGATAGTCGGCGTGCAACCTCTTTAGCCACGGCGAAAAATGTTTGCATAATGAATAGAGCCCGACCGATATGTTTTTTTTTTAGGGCCGATGCCGATATTAGGGGGTAAAAAAAGGCAGATACCGATATATCAGCCGATATTCTTTATGTGTATGATATAGTAGAGTACCATAGGACAACCAAGTCTGTGAAACTTCCATTGTTCCTTCTTCGTGTGTCCACACATTCGCGAATGGTCCTATATCACTAGACATACAGTATAGACATAAACAGAACTATAGACAACTTAAACAGTATTTGCAAAGATCACTCAAATGTGGTGATCAAACACTTATGACGTGACAAAGATACGTAATGGAGGCTGGGCATTTAACTATTTAATAATAAACTTTATTATCCAAAATTAGTTTGACATCAGTGCACTGAACAGTAAATTTTAAGTTTATTCAACTTTAATTCAATTCCGTTCCATTCAACTTTATTTCTTTGAAGTTTATTTCACTTCGGAACGTTCATTCACGGATTTGCGCTACTGTCCTCACACACAGACGAAACTTACTTGAAAGAGTACAGTTACTACAAAACTAACTACTTACGAGAAAGTGTCGAAGTGTGACATAATATAACACTGTAAATAAATACAATATAAATTCACGTCTCATGCACTTTAATGCCCTTTGAATTCAACATATGCATTCCTTTCGAACTGGAATCATGGCAGAATATCATGTGAAGTTCACTTCGCAGGGCACTTACGGTCGAATAAGACAGCGCTTGAATGCTGCTGCCTGAACAACAGACCTCCTTACTGAAATTAAAGTGTTGGCTGGAGTCACTATCTTACGAACGCGCCGACGGATCTCCACCAAATTTGGGGGACCCCTTCAGCTCGAGGAGCCCTCTTGAACGCCGCCCCCCGGGATTGCTTGATCGGTTGGCGCCGGACCGCGAATTTAACCACCCGTAACTCCCGAAAACCGGGGGGCTATCGACGCGGGGGTGGTCTCATTCGAAAGCGGGCCTCTAGACGTACACTCAATTCATGTTCGAGAGGGTTCCTCGAGCTGAAGGGATCCCCCGAATTTGGTGCAGATCCGCATCGCCGTTACAGCGATATGGCCGTTCAAAGTTTCAATGGTTTTCCATAGACTTAAGTTTTAAAGCGTTTCATCCAGGTCACCAGTAGCAAACAATGGAGCACGCTCTGCTGAAAAAACTAAGTAATTACACCATTCAGAAACATTTAATCTGCGTTATATGTTCTGTAAAAAAAATTTCATATTGGCGGCATATTCGCCGATACAATATATCGCTGACAGGCTCATATCGGCCGATAATATCGGCAAAACGATATATCAGTCGGGCTCTAATAATGAACAGCACCACTCATATCTGAAGGCAAAGCCTTTGCTGCTTCATGAAAGTTTGAAATTAATTCTGAAAGAAAACTATAAGTGGCTCAGACTGAGACAATAAATCATAGTTATGCCTACACTGAATCCGTGCCCGCAGAGCTCCATGGAAAACTCAACAGACTTCCATGGAATTAGAACATTCATTCACAAAGCTCTTCACATATTTCGGCTAATTTGCTTATGCTTTCTGCTACCAGCTAATAAGCTTCAAAATGCATTCTGCAGAGGTCAATAGATTTCCTGCAAAATCCAAAAAGAAAAGTACAAAATTACATGTTGGCCTCTCTTAAAAATAAAGGTTGTTCACAAAAAGTTCAAAGCAGTTGCAGTACGAAGAACCCATTTTGGGTCCACAAAGAATATTTCAATGACCATATTCTCAAAAGAACCATTTTTTCTTGGTGTGAAGAACATTTAAAAAATCTAAAGAAACTTTTTCCACTATAAAAGAACCTTTTGTGCAATGGAAAGATTCCATGGATGTTACAGGTTCTTCAAGGAACCATCAATGCCAATAAAGAACCTTTATTCAAGGCACAGTGGGTAAGATTAAATAAAAACCACAGCTGAATCTTTTCCCACGTAGACATGGGCTGAGAGTGTGAACATGAATGAAGAACACCAGTGGTGGTCAGAGGAGACAGCGTAGCTGGTTTTGCTCTGGTTTAATGAAGCATGGCATCACATGATGCCAACGTGGACTACATGTTGCCCATATCAGCTCGGTCTACAGATCAGATCCCAGCGTGATGAAAATCTGCTGTTTACTATACCCCGCCATCACCTGAGTAGACCCCACATCCCAAACAAGAAACTCTGCTCTCTCTACATCCATCAATAGATCCAACACCTGATGTTCCTGCTCGGCTTAATTTCCCCATTTTAGTAATGCTGTTTCCATCCAATAACTAGTTAGCTCTCCTTTAAAAAGCATGCAGAAATTCCCATGTGCAACTGCAGAGCACTCAGTCACAGAACAGACAAGATAATGCAATCATTTCATTTAGAGCTTTTAGAAGAATAATGTGGCCACGAACACATTTCACATCCACACTTGAGAACAATGGATGGACAGCTCTCAATGTGATAATCAGCGTTTCCTCTCACATATCAGCTTATCTTTTAGAGGGAGGCATTGTGTACCACAACAATCTTTTTTTTCCTAGAGAGAATGTACAATTGTGGTAGTCAGTACTTCAGAGAGGTGCTGTTAGTGAATGATTACTTTGGACTAATGGGATGGATGCATTTCATATTTGACCTAAATTCAGAAGCCAGCGCAATGGCTTTTCTATGTAGCTTTGGATTCCAAGGGAGACAAAAATCAGTATATACAATAGAGCTGACCTACATCTGTACAATTGTCTGATTTCATTATAAAACACAGTCAACACAAAAACCTTAAAGGGCTAGTCTACCCAAAAATGCAAATTCGGTCATCATTCACTCATTCTGTCAAAATCAGCATGCTTTTTTATCCTTTCATAGAGCACCAAAAAAAATGGACACTATGAAGTTATTTTTACAATCAAGGTTCAATAAAAATGCATCTGGTTCTTGTGGGTCTGAATGTGTGCAAGCATAAATAATGTTTGAGATTAAACAAAGATATTCAAAAAATAACTACGAAAACCCTATTATCAAGAATCAGGATTCAAACCCATATGACTTTCCTTCTTGCATGGAACACAACAGGTGATGTAGGCCAGAAAAACAGGCCTCGCTTTTAGTGCAGAAAAAAACACAAAAGGCAAATATGAAAGTGGCACAAGGTTTGGCTTTCGCACCGACACACAAGTCATAGGGTTTACAACACAAATGAGGATGAGTAAAATGATGACAGAATGTGATTTGTGCTTGGTAAACTGTCCATTTAAGACTCATCACAAAGTGATAAATCTGGTAGGTTTTGAGTAAAAATCCCCTAAACATTTTGTTCCAAAAAAGACAACGCAAACGTTGGACAAGTAAATGAAGACAGAATTTTCATTTGGGGGGTATATCCTTAAGAGACACCAGGCTCAGAGCATCCCGTACACGCCGCGGAACGCCCATAATAGAGCTTTGTCCTAGTAATACAACCTTTAGAACAATGCCCATCTATCCAGTGAGGAGGACAAATCCTCACGATCCCCACGGTGGGTTTTGCAACGGCCACAAACGTCGCAAAGCTCCCTGCGCGCTATGAGCTCAGCAAGAACCCGTCGCCGTTGACAAATGAAGAACTGCTGCAATACACATGAAGTCCAGCAAGTCTGGATCATGCAGGTCAATGTTTAACTGCAGGCATGTTACACATTACATCGGAGGGCAAACATCTGCGGGCTACTTTCTCGTAAGACATGCAAAACATATGCGTGTCACACTTTATCTATTTAACTGACACTAGTGGAATATGCATGTGTCGAAAGCTTTGATAAGACTATCCCGCACAGCTCCTTATCAGATGAGTGCCTGCGAGAAAGATCAATGACTGAGCTGACGGTGATAGAAACGTGTCTCTGTTGACAAATAAACACATCACGAACTGATGTTAAAGTGTGAATTTTGAGAACGGCTCACACATCTGTCTTAAACATTTGCATTAGTCATTAAAATACACAGGTCTATCGCGCTGGTATGGAAATGAATGGAGACGTGGAACTATTGTAAGACCAAGGAACATTTGTCTTCAGTTAGAGATATGGTTATTTTAGTGCTGCTGGGAAAACTAACTTACCCCATGTGCGACGCTTGGCAAAGAGAAGAAGCGCGTGCCTTTAATCTTCATTTATAAAGTTTACATGAGATTCCGTAATCGAGTCTTGATTCCTTGATCGAGTCTTGAAGGATCCGTTGGGAGAGCCAACAATAACTGCTGTTATAAAAGTCAAAACTTTCGCGGAGTCATCTAATCATCTAATCTAATCATTAACGCAGCCATGGTTGAGATAAACATCAAAAGACGAGGAAAAAATACTCTACGTTTGCGTTAACGTCTTTAGGACGCGTCAGGTACGGCTGTGTTTTCCGTTTTATTCAAAAATCTGTAATTCCACGCGCTGTTCGACTGAACAACAAGCTCACGGTCTGTGCGCGCGGCGACCTAATACACACACACACGCACGCACGCGCGCGCGCAAGTACACGCACATCACACGCCGGGGAATGATTTTCCATGTATTACAAAACATATTGCAAACGGTCGCAAAAAAGATGTTTTCACCGCATTAAAATATTTAGATCAAAAAGGCACATATGTGGTAGTATTTTAGTTTCTCTCTTAGAAATGAATTTTTTTTGTAATCTTTTTTTAGTTCCACCTCCTCACTTCCTCTCAGCTTTCAGTTGTTGAGAGTTTTTAGTCTTAGTTTTTCCTCATTTTTCACTGTATTTTATTGTGGCAAAGCCAGGATTTTTACACAAAGAACTGAAATGGTTTAATTATATGGAGTGATCTGGTCGTCAAGTATCAAGAGATTTGGGATTGCTGTTGATTGGATTGTTATCTGTTTGGGTATCTCCGTTGTCAATTACACGTGGCCACATAAATGTGTCTATGCAAAACATAAATCTAGGCTTCGTTTTCCCACACAATTAATTTCCGTGATGATGCAAATTTCCAGTGATATGGCGGTTAGCATTCGAAGATGTTCCTCATCTCTTATTCCTCGCCTGCGTGTGGATTGCGGGACTCCCAAACTTCCGTATGCTGATGGTTGGGAGGAGTGAATTTATGTTTGTGGCCTGAACTACCAGATGCGTTTGCATTTGGCCAAGTCGTGTCTTGCACCTCATGAGGTGGTTTGAGAATGTATTTGGGCAGGCATTTACACTTGGTTTCGTATGGCATTATCTATGTTGTCTCTTGGCTCAAATGGGTCAACTTCAGGATGTCAGAACGTTTACTTCATTTACATTTTTGTATTTGCTATTTTGCTTAGTCATCAGGCCTATACTGGGAAACGTCCCACTGCCCCTAAACCTTATGACTTATGCCTTAAGTTGCAAATTTTGTACAATCAACATGAAATCATCTTGCTTTGGTGACCTACTACCAGAGGTGGACAGTAACGAAGTACATTTACTTGAGTATTGTACTTAAGTACACTTTTTGAGTATCTGTACTTTACTTGAGAATAGTTTTTTTCTGGAAACTTATGACTTTAACACTACATTTGAAAGACAAATATTGTAATTTCACTCCACTACATTTCTATCAAGGTCCTCGAAGTAGAATGTGGCAGCTTTGAAAGTCAGTGGGTGATTTGTTTTCTTCTCTAAAATGTGACTTTCTTTTTTTCAGACAGTTTATCAGTAATCACTCTTGTAGGGCTACATGAAGTGATTTCCCAGCATTTTTTGAACACTGACCAGTTGCAAATGCAACAATTCAATAATAAGAAATTAATATTGTGGTATACATTACACACAATATTGTCTGATTTTGCTAAATTGTGTACATGAAAATATTACCTATAAAGCCACAGAAGAACTGTTGTGCATCTCCTAATAAAACACAATAGGTGTTGGACTTGACGCAGCACTGCACAGACCTTCTGTGTGTGACATCAAACTACAGCGAGAGCGATTAGACAGCATTTAAAATGTTTGTTTTGATGTCAAATAAGTCTTGCTGTTTTGCTTTTTTGTTAAAGCAGTGTTGCTGTTGTAAAGTTATACAGCTACAGTTGTGTTGCTGGGTTTTAAAGCAGGTTTGATTTTTTTATCTTCCTTATCACTCTGTATTTACAGGATTTCACTGTACTATATTCAGTAGGTGTAATGTATTCTAAGTTGCTTCAGAAGTATTGCAAGTACTACGTACAACAATAAAACAGTGCATTGACATAAGAAAGGAAATTTACTTTTGGTACTTAAGAACTTTTAAAAGCAAGTACTGTCTGTACTTTTATTTTTTTTTTTTTTTTTATTAAGTAAAAATGTCTTTACAACTTTTACTTGTAATGGAGTAATATTTGACCAGCAGTATCTGTACTTTCACTCAAGTAATGGAGTTGAGTACTTTGTCCGCCTCTGCCTAATACCCTAATGTCGACTCAAGATTGCATGTGGTCAGGCACAAATTAATAATCTTGTTTGACATGAGCTCATACATGTGTTAACCACCTTCGCTGTTTTTCTTTGGAAAACTTTACTTCACTACATTCCAAGGCATAATGTCATACTTTTTACTGCACTTCATTTCATAAATAAAAGTTGTTGTTCGTTTTACCTTTAATACTTAAGAACATTAAAAATGTAGTACTTTCTTGTACTCAAGTAAATCTTTGAATTACTTTTACTTGAGTAAAAGTAAGAAAGTAATAGATTTCTAATGTAATTAAGAATTAAATTATATTTAATATGAAACGTAGTGCAGTAAAAAGTACAATATTATGCTTTGGAATGTTGTGAAGTAAAGTTTTCTAAAGAAAATCACTCTGATAAAACTTCGCTAGTACTGTCCGCCTCTGTCGCTGAGTCACTAGAATCTGATTAACGGTTTATTATCCTTCTTTTTTTAACATTATTGATGTATGCATTGATATCTGCCAGTATCATGGCTTTTTTTCTTTTTGTCTTGATAAACACGTTTCGCCTCAGGTGTGTGCCGTTTGGTCTAGGCTTGTTTGTCATTGGGGCTATGTTGTATCGTGTTCACACAGGGAGGGCAGGTATGAATCATAATAGATTAACCTCATTGAACACTACTTTTAAATGCATACTGTCTAGTGTCTGTTAATACAAGACAGTCCCATCTTAATAAGGACCATGTGCTACGTTTCATCCTGTTGTTCTGATAAGCCCCTCAAGCATGTATGGAAATCAGTGAGTCATCAAGTATAACGACACATCTACTTGATTCTGGCTGTGTAGATTCATCACTACTCATCATCTACTTGACTCCTGTTTCAGTTAAAGCAGCAGTGAGTGAGGTGATTTTACCGTTTCAAATAGTAAAATGATGTGCATGTGCGTAATCAAAATTCACCATCAGTCAGTATGGATTCAGAAGTTTCAACGCCATATGTTTCGACAAACAGACAAAAGTCCAGGCGACTCCGGTTTGAACTCTACATTTCTGTCAGCTCAGGGGAGGGGTCAGGAACCCTGACCTCACTTCCTGTGGCGACTTCACAAGCCGTGCATTGTGTGTGAGAATGTGACAGGACTCCTGGGACTCCTCCACATCTGGCAGCTGTTTTGACCTCCCCCATCCCTTTCCACCACCAGGAAGATCTATGTATATTCCTGGTACTCACCTCAGGAACTCCCCCAAAATAACTCCACAAGCTTGAACTTCATTTCCATGCCGTTATGTACCTCACACATGCTCAGTTAAGCTCTGACACATCGTATTTGGTCTGCCACACTCTGGTTTCCACCATCAGGTTTACCGAGAGTTCCGGTTTTGATGTGGTTAATGCATCTCAACACAACGTCTTTTGCGAGTGCCTCACCCTTCAGAGGACAGACGTTGGTGGTCATTATGAGTTCCTCTTACTCAGAGGTGGACAGTAGTGAAGTATTTTTACTTACTCAAGTAAATTTAAAAATGATCTGTAGTTTATCAGTGTTTTTCTTTGGAAAACTTTACTTCACTACATTCCAAACATAATGTCATACTTTTTACTGCACTTCATTTCATATATAAAAGTTGTTGTTTGTTTTACCTTTAATACTTAAAGGGGTCCTATTATGCTTTTTCACTTTTTTAATTTTAGTCAGTGTGTAGTGTGTATGTTTGGGCATAAAAAAGATCTAGAAAGTTACAAATCTCAAAGTCCACTCCAAAGGAATATTTCATTAAAAAAATCTATTTTCAAGAACTACAACGAACGGCTCATTTGGACTACAGCATTGCGCCCTTCAGAACCCCGGGCTTTATGATATCACAAAGCGGCTCATTGGAATATCATTAAAATAATTCCTGCCTAAGAAAATTCGAATGGTTGGGGCGTGGGGAGGGGCGAGGTTGTGGTTAGAACGCTTGGTTGAGAGAGAGCATCAGACGAGACGACGAAGAAGAAGTGCTCCTGCAGAGTTAGTGCATCAGAGAAAACCAAGAAGAACAGCTGCTGTGCTGTAGCCTCAAATTTTTGGCATGTCTAGAACAGCGGTTCTCAATTCCAGTCCTCGCGTACCCCCGCTCTGCACATGTTGTATGTTTCTCTTATTGCTTCATACGTTTATTATATTTGACGGTAAGTGCCCTGCGAAGTGGACATTACCGGATATTTCCTCCATGATTCCAGTTTGAAGGGAGCATATATGTGCCATACAAAGGGAATTTAAGTGTGCGAGACGTGAATTTAAATTGTATTTATTTACAGAGGTATATTATGTCCCACTTCACGCTTCTCTAGTAAGATTCGTCTGTGTGTGAAGACGCTGCAGCGGCGCAGCGCAAATCTGTAAATTGATTTTCGAAGTGAAGTAAACTTCAACGGATTTCCCTGCTCAGGGAGTAATGAAACACTGTGTAGGGAGCATGGCAATCAGAACACAGTTCATGCATGGAGCTCACTTCTAACAAGATGACGATCTGAATCAGGTGTGTTAACAAAAAGAGACATGCAAAACATGCAGAGCGGTGGTACGCGAGGACTGGAAATGAGAACCGCTGTTCTAGACATTCTTACAAGTATAACACGACGTAGCTGGGCGCCGCGGACAGACGCCGAAAGGTGCTGCCGGTGTGCCTACACTCATTGAAAATAAAGTATTTGAATTTTAAAGGCGTGGCGTGATGCCAGTGATGCTTCTCGTCCGGTGTGCGACAGCCTGAAACGCTGTTTTTTTTTCACTTCGAAAGCGGATGATGTCAGGAAACAGTGGTTGCAATTTACTTTTAACTCTGTTCCTGAGCATTATAACCCCAATTTGCTATTGTGTGCTGCGCATTTTACTGAGGACAGCTTCCACTTCATGAGTGAGAAGTAGGGATGTGCACATCGATTCTGTAGTATCGATATATCGATACTCAGAAGCTACTATTGTAGTATCGATATTTTCTGCAAAGTATCGATACTTAATTATATTAATAATTTCTGCATAACTAAATGTTTTTAGCAGTGTGTGCAGGCCGATCGGGGACGGTGTGTGTATGATATATAAAAAAAGAAAATCTCTCGCGGACGCGGTGGTATGACGTTACACCGATCGTTCCGCGACTGCGCAGTGCGACGTGCCATTCACAATCACAACACGCACGCAAAATGGCACGATGGCAGAAAGCAGGAAACGTAGTGTGGTGTGGTGCTACTTCTCAACAGCGGAAAAAAATATTGCACGATGCAATATTTGTGATAAGAGAGTCACACACAGCAACAATACAAGCAACCTTTTTAAACATTTACAAACAACACACCCTGAAACGTATAAAGAGGCTGAACAAAAACAAGCTGCCCAGTCTTCCTCTGCCCAGTCTCCCTCTGCCCAGTCTCCCTCTGTCCGACAAAAGACGTTACAGGAGAGTTTTCAGGGAGGCAAACCCTATCCAGGTACAAAGAGCACAGTCATTAGTTAACTTATTTACTGTACTTCCTGTCTCTTTCGTAACCATTAGGCAAATAAGAATAAATATAAAGTGCTTGTGTGCGCGTTTGTGTGGGGTGTCCTGGTATTCCTTACGTTATAGGGACAAAACGTTACCACAAGTATAGTAATACCAATACATTTTGACTTCCTGAGGACATTTTAGGGAAAGCTGAGGGAAGCAGCTATAAATCATAAAGATTTATTTTTGAAAATGTCAAATTCTAGTTTTCTGTGATGGGTAGGTTTAGGGGAATATGTTTGTACAGTATAAAAAGTATGGAATGTCCCCTTAATGGTAGGAATACCAGTATGTGTGTATATGTATATATACAGTGTGTATATACTGTTTGTGTATGTGTGTGTGTGTGTGTATGTGTGTGTGTGTGTGTGTGGTGTGTAATGGAAAACCTTTATCCTTTTCAGATGATTCCCAAAAAAAAAAAAAAAAAAAAAAACAAAAGGGTTTTTTTTTTTTTGCGAGACATCACAAGGAGCCTAGCCAAAATGATTGTTACTGACTTGCAACCAGTATCAATGGTTGAGGATGCAGGTTTCTGTCATTTTATGAAGGTGGTTGATCCCCGATACAATATCCCGGGTAGGAAATCCTTGATGTGTAGTGAAATTCCAAAGCTCTACGAGCAAGTCAAAACCACACTGAAAGACTCCATAGAATCCGCAAGTAGTGTGGTTTTAACAAGTGACATGTGGACATCAAGAACAACCGAAGCATATTTGACTGTTTCAGGACATTTCATTGACCACAATTGGCAGATGCAGGCTTGCACTCTTGAGACCGTCCATGTAGCTGTACAACACACAGCACAAAATATATCTGAGCTCCTCACAAAAATATCCAATGACTGGGGCATTACCAGCAAGGTCAATGCTGTTATTACTGATAACGGAGCTAATATGGTTTCAGCTGTGCGGAAAACCCAATGGAAACACATTCCATGTTTTTCACACACCCTTAATTTGGTTGTGAAAGACTCTATTAAGGCTTAGGCAAATTTTGAGTCCATCCTCGAGAAGTGTAGTGCTGTTGTTCGCTTCTTCCATCATAGCACCAAAGCATCTGACAAGCTTAAGGTACTGCAAACTCAGTTGCAACTGCCAGAGCACAAACTCATTCAAGCAGTAGAGACCCGGTGGAATTCGGTGTTCTACATGCTGGAGAGACTGACCGAGCAACGACAAGCTGTTATTACAGCACTTTGTCTTCTTGGGAGAAACACCTTGTGCTTGAATGATGACGAATGGTCCTGTATTAGCCAAGCCATTGAAGCCCTCAGGCCCTTTGAACAGGCCACTAAGGAAGTTTCAGCAGAGCAGTATGTAACCATTTCAAAAGTCATACCTCTGGTTTCTCTTCTCCAAAATGCAACTATGTCTGCCGGGCAGAAGGGTAACACTTTGGCTTTACAGCTTGCAATGCAGTGCAAACGGCGCTTTGAAAACATTGAGCACAACTATACTCTGGCCGCCAGTACCTTTTTGGACATTAGGTTCAAAAACATTGTGTTCTGTGATGCTGGAAATGTGGAAGTCATTAAATCACGGCTAATCAGTGAGATGCAAGCCCTGGGCAGACAGGCAACAACCAGTGAACCCTCTGCATCAACCAGCATGGGAACAGTCTTGACAGTGCAACCAGAGTCACCTGCTGCAAACACTGAAAGGAAAGGTGCCAACTGTTCTATATCCAAGGGAGGATTATGGCAGGAGTTTGACACACGTATATTGGCTTTTCAGGGGAACCGCACAGCCAGTACAGACACATACATTGAAATGCGCAGATATATGGAAGAAAAGGTGATCCCAAGAAGTGAGGACCCTTTGCTATGGTGGAAAAAAAATGAGAACACATATTCACTGCTCAGCAAACTGGCAAAAAAATACCTTGGAATTGTCGCAACCTCTGTTCCAGCAGAGAGGCTGTTTTCTAAGGCAGGAGAGACAATTAGTCAGAGGCGAAATCGGCTGAAACCAAAAAATGTTAACATGTTGCTTTTCTTAAACTCTAATCTACAGCTTAAAGATTAGGAAATCTTTATCAATAATTGCAGTGGCCTTACAGTATCTTTCTGAGCATTGCTAAATACTATAAAAATGTCGAAAGTTGAAGATGGAGAAAAAAATGGTCTGTTCAAAATTAAGAAATAAGTAAAAGTATTCACAGTTTATGTTGTTGGTATTTTAGTTTATTTTATTAAGATTTATGTTATTTAATCAATATTTTTGTAAGAAGGTTGTTTAAACATTTTTATTTGTTGTTAAATTTGCTTTTCTAATAAATGCGTTATTAATGGTATGTGTATGTAATTTGCCTTTAAGTGTAATAATAATGATAATAATAATATATATATTTAAATTAATATTATTTTGAAAAATCACATACACATTTAAAATTATAAGCAGTATCGGTATCGATATCGGTATCGTTAAAATTGTAACAAAAAGTATCGGTATCGTATCGCATGAAAAAAATGTGGTATCGCCCATCCCTAGTGAGAAGTGCCGGATTCCCAAAAGCTATTGTTGAAAGACGGAGCAAGGGGGCGTGGCAGTAATGAAAACACCGTCTAAGATGTTCGCCAATCACAACGCACTGGGACAGTTAACCAATCACATCACATTTCGTTTTTAGGAAGGCGGGTCTTCATCAAACCCGGAACTAATTGAGTCGTTTGTGCCAGGCTGGGAGAAAGGTATTTTAATAATGTAAAATATGTAAAAAAAGAATGTGTTTTTCGAACCACCAAGCATGAGAGCATGTTCTAGTACACCCCCAAAACAAAATCAAGACTTTGTAAAAGAGCATAATAGGACCCCTTTAAGAACATTAAAAATGTAGTACTTTCTTGTACTCAAGTAAATCTTTGAATTACTTTTACTTGAGTAAAATTAAGAAAGTACTAGATTTCTAATACAATTAAGTTTAAATTATATTTAATATGAAACGCAATGCAGTAAAAAGTACAATATTATGCTTTGGAATGTTGTGAAGTAAAGTTTTCTAAAGAAAATCACTCTGATAAAATACAGACACCTATGATATAAGAATAGAATATTATTCAGAATCATTTTCATTGCTGTTTTCTCATCAGTGTTTCAAGAGTTATTTAGAGTTGTTAAACCTGCTTCTTATTTTTGGCTTTTGAGAAATGCCTCGTTCGTGTCAACGTCTTTCTCACAGGGACTTGATGCATGTGCTCTCACTAGCTAATCAGAGAGGATGCTGCTAATTTGAGATGGTGTCTCATGTTGAAAAAAGTCATTGCATGTAGCTTCCTGTTTTACTTTTGAATATAAAAAGCTTATATCCTCTGTCATTCTGCACTAAAAGATTTAGAACATGGAATAAAAGAAATAATGCCATATAATTCATATGCTCACTATGCAACTCTTTCATGTTAGGATGTACAGTACTATTATTATTTTCTAGAGGGGTTTCAAACTTTTTGATGCAAACTACCCCTAAATGATCTCTTTGCAAGGGACCCCTTGCTATTATATAAAGCTGGAATAATAATCAAAGCTATATATTTATGTATAAAAATGTTTATACTGAGAACAATATTAAGATTGATCAGAAAACATTTTGTTTCCAAAATTAAATAGTGGGCATTTACATTAAGCAGATTGGTAATATATTATCTGTGAAATATTTTTCCTTTTTTTTTTTTTTTTACTGACAGGTTTAATAAAGATCAGCACATAGTCATATGCATTTATTTTCACAAACAATAAATCAATAAATAAATATAAATCTGCTACAATTTTTTTCTCCCATAATACTCAATTCTGGTTGGTCAGTCACTGCATTCTGTGGTCAAATATTTTTTGTTTTAAGGCTGTTACACTTTATAATTGACCATTGTGCCAACTAAATAGCTTTGCTGTGTTAGTTTCAAGTCTCTTATAGCTTTGTGTTACGCCATATTGTAAAATAATTCAAATGCGAATCAATATTTCAAGTCCATTTTTGTATTTATATTGTAAGTAGGAAATTAATAATGTACAGTCAGCTGGTAATTATCGCAAAATACATCCTAACAGGGTGATCAAGACCTTGATGCAAAGTGGATCATTTAGAATGATCAGCTGATTGTGTATGAACCTGTACCTATTTCTTATTTCCGTATTGTAGTATCAGTTGTCGCTGTAAACAGAAGTTAAACAGAATATTTAGTACGTACATAGTCAGAAGAAACATAATCTGGGCATGAAATACAGAACTGTGCTCACATTCATTTCCTCTCCGTAGTAGAGCGGGAAAACCTCCCAAAAGCATTGGCGGATTGTTGTACCCTTCCTCTTTTTCCATCTTCAAAACAGACTTATTTATATTTTTAGAACATCTGTAGATTCTCTTTCTGTCATGTGCTCTGCATTCCTGTGATCCAGTGAGTCTGATGTCTTGTGATGAGTCTACTGTCATAGTGGCACTCATCGATTTGTTCATTTTGCAATGCATTGTTTGTTTGAGAAATTTTTGCTCTGTCAAGTTTGCTGTGGCAATGTCAAGCATGCAGCAAAACCACAATGTTTAAAATTTTTATAGAAATCAGCCTTCGTTTCACTTTCTGAGGCTTGTTTTACACCACACATGAAAGTAGCACATCTGTAGAACATATTTATATCGACCCCCAGTGTTGCTGGTGTTGTGGTTTTTCCGCACATTTGGGCTATTTCACATGAATGAATACCTGGCAACCTAAAGACAGAGCGAGTGAAGGAGAGATGTTTGAGGGGCATGTTTGATGTCACATAAGGTACGTGAGTTTCGTCCATATCTGGAATTTTAAGGCAGGTTAATTGAGTTTGACATTGGGCAACAAGAGTATGTAAAGTTATTGTATGAAGATGAGTACAGTCTAAAATATATTAAAGGGGTCATATGATGCGATTTCAATTTTGCCTTTCTCTTTGGAAGTGTTACAAGCTGATTGTGAATAGACAAGATCCCTGAAGTTGCAAAGACTAAAAGTCTCAAATCCAAAGAGATATTCTTATAAAAGTTAAGAGTCAGCCACACAAACCTAAATCACCTCGTTCTAACACGCCCCCACATGTCTACATCACTGTGTGGGAAGATTTGCATAACGCCACCCAAATGTTCACGCAAAGAAAGAAGGCACAACTTTTATTCTCGCTGTAATATTGTTGCCGCCGCCGCCATGTCGTGAAGGCGCTGTGTGTTTCATTGTGAAAGCGAAACTACTTTGTTTGGCTTTCCAAAAGAGGACATAATGTTTCTATAAAGTGGGGCAGTTCCAACATTGCAAGGACAGTCTGGCGCTTCTGACTCACAGCCTGTAAGTACGTTTTTTATATATAAAGAATTTGCCAATGATGATTCAAACACAAGTTTTGAGCAGCGTAGAGTAGTGCTTGTTTGTCATTTCTCAGATCACAAATTCAGACATGGTTTTATGTTTACGTGGCGCGATACGCAATGCTTAAAAAGACAGTATAAATCATTATAATACAGAATTATGTCCCCACTGGATGCAACAAATGCCTCGTTGTAATGGGTTTTATTGGTTTTGTCACGTAGCGCCGGACACATGGAAACCATAGACTGTATGATGGAAACACAATATGGTAAGGGGCGTAACATTTCTGTCACACACTTGAGGAATTTGGCCAATCACAATGCACTGGATAGCTGGCCAATCAGAGCACACCTCGCTTTTCAGACCGATAAGCTTTGTAAAAATCGACACGTTTCAGATAGGCGGGGCATAGAGGAGAAACAATAATGTACAGTATGTGGAAAATAATGTGTTTTTTTAACCTTAAACCGCATAAACACATAAACACATTGCTATACACCAAATACACCAAATAATGTTATTTTTAGCAACATCATATGACCCCTTTAAAATAATTTTGGGGAAGTGAATTGACAATACGTGTTTTAAAGCAAAACTATTTTATAGACATTGAATTTTAATCTGCTAAATCTCTAATCTGCTAAATGCGAATATAAAGCATAAAGGTATAAATAAATAATAAGCATTAATATCATGATTTTCTGTAAAGCTGCCTTGAAATTACCTGTATTGTGAAAAGAGCTAAATAAATAGCTTACATTTGACTTGACATTTGTTATTTAAAACACATCAAAGCATTTATTTAAAGGCCTTTGTTGAGAATCCTGCAGCTGTGAACTCTTATTGAACGAGGGGGGAAAATGGGCTAGTTTTCATTCCTTTTGGGTGAGCTTTGAGCTGGATTTTTTTCAGAGACCTGACCCCGCTTTAACATATACAGTATCAACACTGCAACTGTGAAGAGAAGTGACATTTGGCACTCATAACAGGCATCATAACATTGGTCTTACAGTATAGCTATTTCTTTATATTAAACTGGCATAGGAGCAAGTATTTTAACTTATCAATTTTAAATAGCAACTTTAAACAAAATTAATAGGTTTTCATGAAAGGCTACTATGGATTGTTTAGCTAAATGCTTAAGTCAGCACTTAGCAGACAATATGTGTCATAACTTTATCTTTTCAAAAGACTTTGTGGACAGTTTAAGGCCATTCACACCAAAAGCGATAACTATAGCGTCCACACCAAAGCATGTTAACGTTCTGTTTATTATAAGCATGCAAAACCGTTTCATCATCTGCCCCTTAAAATACTCACTCAAGCTCTTAAAACAGGATTCTGATTGGCTTTCAATGTTATTATCATTCATTAGCTGCAAAAAAAAAAATATTATTCTGAAAGTGATTTCATTGATGTCATTCCTCTGTGTTGTGATTTTCATAGCCGTGTTTTGGACTTCACTATTCTCATAGAACTAGAATGACTATTAAAACTTTATAGTTAGAGTTATCTTTAGCCCCTTTCGCACTGGAGGAACCTTTTCATTGGTCCTAGAACTATTAGCGGAAGTACCCGGATGCCCGCACATTCGCACTGCAGGAACTAGGAATGATTTTAGTTCTAGGAAGTCCTTTTATGGGAACTAAATTAGCTCGTACTTCAGAGTACGGTCTAAACCCGCACTATAGGAACTACCAGTGATGTAAGTGTATGTTGATTGGCCGAACGCATTTGGGAAAACGCCGGCACCTGCCATTTTTAAAAAAGCCGGATTAACATGATTGGCCCTTTAGATACCATTTTGAATTTTAACATTTATTACACAGAAACACTCTATGGTGAGGTGTCTGTTCTTCCACTCCTGCCTTTCAGCCATTACTGAAAGAGTAAATAATGGCACCTGGAGTCAAGGCGGCTGATCTCTTTTCTCTCCTAATCATCCATTAGTGGCTTAAGTGTCAGCCGCACCACATGTCTAACAGAGCTCACAGCTCACGCCCCCCCTCACTCAATCTTACCTTTTATCACCTGCTCATTTTCCTTTAAAATCCCAGCTTTGTTTTTGAGGGACCGTGCTTATGCACCTTATCGGTTTGTTGCGCAGCTGCATCCATGACTTTTCCACAGATTGTTTGTCGATAGGCGAATGAACAAACTCATCTAGCAGGTGATGAGCTTCCTTGTCAACAGATTGCCGTGCTGTTTTAATTCAGATTTCAGCGACTGCATCTACACCATTGTATATGACAATCACTAGTTTCATCTCCCCTCACTGCGATGTAGTCGACTTCACTATATTGTTATAGCATAGCACAGAAGTCAGTTCCCATGCTCCAAAATGTGCGCTGTTTGTGTATAATGTTTACATTGGGTTTAATGATGTGAACATACTTGTTTGTAACTCAGGGCAGATATAGACATCGGCAATTGTACGTAAGGCCAAAAACGTGCTCCACCAGGGGGGGCGTCAAGAGGAATAGGGGGAGGGTTGTGAGGCTTCCTGGAGATTAGGCCTTTATTTACAGAGGGGTACTCAAGTGTCCTTAACACAACACAATACTAATCCACAAGTCCATTTTTACGCTCTTCTTTATTAACTATATGACTGAGAAAACCCTGTTTTCCCTAGGAGGGCCAGTCATTTGTATGGTAATACGAGTCCTATAATGTGATTTAGCAAGGATTTTGAAGTCCCAGCCAGTCAGGACTTGCAGTCGATTGTATCAGGGATTTAAAACGTGTGAAAAGTACAACAAGGCTGGTTTGTACTAGTTTAGGTGATACAACAATAGACATATGGGTAGGAAAAGAGACACCATCTTTTTTTGCTGATACTTTATCTTCACAAATTCTGAAGGCAAAATCTGTTGTTTTGACCTGTAACCATATGGCAGCCATCAAGGGTTGTGGCCTCCTTTGGCTTGGAAACCCAACACTGACAGACGTTCAGTATCACATTCATTATCTGACTTGTGCTGGATCAGAAGAAGGTACTTGAGTCTAGTTCCTGTGTTCTCCCTTGCTGAAAAGACCTGCATAGCTTGTCACCAGCATATGTTGTGTTTTGGGTGCTGGTTTTCGCACCAAGCTTCTTAATTAACTTACCTAGCGAGACTTCCTTGGACAACCCATTTCACCAGAAAGATCATGCTGATGCACCAGCCAAGTTTTCAGTGACTGTGATTTTAAGTAGGAAGTGTTCATGGATCAGCTTCCTTGATGGTCCTGGAACAACATTCTTATTTTAGGGGTAGTTAATGGCTAGGCCTGATGAAGCACACCACATTGCAAATAGCAGCTGAATATTGGCGTTTTTATTTTAGATGTGTTGCAAAACTACTTCAGCCAAGTTTAGTTAAGTTAAGTTAAATGGTTTTGACCTTTTATTCATTATATTGTTACATCAAAGGCAGCTCTGATTTAAATCATCTTTTGGTTAATGCAAATAACTAAAATATTTACACTACTGTTCAAAAGTCTGGGGTCAGTAAGATTGTTAATGTTTTTTGAAAAGGAGCCATCTGATGCTTACCAAGGGGCTGACAGTTAAATTAAAAAACTACAGTTAAAAACATTAAAAAAATTATTATAATTTAAAATAACTGTTGTCAATTGTATATATTTAAATGTAACTCATGGCAAAGCTGAATTTTCAGTGTCACATGATCCTTCAGAAATTAATTGTAATATACTGATTTGGCGCTCAGGAAGAAAGAAAGAGTTTTTTTCCTGTAAGCTTGAATACTATATGTTCAAGCTTACAGCAGATTGATTGAAAGATCTGGCTCCTTTTAATTCATGAGTTGGATTTTGATTTGAATTTGCCACACTTCACAACCATTTGAATTGGAATAACAGGAAGTGGAATTTAAAGAATTACAATTCAGGGATTCAAAAGCTTTGTCAACCCTAGTAAAAAAAAAAAGCCATAATTTATTTAAAATACATTTATTTCATACTAAGTATACTTCAAATACATACATATTTACTGATATATCACTGAAGACTTACTGGATAAAAATTACAATTAAACTTCATTTGGAGTATTTCAATGCACATTTCTTAATATTATGCCTAAAATGTAGTTCAATTGCAGGGTATTTTTCTTCAGCACATAAATATGTAAATGTATTTGTAGTATACTTATAGCACAAAATAAATGTATTTAAAATACATGTTTAGTATGTTTTCACTAGGGAAGCCATCAAAGTTTGTCTTAACCTTTCTATAGTTAAAAAATCACACTTTTTCTAGTTATATGAATGTCTTTGAATTTCATGTTACAGTAATTCAACTTCATCAGGTAAATTCCTTAATCTCAGTTCAATTCCAGGAATTGTGAAAAGCATTCTCAATTCCATGCTATGTGGCACTCAACACTGTTCTGTGGTTATTCAACAGTAACGTAAAATGCAGCTTCCTGCTTTATGTGTACACAACCTCAAGCAGCAGTGACATGCCATGTTAATGTTAGAGTTAGGACACAAGATATTGCAAAACTATCACCAACCAACCAACAAAAAAAAGGATAATCCATCTGGAACCAGTAAAAACACTGATGCGGGTCTAAGTTGTTTTTATCAAAATATCCCATGCAGATTTCCAGTCCCGCCATATGGATTTGCACTGCACTTGCTCTCCATAAGCAAAGGAGCCCAAGGGTGATTGTACGCATTGCAAAATCATGTTCGCAGCATGTACCTAACATATGGGGCACTCTTGACCTCTCTGATCTTCCAAACAAATGATCTATAACGGAGATCCTCATGTGGCCTCTCTACATGGATTATCATTAGGAATCACTTCAACATAGGCTCGTGCGCTAATCCAAAATACTCCCAGTGGGACATGTTTTCACTCTTTTTAAAGGTAAAATGACCGCTCTAAGGTTCTTTGAGAAGCTAATTTGGACAAACTGAACCCAGATGCACCATGCATCCCATGTTTTGCTGTCTTAATGAAGCACAGCAGCATGCAAACTTAGGCATAACTGTAAAGCATTCATGCAAATTGACCCAGATCTCCAGAAGGTCAGAGACAGAAAAAGAAGTGATGGAGGAGAGAATCAAAGAAGGTTGGGAAAGGAAATGAGAGAACAGCTGGACAGAAGGTTGTGCGCGTGCAGGCGGAGGAGGAAATGCAGTGAGTTGGATCAGTAGAGGGTGAAACAGGCTTTCATAGACCAGGTCATGCATATAGCAGCAGAGTCCAGAATTGCCAGACACAAGAACATAACAGAGATGTGTTTTCAGTCATTTAACTCTTGAAATATAAAACACTCTGTGCAAAAACACAGGCATTCGCATTTTGCCTTTTGCTGAATGGCACTGGCTTTCACTCAAGCTGTCCTGAGGGCAAAGCTCAAAGTCAGAGGTCAATGTCAGGGGTCATCTGATAGCTGGAGGATATGACTGTTGATGTTACCCATCTTCACTTTGTGGCCCCCGACTCCCACATACACACACACCTGCAATTATGTCAAAAGCAAGCTTGATGTTAATGGCACCATTATGGCAGAAAGCTGTGGTTAAGAAAGTATAGCTCAACTGGAAAAGTGGCAAAGCAGTACAGAAAATGTACACTTGACATATATACTTTGTGTGTTTTATGAGACTGAAAGTGACAACAAAACAAAGCAAATTGTTCAGTTCCTGATTAGAGATTATAGTTTAAAGCTTGTTGCTTAATTAAAATGTGCTAAAGCAACACAGTTCTTGAACATTGCTATGACTTAATTTCATTATAATCAATCCACTTAAATGTGGAAAAATTATATCATATTTTCATACATAATTTTCAAACTGAAACAGAACAGTGGACTTCTAGTTCCCTGGAATGGAACAGAAGAGTAAATGAAATGAAATGCTAATTTAGCATTAGTTTTTGAGTGAAGGGAAAGTCAGTGCTTTGTGCTTAGTTACATCAGGATTTAAAAGAGTTTTCTGTTGTGTTGGAATTTTTGTGGTTACATTTATGCTGATGAGTGGAGCATGCTGACATATGTTACACTAGCTATTTTTTTCATTGAAACGTAATTAAAAGTTAACAATCAACATTGAATTATTGAATCATTGAGTGAATTATTATTCACAGAATAATTCAAATGCAATTTATGTGATCTGTGAGATGTGAGTGAGAAGTTAGATGAAAGTGAATTAAAGTGAATTTACTCCATTTGTGGAAATGTTGGTAATGGACTAAAACCTGCAAGAAAGTATAGACCAGTCTAGTTAAAAGGATAGTCCACCCAAAAGTGAAAATTCTGGCATCATTTTACATAAAATTCTGTAACAAAACAGTTGATGGTAGCCATTGACTTCCATGGTATTTTTTTTCCATACTATGGAAGTCAATGGCTACCGTCAACTGTTTGTTTACCAACATTCTTTAAAATCTCAAAATCTTATTTTGTGCTCAACAGAAAAAAAATTAACTCAGTTTGTAACAATTTGACAGTAAAAGATGACAGAACAACATTTCTTGACCTCAAACTATGCTCAAATTAGGGACAAATACTAATACTAAATTACTATCCGCCACAAAGAATTTCAACTGAAGTCTACCATACACAAAGTCCTATAATTTTTGAGGTCATCAAGATATGTAGACCAAGCTGCAAAGTGTATCAAGTCTTTATGCTAGAAAAGGAAAACCATTAAAACAGACATCAAGCTGAAGATGACCTGCACACTTAGCACAAAATGAAAATACTCATAAATATTGATGTACTGATCTGATACATCAAATAACTTGAAGAAATAGTGCAGTTATGATAAATGGGAAATGGAGCTTTCAAGCTTCCAAATAATTCAAAACCACCATAAAACAAAACTTTATACTTTCATGTCCTTTTTAAAACTTGAAAGCTTCGGTCTCGCTGTTCCAAAGAAGAAAGAAAGTCAAACAGGTTTGAAAAACATGGAGATGAGTAAATGGTTTCGATTTTTGGTTATTCTTATCTATTCCATTAATATTGATACCTTTGCTATGTGTATGTATGTGTGTGGGTGCAAGTAAATGAAATATTGAGTAATGCTTTGTAAATGTAAACCCCCTGTTTTGCATAATAAAACCTCTGAGTCTTGCAAAGACTAATGTAAGTATCATAAAATAACAAAGGCACCGAAAAGAGGAGACAACGTGGTGTCTGGTCTCTAAATGTCACACAATCCTGACAGTGCTTCCAACAACTCTATCTACACACGAAAACCTCATCAGGATCCAGAGAGTCAGACAGAGATGTGAGTGACTAATTCTTTGCTGACAACTAAGTTCCCTGCGGTGTTTTAGTGCAGATACTTGAGAAAACGTCTATTGCACCAGTGGTTTTGGGCTCAGCATGCATTTGTTTTTACCCAATAAATGTGATTGTGAAGGGGGAAAAAAATGATACCATGAAGTATGGCCTAAGTGCAAATGCACTTCCAGATAAGCAATAGCATCTTTATTTTGCACACATCAGCATTCAGTGGTATCATACGTCTGCTTTTAGGGTATCCAAAAATACAAATAGTCAATGTAAATGTTAAAAGATCTTTGATTGCGGTTCGTTTTGAAAAATATTTTTTGTATGAACACTGAATTATGTGTAGCAGAGAGTGGACACAGCTCTGGAAAAGTTTGCTGATGTTGTTACAGCTGTACCATAACTAGAATATGACTTCACAGACCACAGCCAATCAAAACTAAAAGAACTGCTTGGCCAGATCCAATCAACAGTGCAATAACACCAGCTATTGAAGTCAAAATGATTGCCAGTGTTAGGGGGAAAGTTTAATATCTGAACATTTGGCAGTAAGGTTCCACATATAAAACTGAAACAGCAAACTTGCAATTGCTCTGTTTTGCCCTATGGATTAAGACAAACAAAATTAAGGAAGAGTGGACAACATTAGCTTTCACCAATGCCCTTTTCTAATGTTTAGATTGTGGCAACATTCATTTTGTTTGAACAGATGATGACAATGAGTTAGAGCCATTTGTTCATATGTGACCCTGGACCACAAAACCGGTCATAAGGGTCAATTTCTCGAAATTGAAAGCTGAATAAATAAGCTTTCCTTTGATGTATGGTTTGTTAAGATAGGACAATATTTGGCCGAGATACAACTATTTGAAAATCTGGAATCTGAGGGTGCAAAAAAATCTAAATACTGAGAAAATCACCTTTAAAGTTGTCCAAGTGAAGTTCTTAGCAAATGCATATTACTAATCAAAAATTAGGTTTTTATATGTTTACGGTAGGAAATTTACAAAATATCTTCATGGAACATAATCTTTTCTTAATATCCTAATGATTCTTTGCATAAAAGAAAAATCGATAATTTTGACCCAATGTTTTTTGGCTATTGCTAAAAATATACCCCAGTGACTTAAGACTGGTTTTGTGGTCCAGGGTCACATATGATTAAATATTTGACAGGACCACAATGTCAACCTGAGATGGCTATAGTCTATGTGTCTATGATCAAGATGTCATGATGATTTACATGCTAATCATACCAAACTGTTAGTGATGCTTGCTAAGGCCATCTTGATGAATATTGTTTGAAAAAAATGTCCTTTATCTAAATCTAGTAGTCAAATTACATGGATGCACTACACAATCCTAAGTGAACTAAGTGACCTTGATAGAATTTTGTGCATCAAATCCAGCACTGGGTTAAATGATATTCACTGTTGATGATTCAAAGTGTGCAGGTAAAAGAGGCAGAGCACTAATCCCTGTAGACTAATGGGAGTTTCCACATCTGGCAGGTCTTAGGAAGGGTGAAGTGAAAAACAAGGGATAACACCTAAATCAGCCCGGTCTGCTCAAGTCTTTGTTGAATATCAGCCTTGTCATTCTTTGTCTGTTGGCTAAATCTCTGTGTGTTTATGTGTCTGCGTGTGTATTGTGTTTATATCATAACACAAGTGTCTACTGACGAGTTATGCTGAGTAAATTACAAAGTTTATCTAAACGTTTGAGTTTGGCATGTTGCAGCTGCTGTGAAGAATGCTTCATAAATTGAGGAACACCATCGCTTGATAGCCTCACTTTTAATCATTTCACACAGGAATCCTGACAGGGTTGTCTGTGCTGGTGCTAACTGAAGGCAGATTGTTGCAAAGGGGCTGAGAGTCTGTGCTGAAACAGCGGAACGCCTAAGATTACTGACTGTGGGTGATTAAAAATGGGGGATTGTTATTTTGTTGCGTCATGTGTTGGTGTGAATGCCGACAATAATATTTTTTCTTCTTCTTTTGCCTGAGATCTAAAAGGACAGAGCATAACACAAAGCAGTTGTTCTTACCCTTACAAAAAAGTACCATGGTGGTTCCTATTACCATGATACCATGGTCAAAAACCAATATGTACTGTTTTCTAAGTGTAGCGTCACTGTCACACAATTGCAAATTGATCCCAATGCCCAAGTCCTTCAAAAATATCCAACTCATCCTGCTTTTCCATCTCAAGGGTGGATGACTCCTTATGTTCTCAAAAACAAATGACTCCAAATATAATGGTCAGTCTTTAAACAAGCAAACATTTCACCACAAAGACCTTTAACATGCCCTTTCTGGCTCTCCACACTACTATGGGTCACTGCCTAAGGCATGTTAGAGCTTACACTTAGGATCTCCAATCTCAAATAACAATCCTTTTGCTTCTTTAACTCGGTGAGGAAAATGGATCCATCAGGAAACAGTGGGTATGTAAGCTGAAAACAGTGGGCAAGAGGCTGTTGTGCACTCAGCAGGCCTCGATAAACTTTCACACATCTGGGAGTCAATTGATTTAACGGCCAAAAAGAAATATGGCCTCCTTCCTTCTCCAGTGTGTGCTCACCCTTTGAGCCTCCCCACGCTCCTCCAAAATGACTCTGGATTCCAGGAAAGTTGAAGTGGAGCTCTTGACTCTATAAATCAGCCTCTCCCCGTGACAGAGGAACCGGGGGTGAGACCGAGAGCCCTCCACCCCTCTTCCAAGAGGGGAACGGGACGCCTTTACATGCTCCCCACCTGAAATTGCCTCTTCAAACTCTAGCGTGTCTAGTATCTTCAGTGTCTGTGAAGCTTTTTATAACCCTAGCCAAACTGCCACAGAGGTGTCAATGTCAAACCAGTTCAAAAATAGACTGTATTCTTTTAGCCATTAGTGTTGGTCCATGGCCATGGTGCCGTTACCACTTTACTACCTGTAATCAGCAGAGCTCCTGCTTCCTTTTACCAGCTCTGGTATGCCTCACCGATGGGACAAAAAGGTGATGACAACAGCTCCAGACACAAGGGATGAAGGAGGGGTAGAGGACTAGATGCGTCTGGAAGTCCAGGAAGGCTGAGGTTGATTTTAATGGAAGGTGATTGCATGATTAAATAAGGTGTATGTGTTTCCACAAGGACAATAGAAGAACCTTCAACTGACACATCGTAGAAGCCAAGCCCATGTGAACCATAACTTGTCCTTACATGTAGATTAAACTTCGAGAAGGCGATTAGTAATAGGCAAGGTTCAACTATGAATGACACATCCATCAAAGCATGTGCACTTAATAACACAAGGCTGAAATTACATATAACCAAAAAACAGTGAACATCCACACACAGTTCTGAGGTCTTCTTGCAGTTATTTTTTTTACCAGAACAGGGGGGAAGGGTGGGTAGGTGGTGGTAGAGAAAGAGCATGAGACTTTGCAGCTGATATTCTCTGTTACGTGGCCCAGTGGGGCGGAGCTGCTGTGGCTTGCCCCTCTCTCCTATGGGACGTTCTGACTGTGCAAACAAACCGACCCCCGGGCCTCTGGTCTAATGGGAACCAGACTTACCCCAGCACCAAGGCCCAACAAAATCCCCTCGTTTTGCACACACAGACATCATGAGCTCCAGCTGAGGGACGCAGCCCAATTATCCCAAACAGACCTGAAACTATTCACTCTCGTTTCCCACATACCAGAGCACCATGGTGTTCCACCTTTTAAGGCCACTCGTCCTTGTGGCCCCAAATGCATGTACAGCCAGAGGCATCATGGCCATTCTGATCTCAGCCTAGTCTTTTTGCAGAATTTTGTACATATAGTCAAGTCATGCAAGTATAGCAGATTTTTTGTCTCCATCTATCTGTCTATCTATCTATCTATCTATCTATCTATCTATCTATCTATCTATCTATCTATCTGTCTGTCTGTCTGTCTGTCTGTCTATCTATCTAGAATAAAAACAAGGGTTCAAGAGGAATCAAAGGTCAGTATGATGTTTTTTTTAAAGAAATGAACTTTTATTCAAGAAGGGCACATTAATTTGATTAGAAGTTTGTTTTAAATATGTTCAACACTGATAATATTAACAAGTGTTTCTTGAGCAGCAAATCGGCATATTAAATTTCACCTTTACCATCACAGGACTAAATTCCATTTAAAAAAATATTAATTGTAATAAATGTATTTATCAATAATATTTCTTGTATTTTCTTGTATCTAATATTTTTGTTTGTTTATTATTTTTTTGTTGATCAAATAAATGCAGCATTGATGAGCATAAGAGACTTCCTTCAAAAACATTTTTAAAAATCTTACCAACCTGAAACTTAGAAAATATGGCTCAATAGGGCATGCATTTTGAAATACATAATGTATTGTGATGTTTTATAGGGTTGAAGGAAATGGAAAAGGTTATTTTCTTCAGTTTTTTCCTAAACGGGAGTACTGCAAAAAGTTTTAGCATAAGAAATTTCATGTTTTTTTTTTCTTTAGTCATGTCTTGTCTCACATATAAGTCACGACCACCACTGGAGCCCCTTCAAAAAACAAAGGTGCATGACGCCTTTACATAGAGTCATCAATCTCTATCAGTCAGCCATTCTAAACTAATCAAACTTCCCATCTCCAGTCATTCAAACACCATGTTCTTTCCTCCTTCTCTCCTTTCTTCTCTAATGATTCATCTCTCTAGTTCCTGTTTTCTTACTTTCTCCTTCTTATTCAGCCATCTCTTTTTCCATCTCACTTTTTTCTTCTCCACCCCCCACATCTCTTTCATCTCCTTCATCTCACTCTCCCCTCTTTTTCCATCCACCACCCACATGTTACAAAAATTCAGTTTCTGTTTTTATCACTCTGGTAAACTACTCCATGATATGCACTATTGTGTTTGTCCTTGGCCCAGTGCTGCTGTTACTTTCCTAGTAAGATCATGGGTTTGTGGAGGAGGCCTTGTGAGAGGGACTAAAGACAGCAGCTGCAGAGTAATGAGTTGAGTGGCAATATAATGTGTAATACATTTCACTAATTTCCAGCTCCAGACGCCCTGGGCACAGGGCAGCACAGTCCATCATGATTTTAGATTGTACACTGCTGGAAGATATGAGCTGAATGATCTCATTGTGGGGTTTATGGGTTATCTCAGAATGTTCAGCCAGTTTTTGCACTGCTTTTTATTTGAATGGTCCATTTCACAGACTGAATCACAGCACACAAGAATTTACAGTAAGTTGGAAAGTTCTCCAAAACACAATAAGCCCCCACAATATGATGCACTGTTTTGCAGACAGAGGGTTTCCCCCAATATTTTATTAACAGAAAGCCTTTTGTTTCCCCCCCAGACAAGTAAATCTTTCTGCCAATCAAACATGCCACTCATTCTGAATGCTTTCACTGGTTTTTGGTCTACAGCCCCCTTTTTTTTACTCATACTGTGTGTGGTACAGTTGTGGTGTGGTAGAAGTATGTATGTTCATTTCAAACGGTGTATGTTTTCTAAGAGTAAGCATTGGATAATATCTAAAACATATTGAGGTTTTGAGGTATAATGTCATGTTTTAATGTCAACAAACTGGGAGTTTATGTCTTTTCATTGTTTCTTCTGTATCTGAGCACACAGACCAGTCCTGGCAAGCTCTGATTTTTTTCTTTTGCTTTCTCTCTCTCAAATGGTGTGTTTTCTGGCAGAGCTTTTCTTGGTTTTAAGCTTGGTAGGAGTGGCCTAGACCAGACTTACCCTTCTGGGGAAATGTGAATTCGTATATGTGCATGTATGGTTTCTTGCAATGTCAGCGGAAAGGCTGATAGAAACCTGCCTGCATGTAATCGTCACAACCTGACTGTGGTGCATTATCGAATAAAGGTCAGGTGTCTGTAAAAGAACCTGTGGCTTAGTGCGTCCATCTGAGCTGTTTCTTTAAGAATGTAAAGTGTAACCTGAGGCTTTGGATACCAGTTGCCTTATTGATCTGTCTTGAAAGTATTATCACAATCTCCTTAAAGCGTCTGGAAACTCATTTAAGATCAATAAACTCCTTTGTCTCTTTCCTGTTTGCGATGTCTGTTTGCCTTTATGCAGCATATTCACGTCACTGGCTCTTTTCATTTTTTACAAACAAATTAAACTGTTTCTTGGATTTGGAACATAGTGTTTAATCATTGTAATGTAATCTTCAATTTAAAGACAACTTTAGACTTAAAAAAAACTTTTGGATGCTTAAAGGCAAAATACAGCTCAAGGGAGTGTGTAATAAAAGTTAAGTTGGGGGTGTTTTCAATCTTTTCCAAATTCAGTTCCAATGAATCTGAAAGAAAAGCTCTCATGCATGCCATGCATAAAATGTGCTTTGGTAAATAGTTTGCATTTGTGTTTTTCTCTTTATCCAGTATTCTCTTTCTGCATGTGCAGCTATAGGAGGCTCTATATGATACACAAATGAAAAACATGTCCCATACCCATCAGACTTTAGTGCATTCTAGCCTAACCCAATGCATCCATTTCGAATGAATGTAATGCTCCCCCAATGACATTTTGAGGCATGGACCACTGGCAGAAACAAACGAAACACAAACAAACAGTCTTGATCACCATCAGCAATAGGGAATGAAGCTCTAGACATTCTGTTTCTCTCATTAGGGTATTATTAGACCAGATGTGCTACATCAGTGCAGTGCGAATACACAGTATGATTTGTTCAGAAACACATCCATCGAGACTTCATTACAGCATGTCTTCTGGCCTTCCTTTGTCATTCTCCTCTTACACAGGCCTCTCTTACTCTCACCACGTCTGCTGCCAAGTTTCCAGATGCTACAGGCCCGAGTGTTGAAATAATTTTCTTTATGAGGTGAAGAAAAAGGAATTAGCATCCAACACTGACGATGTGGCAAAAGTGAGAAACAACAGAGTTGGGGCTTTCTAACACCCCCGAATCAATCTCCCAATGCTCTACTCACCCCCACCACCACCAGCTGAAATACTCAGGGAAGTGTTGGATTACTTTCACAAGGCGAACTTGAACCTCTTGACTTCCTGCCTGGTGATGAGGTCACTAGTCTCTGAGGGAGTGTCTGTGAAATGCCTCCCGCTCAATAACAGCCCAGCCAAGGCCAGAGAAGAGCGGGGGTTGGTATAGTCAGAGACGCTTGGGAAGGAGATGGAGGGGATGAATGAAGGGGGCGGCGGAGGAGTGACAGAACTGGGCTCGGGAGGGGGGTCTGGAGGTGACGGTGAGGACCGTATCTTCCAGGGTCTGGGCGTTCAGCCAGAACTCAGTGTGATTTCACATTATGGCACATTTATGGGGGTGGACATTTTCAGTAACATTGAGTGTGAGATCAAGTTGTGATCGTCCGCCATCGCAGATGGGTCCTTGAGCGACAGCTTACAGGAGGGAGGATCCATATTGCTGATGGATATGTTGAAATAATGAATGATGCTGTACCATCCTCCCCTCAAGCTCAAGGCTTTTGATGCAGATGGTCCGGGACAAAAACTGAGAGAATACTAAGCCTTTTGACAAATCCAAACCAGATGAAGGCCAAATCGCTCGTATGAATGTACTGTCTGTGTGACGTTCAATGAAATAAACCCAGTTACAGACTCTGTATGGGGTGTCCTGTCACAGCTGGGCTGATGTCGCTGAGGATCAAGGCCGAGCACCTGCCATGCCACGCCAGCAGGCGGCTCCTTTTAGCTGGGGGCAAGTCGTGCATACAAAGCCATCTTGTTCGAGCTTGTGGTCCAGATGGAATAGCTCTGTTGCCAAGGATGCTGCTTTCCACTTCCTGCTCCAAAATGAAAAGGCTGGTCCTTCGAACAAAGAGTCATACACAGACGTATACATATCTCTTCATCTGTTTCGTACGCTAGCTGCCTCTCAAGCATGTACGTTGGACCTCACACTATTTCAGACCCACGCTGCAGTGGATTAATGATGGGAGAGAGTCGCACTCTCCCCATGAGATAGGCCTTCTCTCTCAGCCCTGCATGGGCAATAATAGACTAATGCTTTCCAGATGTGCTCTTCAATGGCCGTACCCAACATTGGAAGTACCCCTCTCGCGGGAGTCCTAACGATGCCCTGGGGGCCTTTGAGAGGGAAAGGTTCGAGTCTGTAGTCTCCCCCCCAAAGCTTTTCCCTTTTTACATACTCGTCTCCCACCGCAATCACAAGCTGCTGATCCCCGATCAGCACGACTGAAGGTCAAAGGGACAGAGAGCCAAATACTTTTCTCAATCTGGTTCAGCTTGTATTCCGATTCCCATGCCATTTACACCACAAAGTGAACCAAAAAAAGGTGTATTTGTGATTTTAAAAGGATGGCCCTCTTTATTAATGGCTTTTCAATAGGCCAGATCTTTAATTGCCAGATAAACTCATGGGAATGTGACCTGACCACGTGACCTGTTTGTTTTATTAAGGCTGCGGGGAGGGCGATGAGAGGCTGGGAGGCAAGGCATTGGTATCTGAGCTGTGCAAAGCATCCACTCAAATTTCAGGGCTCAAATGGTGTCCATTTGCCTCAAATTCCTCTAATTCCAAAGTCGATTGCTTTATGCAAGCTCTTGTAACAGGCCCCAAGCTGATATTTAGGTGATGCTGCTCTGGCTTTTCTCCTACACCCATTTCCACAGAGAATCCTCAGCAGCTCTCAAGTGCAGGTCTGCTTGACCTAACTTTCTCCCTTGGAGAGAGTGCGAGATCTGTCTGAGACAGAGTGTTCTCACAGGAAGAAGAGAGGGTGGGATTTAGGCTGAGTCTGAGAAAATCAGGCCCGTTGGCTTTAATCTCTGCCTCAGCGCAGGGCTGGAAAGGGCTACTGGGGAATGACCAAAGCCACAAGACCTTTAGACTGTTGACGTACCATGTTAGTCCTTCTGATAAAAACCAGCACCTTACGTTTAATCTTTACATAAATAACTTTGAAATGGTTGTAGGGAGGCGTATCAATGAGTTTTTCTTTAAAAAAAATGGTTTTAAGATGTAACAATACTTTCAGCAATGTAGCAAAATAAGGGTAGAAAAAAACATATAAAATAGCAACTCTAAGGCACGGGATGGAGCAACTCCGTGAGACTATGTCCATCTGCAACACACACTGTGGAGCCCACCCAAAACAAACAAACAAAAGTTAAAGACACTCTCTCTGAATTTAAATATTGAGAGGGAAAAAACAGTTCAACATGTTTAGCATCCTGTGATAAAGTCCTCCTCAATAACAAGGCGTTTAATTGCTATTTTGAGTAAAACTTGTGAAAGTTATCTATTTCCACTGGTAGATATAATCTGTTTGAACTACTCTGGGGGTTGGAAGTTGTGGAAACTGCTAAAACATTCGCACTCAATCTCAGTAGACTCATACTGTAAGTCAGTCATAAGTCTGTTTTATAGAATACTTATGAATTACTCAAAAGAATTTGCCCATAAAACCTGAAAATATTTGTCATGGTTGAATCACAAAAGATGGCATGGTTTTTATAAGGAGTCTCTCAGATAGCACATCAGCTCTCGGCATCACTGAGGTAGACCTAAAAAAACATTAAAGACATGAAAAACTCACAGAAAAGACCTGAAAAAGTCAGTTTGACATACTTAATCATGTCCTCATGAGCCTAACCACACTTTCACAACCAGAATGTTTGTCTGAGGTTCTTGTGGTTGCCATAGCTGATGTTTCCTAAATCCTGGAGAATCATGAAACTGTTGGATGTTTGGATCACCCTGGACTATTGGATAAACCGCCTCTTAGCAACCACCGAATGAACCAAATCACAGCAAGTTCATTTTTCTGTATAAAACACACACACTTAGTCTGGTCAGCTATCCTTGTGGGGACTCTCCATAAGCGTAATGGTTTTTCTACTGTACAGACCGTATATTCTATTGCCCTGCACCAACCCTACCCCTAAACCTACCCCTCACAGGAAACTTTCTGCATTTTTAGATTTTCAAAACACTTAATTCTGTATGATTTATAAGCTTTTGTACCCGTGGGGACCACAATTTAGGTCCCCATCGTGACACGAGTCCCCATGAGTCTATGTGTAGTCAGGTTTAAGTCCCCACCAGGATATATAAACCAGTACACACACACACACACACACACACACACGCGTGAATCTACGCGTGAATGTATAGTGACTGACCGTAGTGAGTGTTAGCTTTATACTGGCGCCATCTTGTGTTGTGAAAATAATTGTTTTATCTAAGTTTGCAGCTAGTACAAACAAAACTTTGACGTTTATTGTCATTATTCTAGTTTAAAGCTTGATAAAAGTAACTATACAGCTTCAGATAAAATACTATTCTGTAGTTATTGTTTTGCTGTACTGCACACACAACTAAATGATATTTTCACACCTTTGCATAATTTGGGAAAATTACAGTTTAAGAGGGACAGTAATTAACTATATATGCTATAAATTAATTGAAAGTCTGCGTAAAACAACAAAATCTAAGCAAAGAATTAAACTAAACGATGAAGGTATGGCAAAAACAACAACAAAAAAACTGTTAGGAGCAATTTTGTGGGTAATTAAAATGAGCAAACTTTTGCCATTTATTGGAATTCCCCATCAGCACAAAACAATGAGCCTGTAGGTTTAGGACGTATTTAGTCTATAAAGATTTAAAAATGTAAGCATTTTTAACTGTGACCACTAGATCGCGCCATTGTTGTCGGTATCCTTGCAGTACAAGGTTTTCATCATGAATAATTATTGTATTCATGTGACTAATGTGAACTGCAGCTGTACAGGCCCTGTAAGGCTATGAGAGGTCAGGCTGGTTTCATGTTTTGTGAAAGTGAAAGATCATATTTTTGCTCTAGCTGCTGTGTTGCATCTGACACAAGAAAACCCCTTTCAGACACAAGTGAACTATTGTAATGAAGGTGGGACATGAACTGTGAACCTCTCAAGACAATGCTGTCTTTCATAAATGTGAGATTGGGGTAGATTATCACTTACGTTTAAAGGTTTATGCATTTATGCTATTTATTATATATATTGTGTTAGTCTAAACACAATTTTTGTTACATTTGACTTTTTTGCTGTTTCATATATAAATTGTTTTTGTTAAATAATAATCAGTTTTACTTTTTGAAGCTAAAAGAGGGAGACGTTTTCAAAAAATACATTTCCTCTGAGAAATATTCACCAGAAAGTACCAATGTTACCATGGTACTGCTACAGGGACTTCCCCCTACTATTCTTTTTTTTCATAACAGTCTAAAAGCACCAAAAATAATGCTTTAGATTTTTATCATTCAAGATATAATAAAAAATCACTGGAACAAAAGAATCAAATACATTTCTTGATATGTAAATGTGTCTTTAACCTGAAACATAAAAACGAAACTGAAGCAATGTTTTTTAAGGCACTATTCTCATAACTGCATCATAAAATTATATTATATATTTTGACCAAATGTTTACTTACAAAAATGTCCTTTTTTAACCACAGTTTCCACAAAACTAGCACAAAAACATTTAAGAAATATTGTTACTACTGTAAAACTGTAATAAATAAACATGGAATCCCCTCCAAACAGTCTTTCAGGATATCATTCATCGACATCTTTGTTCTTTGTGTGATGGTAGAAAAGGATTTCTTTCATTTGTGGAAATCAAACCGTATTGTGCTTACAGTGCAAAATAGAAATGCTTTCATTTAAATGTTTTCAACTTGAGTCATCACATTAAGAAAACTCTAGGATATGATAGGGGATTTTGGCAGGATTCTGAAGGGGTTGGCTTTTCTTGTGATTTCTTACTAGAAATCACATGACCTCACAGCAAGCCTCCTTTCTTGGCTCAGCCAGGCTTCTTTCCAATGATTTAGAAGATAAAAGGAAAGAGTGTATAAAAAAAAACTATAAGTCAAAGATGTGCCCTGAAAAGACCAAGGAAATGAAATCATAGCATGGGCTTAAATATAGTTTATTACATCAAGAATTTATGACATTCACTGGGAAGAAATCACCTTAGACTTAAAATAAAATATCTTTTCCAGCAAGTCTGATTGTATCCTTGTTTTCTCAGTTAATTCCATGAATGCAGTAAGGATGTTGTCACGGTGCGTGCGGGGAGATGAACCCGAAGGGGAAAAACAGACAGGCAGAGCTAAAGCTGCACACATGCAGACACGAAACACACACAATGAGAAAGGACGGATCAGCACAGGACGGCAGACACAAGGAGAATAAATAGGAACCAAACGAGGAGGCTAACGAGGGAGACACAGGTGGAGCAACTAAAACAATAACGAGGTAACAAGATGGGAGGGGCCAGACAATAGACAGGAGAGAGCACATGGCAACAGACAAACACAACACAAGCCATGTGCTCCCAGAACACAGTCATCTGGTGGCCCTCCTGGGCACACCGGCTGAAGACTGTGACAGATGTGTGATCTTTAAAGAAATAATATTGCTGTACTGCACAAATTGAGTATAGCAGATATAAGTACAAGCAAATAATTTTTTTTTTTTTTATTTTTTTTTTTTTTCTTTTATCACTTTGTCTTTTCATGTTGTTGATGTTTGAAGTGTGTTTGAGTGTGTTGACATTTTGGTTGGTTATGTGTGATTTGTTGTTGAAGTGAAAAGTTTTTCATTGTGGGTGTTTTTTTTTTGATTGACTTTTTTGTTGTGGGTATATTTGGAAGTGCTGCTTAGTGTAAACATGACATTCCTGTTTAAGTTCTTTTAACAGGAACTATGTGTGGAGGCAGGAATAAGGCTAAGTGACATTTCCAAGGACATGCTGGAGTGTGGAAATAGGGCTTTTCCTGGAAGAGATAACTGATGCTCTGGATGAAGGAAAAATGCCTCACTATGTAAGTAAGACCTGAGATAACACAATGTGATTAGCATTTTTAGTCAATGAATGTACATCATGCCATTTTTCTACGGAAAATGTGAGTAGCGCTTCCTGTGCAAATGTCAAGGTCGCTAAACTGGGTGGTTGCTAGATCATTGCCTCAATGTTGCTATTTTGCTTTCCTGGGTGGATATTTAGTGGTCCATTTTTTCCCCAGCTGATGAACGATAAAAACATTGACAGCTAGTTAGAAATTAGCTACCCGATTTTAAAAGACCTTGAGAATTTAAAGCGGCAGATGACATAACCACAGTGCGCTTACATGTCAAAGTGTAGTACTGCTGAAATCTGTATGAGCAATAGACCTTAATCAGGTTAGATGCCACATTGAATTTAAAATGGATGAAAACGAGGCTGTGAGGGATAATCTTAGGGACGTGTGCGCCTGTTACAAACAAGACACTGCACTGTATAAAGGTCCTAAATCACATAATTTCGCCAACTTACAACTTTTAAAACTGTGTTATGAAGTTTTCGACTACTTTTCGGAGAGACGTTTCGTCAGCTGAACAATCGTATGTTGTTAAACAACTGTACAGTCAATTGAACGCACTGTACTTCAGTCCCTCACAGCCTCAGTTTCAGTCCTGTCAAAAATGAAATATGGCGCTACCTTAAGGTCTACATTGACGCTTACCTTAACAAAAAAAAAAAATAATTGCATCAACCCGGTAGAGGGCTTCATATTGCGTTAACATTAAATTGCTAAAAAAATAAAGAATCGTGAAGATTATAAAATTGTGTGGGATGAATGCAGGTAAATGTTACATAAGCATACAAACATTCTGACCCTGATGGTGGCTGGTTGTATCTGAGAAGTACACAGTATCAGTGCTCTTTATCACTGCTACACCCTCACCAAATTACCTTCAAATGGCTTATTTGGGACATATTTGTTTTAGCAGGAATACAGCTTGAATTGCCTGGGGGTTTGCCCTGATTTGCAGACCATGAATTTGTTCAGTCGGAGGATATCAACCCTATTCAGTATTTTGAGTTGATTTTAGAATACAAATTGTTTTCAGATAGCCTACATAATCTAGCAACAAGGCTCATGTTTCTGTGTGAGTTTGTTGTGTTCGGAAAGACTAAAGTCTGGTAGTGTGTGATCCTCAGTCATTTAGTATGATGGCCAGTTTTGGCCCTTAAATTAGACAAGTTGGCAAGGTATGAGACAAGTGTTTGAAAATCTGTTCAGATTTGAAAAGTCATGTAGTGTATTCCAACATTTAGTCTATATTTGTTATTCCCTTTCTCAGTTTAGTTTTTTGCTATGCTGGATCATCTATTAACACTTTATAACAGTTAATTCCAGTCTCCAAATTTAATCCAACAGAACTGGATTCTCGTTGCTTATCTGTGTTTGTCCCACTTTGTGTAGTAGTGGCAGGAATTTTTCAGTGACTCTTTCTAGAGATTCCATTGTTTTTATGAGTGTGTCCTTGAGTTCAATTCGTTCAAAATGCTGATTCATTAAGAAACGGAACACGACTAATGTGTATTGCTAGGAGATGCAACAGTTGATTCTATTTTGACTGTGTTTGGAACTATTTTGGAGCAAGAAGTAACTGTCAGTATTGTATCTAAATGTAAGTCACTCCATTGTGTATTGAAGTGTTGTTTAAAACTTAAAACTTAAACTTATCACACTCATAATCCTGCTTTTGGTCTGAATATGTGTTACAACACCTATTTTGCTGGTATGCTGTTACTTAATTAGAAACTGAGAGGAATTCTCTCTTGATCTGTGTTATCTACTGTCTCAACGCATTCCATTCTCCCCCCCCCTCAGACTATAAAGCCCTCCTCTCCCTGACATCAAAGAAATAAACAAAGTTAGGCTGCAAGTCTCATAAGATTTCTTATGCTGTTTGTTAAAATAGAAGTCTCATTAATATGAGTTTTTCATACTACGCTTTAACCTAAAGAAAAATATCATATTGATGTTAATAACATAAAGCTTACATTTGAGATGACTTCTTAGGTATTAAAGCTTGTAAGGCTATGGATGCCTCAGTTCACTGAGAAGACACAGGGCACTCTGTTCTTCAGTGATAACTCAATACTCCAAATACTCACACAATCTCAGATACCATTGTGCTTCCTGACTTCTTATTAGGATTAAACCAACTTCCTCACTTTCTGGGTTCTTGCAGGATAAAATTTTATTTTTAATCATTTACCCATAGAAATTAACCAGAAACTATGGAAACATGTTTGATAACTGTGTGCCTTTATTAATTTGCTTATTTATTTATTTAAAAAAAACAATAGATCAGGAAACACTGCAGCAACTGTGTGTCTGGCAACACTGATTTAAAGAACATTTCATATTCAGTGAAATGCATGTGCAAACATGTTATGGACATCTCAACATTTATTAAAACTTGAATGAAAAAAGTTCTGCCAGTTCTACATTGTCACACAATGGATCTCTCAACCCTACTTACTAAACAGGGAAGTTCAGACAGGGATTTTTTTTCTTTCTTTACTTCTTGAAGCTCAATTTCTCTATGCACTTATGGTTATGTGGGTGGGGCATGTTGTCACATTATATGAATGCATGAATGTATGTCAGTGTGGTTTTATTGTGTTCACTTTAATAAGCGGTATAACAAAAATATTATTTGATTATAAAATTAACAAATACTATCCTAATTTGATAGAGTTTTGAAATTGGTGTTAGATGCCAACATACAAAACTACTGCTAGAGAAAGCAAGCAGGTTATTTGTGACTTTAATCAACATACAAAAATCCTATCCCTTGTGACATCTAGCCCCAGTCTCCTCTTTTAATATAGTACCAGATAGAAAGAAAGAAGCAAAGAAAGAAAGACTGGGAACTCCCGGTAATTTCCAGTATGTCATTGTTATTGTGAATGTGTATGTGTGTTTACAGACTTCAAGTGGAAGTGAAGTTATGTGAAATGTGAAGGAGAGATATATAGAGCTAGTAGCTAATTCCTAAATAGGGGGGCATTCCAGTAATCTCCCTCTCATCTCTAAGAGAAGGGCAGTTCTGCTGACCAAACACGTGGTCACTCTGGCTTTTAGTCTTTCACTGGGTGAAGTGTAACGCAGTTCTCACAAGGGAGAAGAAGAGCATCTCGTTTCTAAAGCTCAGGACTAGAGTTTAACATTCTTTTAAAATGCAGAAGGGCTCGTTTTCTCTCACCACATCTGTTCGGATTTTCTATGCGCGACTCCTCGGATTTTGTTTCCTGTACTTCTCACAAGTTGCAGGTAAGCGGTTTCAAAATATTTCGTTTGTACTTTAGTCTACAAGATGACGAGAATAAACGCGCCACTAGCTTTCGTAGTTCGTATTTTTTTGTAGAATATGTCACCGGTTCAACCCAAGAGTACACGGCATTATTCATTGACATTGCTGCGTCTGAGGCCGCCATACTATTTCAATGCTATACGTCTGATAAATTGTATCATCATGAAACAATCTTAAACAACAAACAAAATGTTGTGTGTTCCCGTGCAGTAACTTGATAGGCTACTTAAGTGCCGCCTATTCTGATTTGCTCGTACATGTAAGGGTGCGAATAGGCGATATGACTTTAAGAGGAGTCAGTTTTTTTTTTATAACTTTTTAGAAATGTTAGTCGTTGAACCCATAGATGTGTGTGTGTGTATATATATACTAACGGAAAAGCACGAACAGCCTGTTGCCATGGTTACTTCGTCAGTCGAACGTGTTGGTGAAAACACGAGCTTGCGCTTGTCGGTTTTGTGGCTACTTTTAAGCCTTAAAAAAGTAAAGCCATATAATATAAGTATATGTACTTTTAAGACCGCATACTTTTGATTTTGTCTACACCTCGAGTAGAGTCATTTATCTGCGTTGAACCATTCCAGTATCTGAAGAAGATCACCTGCAAATAGTTTACCAGAGGAGGGCGCAAGACCATTTTCATGCAGTTTTCTTTATATCGCTATGGGGGTTTTTCCTCCCCAGGCGTTGTCAAATCTCTTTAAATGGGTTATATGATGCGATTTCAGTTTTTCCTTTCTCTTTGGAGTGTTACAAGCTCTTGGTGCATAAAGAAAATCTGTAAAGTTGTAAAGACTAAAGTCTAAAATCCAAAGAGATATTCTTTATAAAAGTTCAGAGTCAGCCACACCTACCTAAATGGCTTGTTCGAACACGCCCCCACATGTCTACCTCACAATGTGTGAAGATTTGCGTAACGCCGCCCAAATGTTCACGCAAAGAAAGAAGGCGTAACTTTTATTCTCGCTGTAGTATTGTTGCTGGTCCGCATTAGTGGAGACGGCTTGTGATTCAGTGTGAAAGCGAAACTACTTTGTTTGGTCTTCCAAAAGAGGACACGACTACAAATCAGTGGTTAAGTTGTATTTACAACACTGTTCCCGAACACTTCAACCCAAATAACAAAGATGTGGCAGCAATGTATGAGGACTGTTACTGATCCTGGAGGTGTACTATGAGAGTAAACGTGTACAGTGTAGGATGCATAAGCGCAACGGAGAGCCTGAGAGGCGACCGGGGCGAGTTGCGTGAAAACTCCCACGACCGACTACGTTATAGTCAGAGAGTAGGCAGGGAATTTTGCACCAAGGTGATGCGCAAAGCCAGTTTTTGAGGGCCGTAGGTCGTAGCACACTGAGTGTATGTTGTCCACGTTATGATCACAAATGCAGACAGAGTTTTATGTTTAAAAGACAGTCATTATAATCCGTAATTATGTCCCCATGGACGGCATAAAACATGCTCGTTTGTAGATGATGGTATTGACGGGTTTGGTCTCCGTCGCTGTCGGCCTGGGTCACGGCATCAACAAGGTATGTGGTGGAAGGGGTCGTAACATTTCCGATAGACTCACGCCGATGGACGTGGAGATTCGGCTAATCACAGCGCACTGGATAAGCTGGCCAATCACAGCACACCTCGCTTTTATGACGATGAGCAATTGTAAAAATTGACGCGTTTCAAAAAGCGCATCATATGACCCCTTTAAACTTAAAAATGCAAGATAAGATGCAGTTTTAAAATGATCTTAGAGACCCGTTGGTACTGAATGGAAAGTGTATGTCATATCACTTGGCTCTGCAGTGAGCACTAGCTTGCTTAGTGAAGCAAGGCTCATTGTTGTGGGTTAATTTGGTACGCATTCCGCTTTCACTACTTCACCTTCTTTTAAATTCTTGTATATTTTTCTACTGAGAAGGATGACTGATACATTAATTACAATTAAACTAAAATCAATTCAAAACGAAATTCACTCTGAAGAAAGTTTTCCAAAAAATAACATTAAACGAAGTGGTGAAAAATCTTGTTTTTTAAAAAAAATCTAGTTTTTCTACATTTACATTTACTTCCCATGGCCCACCTCTTATGATGACCCTATCTAGGTCACACGTGATCTATTTTCATTAGAAAAACACACACACACACTGCCGTTCAACGAAGTGGGGATCAAATAAGATTTTTAAATGTTTTGTAACGATCGTCTTTCTTTTCATTATGGCTGCATTTATTTGATCAGAAATACAGAAAAAAAACTATAATATTGTGAAATTATTGCAATTTAAAGTAACGTTTTTTTATTTTAATATACTTTAAAATATAATTTATTTCTGTGATGCAAAGCTGAATTTTCAGCACCATTACTCCAGTCTTCAGTGTTACATGATCCTTCAGAAATCATTCTAATATGATGATTTATTTTCAATATGGGAAACATTTTTTTTGGAACCTGTGATACTTTTACTTTAATGAATAAAACTTTAAAAAGAACAGTGTTTATTTAAAACAGAAATCTTTTGTAACAATATACACTACCGTTTTTTTATTAAGAAATGAAAGCTTTTATTCAGCAAGGATGTGTTAAATTAATAAAAAGTGGCTGTTCTTTTACAAACACTGTTCTTTTTAACTTTATACAGATACTTCTGTAATGCATAATGTGCACTCAGTGGATTTTATATAAAATATTCTTAAAGTGTGACTAAGCTTTTGGTGATTTTGGAACTACTTTGGTAAGGTGTCTGTTTTGCATGATCAACAGTAATGAGGTATGTTGTCAGAAAGCAAATGATCACACATACATACACTTATGATATATGATAAACAGCTTTGGTTATAAGAAAAAAAATTTATGCTGTAACAATAATTTAGTATGTTTGGTTATCAAGCTACTACTTGCAAAGACAAAACACTCAAACCAGTTGAAAATGTATAGGTATAACAAATATTCAGCCACTCGAATCCTGTCTGGAAACAGGACAAGGGATCACATCACTCTTAGAGTCTTTACATTAACTCCCTGTCAGATTCCGTGTTGAGATTAAAATTCTCATGCTTATAAGGTTTTGCATGGTTTGGCACCTCATTATCTCTCTGAGTTTTTAACCCCCTACACACCAGTGCATGATCTCCGTTCCTTTGAATTTTGCCATTTAATTGTTCAGTTTACTTGTTCAAAATCTATGGGTGATCGGGGTTTTTCTTCAGTTTCTCCAAAACTTTGGAATTCTTTGCCTGCCGTGATAAGGCAAGCAAAATCCCTTTTTTTTCTTTTTTTCTTTTTTAAATATTCCCTTAACTTTTTTGTTTGGTTAGCTTTTACCTATTTATTTTGTAATTGTCTTATTTTTAATTTATTTGTTAAACTTTTGATAGTTTGCTTTTGTTTGGTATTTTATCTTTGTCTGTATTTCACTTATATTAATGCATTGTTTGTATAATTGTATGTCCTATTTGATCTTATTCTTGTGAAGTGCTTTGAGATGTTATTTTTAAAGGCACTATTGAAAGTTTATTATAAATAAGACATTGATTTACCATTAAGACTAGTTTTAGACTAGTACCATTAAGGATTAAATTAAGGTCAGATGTATAAAAACAAACCATGCAAATTAAGGTTTTAAGTTAAGTGCATTAAAAAGAAAATTGAATAGTAGTGACTTTACTTGAAAGACACAGTGTATATACATGTATACATACATTTTAAAAGTACATTTTGATTTTGTGTAGTTTATTAAGTCAACTGAAAATATGTAGAAATGTTAGGGGGAAAATCCCTGGCATTTTTGCGGATTTGTTGTCAGATTAGAAATAGGACTTTTGTTTATTATAACAGTATAAATGATTAAAATACTGTAAATTACAGCCTACTCTTCAATGTGTTTAACAGGTACAAAAGCTGAATGTCCTGTTCAGCTCAACCAGAAGAGTGTTGTTGTGAGATACGGCGGTTCTGTAGCAGTTAACTGTAGCGCTTCAGTCCCACATAAAGGGATGGGATGGGAAGCCAGTGAGGGAGCAGTGACCATGACCAGAGACAGTCTGATCACATGGAGAGTGTCAAATCTGATTGAATGGGACATACAGCCATTCTGCTACATAAACCATGAGGAACAGTGTCAAGTAGAGCTCCCAGTCACTATTTACAGTCAGTTTCCCTGTTACTTATATTTTTTGTCTTTTCATTCTCAAAAATATCTAATGTACATTCATCACTGCAGATTTCAGAGTTTGTAAATCTTCCTCCACAGAGACTCCAGACAGTGTGTCCATCAGCATTGTGGATCACAGCGGACCAATGATAGAGGGAAAGCAGTATGAGCTCCAGTGTGATGTTCACGATGTGGCTCCAGTTCAGAATCTCACTGTCAAATGGTACAAAGGACAGACTCTGCTGAATCAAGCCACCTTCCCTGACGCTAGCAAGACTCCAGTGAATGAAACCACCAGACTCCTGATCCGTCCAGACAGAGCTGATGATGGAGCTCAATACAGGTGTGAAGCAGTGCTGGAACTGGGAGCAGAAGGACCTCAACCTCCTCCAAAAGAAATATCAGACCCTTTCAATATCACTGTATATTGTAAGCAAGATCCATCAGCTCCTATGATTAATCTTTTTGGAACATGTTAACATATCCAAATCAAGCAGACTTGTAGTAGTTGTAGCACTTACCATGCGACACACTGTGTCAAGTTGTGTAATAGGGATCAGATGCAGCATGTGACTTTTTCTAGTCAAATATCTAAATTTGGGTAGTTTTGTTGAAAACTACGAGATTAAAATGAATATGAATTAACATAAGAAATTAAAGATGCAGTATGCAGTATGCAAAAGCTCTTAACCTGTGTGTTTTTGGCTCCTTCCTGTAGTTAAACCGATCATCAATGAGACCAAACTGCCCTCCATAGTGCATGTGTTTCGAGGGTATCCAGAGGTGCTTGTTTGTGAAGCCGAGGGAAACCCAAAACCAACAATCAGCTGGAGCCTCGGCGCAAATGTTATAGTATATAATGAAACTCTTACTATATCAGAGTCAACACCTGAGTATGTGTACTGCGATGCAAACAATTCTGCTGGCAGGACCATCAGACAAGTAAACGTGTACATACAAGGTAACTATGCATTTGTGTGTCATTTTTTTTAGCAGTTTCCAACAGTTGTTTCAATTTGCTTTAGTAATACTGACAGTAATACTACAGAAAGGAATTGTGACTGTTTCAGAATTGTATTTTTTTATTTGCTGGTCTGATATTAAACTAAATGTTTATTTTGGTTATATTAAATGTGCAAATTATCATGAAAAAAAACAATTTAATAGTATGTTGTCAGGATAGATTCACAGCTTATTTTGTGGTTAGTGCTTTGGCCTTTCACAGAGTATTTGCACTTTAAGCTGCTTGGTTTGTTGGTCTAGTAATGCTCCGCTTGCAGTGTTAATGTCACTGTGATCACATTAACACTGTGTTTCACTGCTCCGGGTGTGTGTTCACGGTGTGTGTGTGTGTTCACTGCTGTGTGTGTGCACTTTGGATGGGTTAAATGCAGAGCACTAATTCCGAGTATGGGTAACCATACAAAGCCACATCACGTCACTTTCACTTTAAAAAAAAAATTATGGCTTATATTTAAGTGTTATGTTTTGCGTCATCATTGTTGTCTTGCATGGATTTTTCTAGACTTATTTAAATTAGTTGCTTCACAATATGTTGAAGGCATGATGCAGGATAGAGATCAGTCCCAAGTTTTGCTTGCTTGGATTTCATTCACTAAATTGCTGATTTACTCATATATTTGTTTTTATTTTTGACACAGAGAATTACATAGGCCTACACGTAATATTAGGCATTATTGTTGCTGTAGTGGTGGCCATCTCAGTCATCTTCATCTACTTGACCTACTATAAAAAAAAAACAGGACGGGCCATTATGATGTGAAGGAGCCCAATGCACGTAAAGAACTCTTAGCGTAGCCAGAACAGTCTCCATGAAGGAACTCTGTCAGAACAATATCTCTGCTTTGGTTATTATGACTCCCTAAGCTAGATCCATCTGCTGAGCTGTCTGCAGTCAGATCAAATTTGGATGAGAAATCATACGGATCAGTGTTATTTCACTTCACTCTCAGATCCAACGGACAGTCACAGTATCAGACCCTAACACTGGTGTCTGAGGATGTTGATCAATTAAAAATGGCTGAATAGCATCCTTATTAGGCTTTTATTGGATTGTAGTATGTTTTTATAAAAACTACACTTGTATTGTATGTGTCAGGCACACTGATCATTCTGAATATATGAAGAGTTTGGTTCCAAAACGCGATAAACGCCATTTAAAAGTTTTAGAGTTTCCGCCAAAAACAGTATTGGATCTGGTCGGTATTGAAAAGTCAATTTTTAATTTTACGCAAAATGCGATATCCGCCTAGTTATTCTATCATGTTTTCTCCCTTTTTTTCCAAACCGCGACAAACGCCAGTCTCCCTTTTCTGCAGAATGCGATATATACGCTCACAGCGCACCATTCCACGCACTGTAAACAGTAACAACCAATCACAGCGCACCATTCCACGCACTGTAAACAGTAACAACCAATCACAGATTGTACTTTATTGCTAAAACCATTATGTATTGATTTTAAGCTGTAAAATAATTGAAAATATATTTTTAAAACTGTGCTAAGTTTAAAAAAATACTGTGACTGCAGTGGCTCTCATTAGCTTAAGGATCTAGCAAGACTTATATCTAATATATATATATATATATATATATATATATAGATATATTAGATTATATCTTATAATAACCTCTTTGTCTTTTCTTTCGCTCTAAACCTGGCTGATGTATTCTACAATAGCTAAAACAATTGTTCCGAAGCTTGTATGTGTATAGCATTAGTCAAAGCATGAAACTGGCTGCCAGTTTATAAGCCTTAACAGTGCATGCATTTTGGTTTGTTTTGCTGGCTGACACATTGACATCTGTGCAAATGCAAATGTTTTTATTTACTGTTGAAATGCCTTATGTCTCACCCTTGTGCATTCTGACACTGAAACTGTTAAAAAGTTACAAAGATATTAAAAAGAGTAATACGATTAATTACTTTAGGTGGCAAAACTGTTACTTGGAATTACTAGTTGTGTCTACTTGTGCACTTCTTTGATTCTATAGCTTCGTTATTTGTAAAGCGCTCGCTACTGAAGAACACTACTGAATGCCCTATTCAGCTCGAGTGTTGCCTGCTGGTACAACAGATCTGTTTCTGTTAACTGCAACAATTGGGTCACAACAAGGAGGCTTATGAGTGATGCACTGGTGATGCACACTCACAATCTCATCTGTCCATGAGTACTGAGTATTCAGACATGCTGCTCCTTTCTGCATACTGTACAGTAGGGAAGTATGCACTAGTCATGACCAAAGTTTGTGGGGGTCCAGTATCCCTGATAGCACACATACATCTCTGAGACGTCTATTTGACATCTGCATTTACATCTGCAAGACGGATTTTTTACAGTGTTTGCTTATCTGCAATACGTCTATAAGACGTTTTCTATCAGATGTCAAATAGATGTCTACTAGATGTCTTTAAGATGTTTATGATTTAGAATGTATGTAAAATTGACATCTTACAGACGTCTATCAGATGTCTGTACACAGCAGATGCTTTCCAGATCAAGTGATCTTTAACAGACATCTTGCAGACGTATGTGTGCTATGACTCACATTTTGTGACACATTTTCAAAGGTGGTATTTAAAGACTTAATGCGATGTTCAAAACGACTTTGCCTTATCTTAGAGATAGGTGAATGAGCTCTCTCTATTTCTAGTCCCCGATTTGTCGTGACAGGGTGCAAATGAATAAAGTTGCAACGTGCACTATTAGAGAGATGTGTGGGGGAGGGTTAACATTGACTAAAACGGGCTGCTGTGCGAGGGCAGAGGTTTCCTGCGATAAATGAAGGGTCCGAGACCGTGTGTTGTGTTACTGCCTGAACAATTAAACACCGTTAGCTGGTTAAAACGCTTTCAATACCATTAAAAATGACGGCGCGGGGCGATCGGATCCTCTTCACGTGTCTCTATTTCTGGATCTGCTGTCGCTGCGGTACGCGTTGGATGGTAGGACATTTCTATAACCAGTGTTAAGTTTTTCCAATCCTGAAGAAAAAGTCATATATTTTCAGATCAGTTTTCCGTGTTAAACTTTAGAAAGGGGGTTTAAATAAGTTAAAGAGTGATTAAAAGGCCCTGGTATTTTATTTCCTCCGCTGTGGCTCGCTTCTGAAAATACTTTGAGTAACACTGTTTAAATAGCGATAGAATAACGTTGTCAAACAAGATAAATACACTGTGTTTGCTATCATTAACAGCCTGCATTGAGCGGTTTAACCACAGCCACAGTCTGTCAGCAATTGCAAATATACTGTAGAGTTAAATTAATTATACTTCGTCACTGTTAGACTGAAGGTAAGGGGTCTCCTGAAGCTATAGTATTTATGAGGAAACATCACAGTTTTTGTTTCACTGTGATTGCTGCCAAATGTTTACATGCTTATTTTCAGTTAGTCGTGACTTGCAAAACTGTTCTCTTGCTTGAACAACTCGTACATGCAACTGTGTTTGGGTTTCTGCTAAACATCTTAAATCATGCAGCCTATAGCTGGTTTAATGTCCTCAGGTGGTCTCCCAGGTCTGGCTATAGTTTTTGAGGGGTTTGGGGCTGTGCAACTAAATCAGCTAAACACTAGGTTCACCTAGCTGGGAGTCCAGTGTAAACCAGCTAGTTTAGGTTGGTTTAAGAGGTTTTTGTTTTTTAGAAGGGATATAGAGAAAATGTGTCCATGAAGTCCAAAGCATAACAGCCTGCCGGCATTTGCTGGAAATACCACACTGCTAACAATACAAAATAGGAAGTTGTCAGTTCACAGAATGGAAGGAAAGGCTAATGGACAGTGTTACTCACTTAACTAAGTGCACTGGGAAAACTACACAAGATTGTGACTCTGTTTTGAAACATGGTTGATGGTTCTTAGTGGTCAAAAAGCAATAGCTGCAACATACCAGCTACAAACCTACCTTGTGCCAAAACAACAGTCAGCTTAAGCATGTATATGTTTTTAAAAATACATTTCTGTAATTTTTTGCACTTATTTGAAGAATAAGCTACTCTGTTATGCTTGATATGTCTTCCAGATATTTCCATCAGCACTGTGAATCACAGAGGACCAATGATAGCGGGCGAGTGGTATGAGCTCCAGTGCTTCATTCGGAATGTGGCTTCTTTTAAGATTGTTGATGTGAGATGGTACAAACTGAATCAAATCAACGTCACTGACACCATCAAGACTCCAGCCAATTTAACATATAAAGTCCCGATCTGCCCAGACAGAGCTGATGATGGAGCTCAATTCTGGTGTGAAGCAGAAGGACCTCAACGTTCAACAGTGTCATCAGAACATCTCAGCATTACTGTACATTGTATGTCAAATAATTTGTCCAAGTTCTTAGCAGGTATTTCAGTGGTCTTGATTATTATCATGTGAAACCTTTTTTCTTTGCTCTTTCCTGTAGTTAAACCGATCATCAATGAGACCAAACTGCCCTCCATAGTGCCTGTGTTTCGAGGGTATCCAGAGGTGCTTGTTTGTGAAGCCGAGGGAAACCCAAAACCAACAATCAGCTGGAGCCTCGGCGCAAATGTTATAGTATATAATGAAACTCTTACTATATCAGAGTCAACACCTGAGTATGTGTATTGCGATGCAAACAATTCTGCTGGCAGGACCATCAGACAAATAACAGTTTTATTAAAAGGTAACTATGCATTTTTGCATTTGTTTTGGTTTACATTTCCAACTCTTTCCGCTTCCTTGCAGTTTAAATGTAGTTTTACTTTAGAACATGGGGATGTTTCAAAACTGTAAGTTTTATCAGGCCAGACACTTGTCTAAAAATAAAATGTATGATGTTCAGAAATCATAATGAATAAAATTGACCAATTCATTAAAAATGATGTAAGAGACACTGAATGATGTAATCACAATGCATTGAAATGTTTTGATTACACATGTACACGTGCTATGATTAACCATTTCATTTTGCTTATTTGCTTCTGATATTGTAAAATCATGAAGTATGTTTTTTTCCCCCAGCTATTTTAGCACTTGTCTGTTTAGGCTGTGTTATTTGTCTAATCTTTTGGTGTGCTTTATTTCTCTTGACACAGAGGATTACCTGCCCTTAATAGCAGGACTTATTGCAGTCACTGTGGCGTTCATCTCAGTCATCTTCTTCTTCATCTACTGTATCTACTACAAAACAGCCAAGATGGGACGTTATAGACTGAAGGATGCCAAGCCTAGTGTGCAAAATGGAAACATAGCACAGAATGGCAAACACAGCCCTATTCCTATGAAGAAACTCTCTCAGAGCAATATCCTTGCTTAGGTTATGAATCCCTGGGTTTGCCGCATCTGCCGAGTCACAGTGTCCACAATTAACAAGGGATTTTTAACACTGGAAGTCTTTAGGCCTCTACTTTGGGGCTAGTTTCTTCCTGGCTTCTTTATTTTTATTTTATGGAGCACCTGTTCATTCATTCACTTCTAGAGCCAGTTAGGCTCTGTTAATTACATCACAAAATGAACTTTTTCGTTTCCAGCAGTCTGCCATTTAATGGACCAGAGGAAAATACCTAACAGAACAGATGACAAAGAAACGCTGAATGAATTTCAAATTAAAGGACCTGATGTTTGCAGTGGACGTTTTCTGGAATCTAGGATCTTGATATAAGTGAATGTTCATCAACTACAAGTGACATTACTTGAGTAATATTTGCTATGGACACCTATTTAAGGGAAGGCTTTTGTTAAATTGTTTAACAAGACTATTCTTTTGTATATGTCTCTGGCACATTGATCAGTTTGAATATTTATGTTTTGTCAAGTGCTATACAGTATATATTAAGAAATGATATTTTATTAACAAAGTTCGGGAGGAGCACGTTCAGATAATCAACCAATTAAGCATGATAGTAAATATACAGCCAACTTGCCTCGTTTTTATGACAGTTTTCAGGCATCCCTCCTCCACCCCAGCTTCTCACTCCTAACTATTCCTATCCCAACTTGGGATATGGGGGGAGTTCTCTGGGAGATCGGAGCCCTCCCTTTGGATAGCATGACAAATATGCATACTATTTGCTCAATCTTATTATATGTAAGTGTAAACTTATGAAAGACACCATAGTTGAGTCTGTTACTTCGTTAAACAAGTTATTCATTTAAAGTTTCAGTTCCTCTGGCAAAATTTGCATTTTAGAGGCTGGAAATATAGCACACGATAACTGTGAAGAAGTGAAAGCTTGCGTATGAGGGGTCTCATGGTGAACCTGTGGGAAAATATTTGGATGAATTTCTGAAAATTCTCTCAGGCCTCATAGTCTGTAAAAAAAGAGATGCTGGACATAAAATAAGTGTGCCGGTTTTATGGCTCAAGCTGTATAATGATGTTAAAAGCATAGTTTAACCAAAAATGACGGCGCTGTCATCATTTACTCACCCTCATGTTGTTCTAAAAGCTGCATGCTGTTGTTTATCTTCTTTACGTAGCTCATAGTGGCTATGTCTGTAAAGCTTCAAAAGATTTTTAAAAAATCATCATAAAGGTAGCCCATACAACTATTTATTCTAAAGCAATATGCATTTTTTGTCTATTTTCAGTTTGAGATGAGTGGTCACTATCAATTGCTGTTGTGTAGAAAATCATTGTGTAAAGATTATTCAAAAATTCAACTATTCAGTTTCACAAAACACTTCAAGTCACACAAGTTTGGAAAGACACGAGGATGAATAAATGAGGACAGAATTTCCATGTTTGTTTGAACTATCTTTTTAATCATGTCACTAAATTTCTATGCGTTTAATCGCTATATGAATGTAATCTCAGTATTCTGGTGGGTTTTAAATTTGTTTATGGAATTAATACCATCTGTTTTTATAACCTCATGACATTTGAATTTGTAAATGAATTTGTTGAGAACATTTTAGGAAACATATTTGTTTAAAAAAATCTAATAAAAGAAACATTCTTTTCATAGAATCATTTTCAGTCTTCTGCAACAACAAAAAAGAGAAAAATTAACATCTTGTAGAGTACTGAACAATTGTCTGCATTTTATCAAGTTGGTTCATTACAGATCTGTTGTGTATAACAACTACACAATTAACAACTACAAAATGTTAATTTACCTCAGGTGCTTTCCTATTTGGTGTTGTCTAACTGTTTGTTGCTGGAGATTATTGTCATTTTGCAAAACATATTTGGTGGGAATTGTGATAAGATAAAGAGAAATCACCAAGGTACTGCCTTTTTTATAACAGTAAATCAAACAGATATGTTGAAACAGATGCACCCTTGTTTGTCCTTTCTGATTAGCATTTTTCATCTTTATATTCTATTATATATATATATATATTAAATAATAATATATTATTCCATTATGGCCAGTGTCTACGATATTATTCTAACATTGAATAAACATGATACAAATTATTGAATCGATTATTACGATGAAAGACGATGAATCGACTGTTCCAACATGGAGACATTTTATTTCAATTAAATAACTTTCAAATGCGTTAACCAAAGAGTTCATTTTCAACACTTTCCTTGTTGAAAGAACCAACTGAACCCCAGCCTCCTGGCTGTAGCTGTTTAACAGTTTTAAAGGGATTTTGACCACTTTTAGCTGGTCTTAGAGGTAAGGCTGGGAGGCCAGCTAAGACCAGCCAACCAGCATAGGCTGGTTTTAGTTGTTTTTCCAGCAGGTAAAAATTTATTCTGTCTAAGGTTTGTATCCCTGTAATAATGCGCCATGATTTGAAACGTCTTAGCCACTGTCTTATTTCCCTCAGAAGCTTGTTTGCGCGCACGGGTTCTCCCATATGAACTGCATGAATGCTTTCGTTTCTATAGGTGCTTCCTTAGAAAACCAGATCCACAGTGATCAGGGTGGGGTTTGGTTTCAGGAGCCGCTGGACAGTCGCTAGACAGAGGCGACACATTTATTTATTCGCACGTCTTGGCCGCGCATTTGTCTGGTCGATGGTAACGTACTCTCGAACACGTACAACATGCTGCAGCGTTTTTATGGATTTGTTTATCTTTCAGCAGTTTTACTGTTTGTGACTCTCACAGGTTTGTATTGACTTATTTCCCTTTCATTCTTTCGATACCAGAAGCGAGAACATTCATTAACCAGTAGTATACGCTCTTGAATGTGTTCTAAACATTCGCTTTCGTGTGAGTGATCCAGAGCGTCGTTGACCTCTATTGTCTGCGTTAAAATGTTGACCTATTTGAGTTAATTCATTACTGTACAGTAAGGATCACGCTGCTATCTACAGTAGCGCTTGTAATATGATCTTGAGTGCTCAGTATTTTTAGTGCCGGCGAACTCTTCAGCAGTGCATGTAACCTGTGGATTTGTAAAGTAACAAAGTTAGTAGTTTTATAGTTTATTTAGCCATTACTAATCTTGTGTTCACACTTCACATTCACACTGTAAAAAAAATCCGTAAAATTTACGGTAAAAAACCGGCAGCTGTGGTTGCCGGAATTTTACCGTTAAAAATACGGTAGCAGCGTTTTAGGATTTAACTTAAATTTACAGTTAAATACCGTAATTTCATTAACTGATATAATGTTAATATACCAACCTATTGAAGTACTGAAATCTGTTTTGTACCTTTGTAATACACTGATAACCACCAAATGCAGGTGGTGATGAGAAAGTCACATGATGAACCAAAGCCCATCACAAGCAACTTTTAGATAATAACATATATTGAAGGTGCACAGTGTCATTCACACAAACACCAAACACCATCATGGTAACACACATGAAACTGAAATAATGCAATAAACATTCATTTAACAACATTAGGTGTAACACACAACCCTAATATACAAAACTGAAGAAGAAGAGAAAAAACTAAGAAGAAACATAGTTATTTCAACAAAAAAAAAAACATCAAATTTGAAATGTAACGCAGGGAATTCTGGGAATGTCAATTTACGGTTATTCACTGTAAATTATACGGTATTTTTCACTTCCAAAAACGGTATACTACTGTAAATTTATGTCCAATACATGTAATGTCCAATACAGTTTTTCACCGTATATAGTAGGGGAATTTACCATTAACCATTTAACAGGTTTTTACTGTAGCATTTTCACAGTCTTTTACCGTTAAATTCACGGTCATTTTTTACAGTGCATGACAATACAAGCTGTTTATTATAAAGTATTCAATGCTGTTATTACAACAAATAATCGGGCTATCATTAATCCTTGTAATCATATTAATAATGAGTTATGATGATAACAGGATTGACACATAACCTGTGGAAAAAAATGTGTCTTCTAAATTATGAATAAAATGTTTATTTCCTGTGACATGTACTTGATTGCTAAAAGAGAAAGGAGAGGTTGAGAAGGCAAGGCCAAGACAGGACAAAAATGCATATTTATGGAGGAAACACTGAAATAAAATGAAAATTGAAAATAAATGTAGTGGCTTTTTCTTTGACGTCTTTACAAAAGCTAACACATGGTAAAAGGTGGTGCCCACTTGTTGTTGTAAATTGCTTACACACTTGTGTGAGGGACATGCTTTAGAATGACCCTGCTGTGTCAGTGAAGTTTCTAAGTTTCATTTCCCAGATGGTAAGAATCGATGAGCCTCTTTGTTTTAAAAAAGTCAAACTGTGATAGACTGATGGTCTTCTACAATATCCAAAAACTTTTCTTGTCTGTTTTGCATGCAGTTGGTCAGTAAACAAGTTTTAACATGTGATGGTTGGTTATCTGTGTTCAGTCTTTCTAGTAAACAATATCTATATGCATTTATTCTGTGTTCTTCAATGTGTTTAACAGGTACACAAGCTGAATGTCCTGTTCAGCTCACCCCACAGAGAGCTGTTGTGAGATACGGCGGTTCTGTAGCAGTTAACTGTAGCACTTCAGTCTCACATAAAGGGATGGGATGGGAAGCCAGTGAGGGAGCAGTGACCATGACCAGAGACAATCTGATCACATGGAGAGTGTCATATCTGATTGAATGGGACATACAGCCATTCTGCTACATAAACCATGAGAAACAGTGTCAAGTAGAGCTCCCAGTCACTATTTACAGTCAGTTTCCCTGTTACTTATATTTTTTGTCTTTTCATTCTCAAAAATATCTAATGTACATTCATCACTGCAGATTTCAGAGTTTGTAAATCTTCCTCCACAGAGACTCCAGACAGTGTGTCCATCAGCATTGTGGATCACAGCGGACCAATGATAGAGGGAAAGCAGTATGAGCTCCAGTGTGATGTTCACGATGTGGCTCCAGTTCAGTATCTCACTGTCAAATGGTACAAAGGACAGACTCTGCTGAATCAAACCACCTTCCCTGACGCTAGCAAGACTCCAGTGAATGAAACCACCACACTCCTGATCCGTCCAGACAGAGCTGATGATGGAGCTCAATACAGGTGTGAAGCAGAGCTGGAACTGGGAGCAGAAGGACCTCAACCTCCTCCAAAAGGAACATCAGGACGTCTTAATGTTGTGTTGTACTGTAAGTTTTTTTATTGCTAAGCTTGCCGTATAATTCAGTTTATATTTTCTGAATGGCCTTCTAGTGTGAAGGATGTGCAACAGTCATATTTCATCACATGCAGATAATTGCTTATTAACACATAATTTGAATATTACATATTATGAATAGAATTAACACAGATAAAAAGGTTTCAGTTGTACAGTATTTTTCTGATCCGCTAATAACAGCTGCTCATCATGGTGCTGTTGTGCTATTAAATGTCTCTCTGTCCTCCTCAGATAAACCAAAACACTTCAATTCAACAGAGACCATAATTAAAAACGGCGAGGTCACGCTAAACTGTGCAGTGAAGGCAAACCCGGCTCCTACGTACACATGGCACTCAGAGCATCTGAAAGAGGAGATCAGCTCCTCAGTGCTCCAGTCCTCCACAGTCCTCCTCAGTCCAGGAAACTACACGTGCACCGCCACAAACTCTCTGGGAAGTGACAGCAAAGTGTTCATCATCAAATCTGAGCAAACAGGTTAGTTTTGATTGAATAAACACTAATCTGCCTCTTTGCCTTCGGGCAGTTTAAAGTTATATTTACAGATTTTTACATTTTTAGGGGCTGTTCACACAGAATGCATTTTCTATTCCACTACTACGGAACGTTTCCATATTTTTTTGTGTGTAAACACGCTAGACAGATGTGTTTGACCGTTGAGCTTGTGTCTCGCATCTTTTGCAGCATCTTGCACATGACACATCATTTTAAAAACACAGTACTCAAGTTAAAAGGTTGTTCAACTTTTTAAAAAACGGGTCCCAAGACCTTGCATTTTTCCCCATTCCACTGCATACATCTCGCATTTTTCAAAGCGTGAACCTGTGTGAAACAGTCCTTACTGTACAATAGGGCTCTGCAGTGATGACTTATTTTTCTAGGCCAGTCTGAAAGTTAGCATTACCTAAGATTTTGGATTATTTCAGAAAATAAGCTCTGTGACCAACAAAAGTTAATGATTCTTGCACATTTTGTTCATAATGATAATCTCCATCTTTAATTATGAAGCCTAAAATTGGCAGAAGAAAAAAGCTAAATATGGGCTAGAAACAAACTAGACCATGGTCACATTACTTCAACACTGCTATAAATCCAACGTTCTGTCATGAAATTCTAGATGGTGCAGTCCAATAGGTTGTAACTCAATCTGACATAATGTCATCATTATTCACATGGCGCAGCTGATTGGATTCTTTTCGTATCAGCAGCGAATGAGCTTGCTGCTCAACATTCAAATACTCCCTCCACCTTCCCCAGCTCCACCTGTATAGACCTTTTACAGGGTAATTTCATATATGTTATATAGGGGGTTTATGTGTTACATGTGCAGCAGCAGTATATCCTACATGCTCACAGCAGCATGTCTGTGGATGTATTGGCAGTAGCAAGTCTCTGTACTTGCTCTGCCGCAGCAGTGTAGTAGATCTATTTAGCTAAAACCAAACACATTAGCATTGCCATGTACATTACCATGCTAAACTCTCCGAGAGTTGACATGACAGAACTATGCTTCTGACGAGTCTTTTAGTCTTTATTTATCAAACATTTTCCCAGAAAGTTTGAGTTAGAATAATTTGCAAGAGTGCGATTCTAAACACAATGAGGCTGTAAAAGTGGACTAGTTTTCCTGTTCGGCGTGATGATGTTTAACAACCACTGTAGTTCCATTTAGCCACTTGTTAGCAACCACCTTTTTTAAGACAAAAAAAAAAAGCATCGTAGAGTAAAACATGAAAATATTTTGAGCTTGCATTAATCACAGACCTTATTTCAGGCATTTAACCAAAAACCCATTCACTTCCAGACAATTCATAGTTTTCACGTAATGTCACACCCTTACAGGAATGCCCACAACATGGCTTTCCTCCACTGACCACCAGTTATTTTTTACGAGGTTTGCATTAAGTAGTAATGTAGTAAGACAGTGATATTAAAAGATAACATTCAGTATACACCTTACTTTCTACAGGCAAGCAGATGCAGTTCAGCTCAAGCAGTTTAACGTTAAATGTTTTCCCATAGCAAACCACTATAAAGACAACACTTAACCATTTAGCGCATTGCATTCATATTCCGAGCTCATTTGCTTGCCTGTATAAAGCACGCATCATCAGTAAAGTGTGTACTGAATTTGATCTTTTTATATCTCTGTTTTAAAGGCACTTTAAGTCTTTTCACATTAAACTTTTTAGAATGTCCTGCTGTTTTCAGTGATTGAAATATTGCGGTGAGTGCTTGATATGGATTGCAAATGGCCAAAATTGCCTTTTTGTTAACATATCTTTGTTTTATTCTTGATCTAAATATTTGAGGATTGGAAACAGATAGAAAATGGCAGGCTTGTGCTGCAGTTCTATGGATGTTTTGCCCGGCAGGTCTTGAAGCCAGTCATGTGACTGAAAACTATGGATTGAACCAGAAGTTCTAAAATGCTTACTCCTTTTTTTCCCTGCATTTTGGCCTACAATATTCTGTCATCCATGCAGCACTATATAACAATGACTTCTGATACAGGGTGGTCTAAGCTTATGTTTGTGTTACAAATCTGCTTGTGCAATTTTCTAAGCATTAAAGGGATAGTTCACCCAAAAATGAAAATTTGATGTTTATCTGCTTACCCCCAGGGCATCCAAGATGTGGGTGACTTTGTTTCTTCAGTAGAACACAATGAAGATTTTGAACTCAAACCGTTGCAGTCTGTCAGTCATATAATGTAAGTGGATGGGAATCACGGCTTTGGGAGTCAAAAAAACACACAAACAAAACCAAATTAAACCCGGCGGCTCGTGACGATACATTGATGTGTAAGACACAAAACGATCGGTCTGTGCAAGAAACTGAACAGTATTTATATTGTTTCTTACCTCTGATTTTCACCGCAATGTCCGAAATGTCTGTCCTGAGCGCGTTCTCAACAGCCAGCGCCTGACCGTCTTCTTCTTCTTGCTTTACGGTGGATCGCAGACTTATAAGTGCATTACCGCCACCTATCTCTCAAATATATCAAACCATTGACACTCTATCTACAATCTCAATTAGGAGTGTCAATGGTCCATTTGAGAGATAGGTGGCAGTAATGCACTTATAAGTCTGTGATCCGCTGTAAAGCAAGAAGAAGAAAAAGACGCATCAGGCGCCGGCTGTTGAGAACGCGCCCAGGAGGACGCGCTCAGGACAGACAGTTCGGACATTGCGGTGAAAATCAGAGGTAAGAAACGATATAAATACTGTTCAGTTTCTTGCACAGACCGATCGTTTCGTGTCTTTTCACATCAGTGTATCGTCACGAGCCGCAGGGTTTCATTTGGTTTTGTTTGTGTATGTTTTTTTTACTCTCAAAGCCGTGATTCCCATTCACCTCCATTATAAGACTGATAGACTGCAACGGTTTGTGTTAAAAATCTCCGTTTGTGTTCTACTGAAGAAACAAAGTCACCTACATCTTGGATGCCCTGGGGGTAAGCAGATAAACATCAACTTTTCATTTTTGGGTGAACTATACCTTTAAGACAAAGCAAAAATAACTAGAAAACAAGTCAATAAAAAGAAAACTTTCGTTGGTTATAAACTATTACAAATTTATTTCATTTGAAATTAAAACCCTGAAAATGAGGAAGGAAACATGCATGTGTTTGTAACATTCAGCATATTTAAACAAGTTGATTATCTTAAACTCTCAGTATTGACTTATCCCAAAGTTCATTCTTTATCTACAGGGTGCTTTTGTGGTCTTGAATAAGCTTTGCATTTGCATTTAATGATTCATCAGGTGCTTTTAGGCGAAATGAGGAATAGTGCAACAATAGTCTCTTGTGGTCCCCGTACACTGGTGTTGTGTTCCTGCCAGGCTGCTCCAGGACTGCTGTTGGCAGTGTGTGTGTTGAACAACCAGTAGAGTCACGCTGTTGCTGAAGCTGTTGATGGATTCATCTGTTTATAAAATCATTAATGTCATTTCTCCCGCAGACAGAACCACATTCTGGGCTATTGTTTTATCCGGCGTGGCGGTGGCACTGGTGTTAATCGCCACTTATGTGATATTCAAGATCAGGTGTTCCAACAATTCTGTCATTTGATGGACAAGAGATGACGCCAAAGGGGTACCTTCTCCTCAGGGAGATCATGAAAAACTTGATTATTATGGGTTATTCTTTAACGGAATAGGCTAGTTCACCCAAAAAATAAAAATTTGCTGAAAATATAAGTCCATAATCTATAACAACACTTTCACCAGTGAAAAAGTCCATCCACTGTTATCCTCTCAAAATCCACCAACATATTTGTTTACAACCGTTTTGGACTGTTTTTCACTTGTAAAGCAGATTTTCATTATTGGGTGAACTATTCCTTTAATGAACTGACGTGATTTTGCTTGACTTGGGGTGCTGCAGTACTGGGAACTATTACAGCACTTTTTTTTAATAACCATATTCAATTTCAAATTAGATTTGTTGTTATGAGTTTTTATTAATTATTCCGGTCCTGATAGGACAAAATCATGTCTCATAATTGTCATATAACCACTTTTTTGTGGAAATCCCATTACTGTACAACACTACATTATTTTTCCTTTACAAATAGTCAGATTTTAATTTTGAAAAGCCATTCATTAAAGATCGTAAATGTGACTTTTGCTGTATTTTCATTGGTGTCTATGTTAATCAGGTGCTGAGTATGTACTGTGTTATAAAGTATTTGACAGAAATGCATGTCATAGTTCATATAATAATAATAATAATAATGTTTAATTAGTCTGTTGCACAAAATTTATTTTTTGTTGTATTGTCTTGAATGTAAAGCTTCACTTACATTTTCACCCATTAACTACTTTATATATCCACCATGGTTTTATTGCTAAGTGAGTTTATTTGTTATACACCCTCACATTATTGTTATACTGAGTTTGGGACATTTTTCATCAATAGGGTTTTTACTATTAAATGAACAGCATGCCTTTTTCTATGTATTTTTTATAAAACATCATAAGGATTGATACAATCTTTTTTATTTTGTGGTGCATAAGCGATCAAGAGCATGTTATGAACGCTTCAGATATGTTATTTGTTTCAACTAACCATAACTGAAACCTTAACTAGCTAAAAACGGCTATCCAAATTAACCTAGTAACTGCTGGCTAATGATAGAAACATTAACAAGAATCCAGTTGTTGAGAATGGAGAAGATAAAACAAAGATCACTAAACTGAGAAAATGAATATTGCTGTCAGTAGCGAACAACATTCATCAAATAGATTACACATTATCTCCATAATGCTGATGAAATAAAAGAAAAATGTGTTAACTGAAATAATAATAGGTACTAATCAAGTGTGTTATACATCCTTCATTGTGGTCTTCATATATATACTGGTCTGCAGGCATATAAAACAGTTTTTAAAAAGTTCCTTTTCAGAACTGAAAGTTGTGTTCATTTTCTTTTCTCTTTTCCTCTTCTAATGGCATGATGAGGTCAGTGGAAAAACGATGATCACATGCTTATTTTTCACCCAGTAATTGCTCATAGATCTGATACTTTGTATTGTACATATAAAACCAAATTTGAACTTTACAATGTTGGTAACACTTCAAACAAGTGAACGCAAAATCCATAACATGACAATGTTAAAGTATGGTACCTTACTGTAAAGTGTTATCAACATTTTTTTGTACTCTTGACTACTTAAACATTTCTGAATGTGTTTGACTAATGTGGGAGGACACGTGTTGTAGTAAACATCTGTTTCTTCCTCTGAATGTATAGTAGCATTGCTTTTTCATGTTAGTTTTGGTTTGTGTGCTTTTGTGTTATTTTATGAATACAGAATTTGTTCGAAAACCATTGCCTCAAATATCTTTTTTCCCCCTTCTTTCTTCTTTGTCAGGTAAATGAGTATCTTGAGTATGACAACTAGGATTACAAAACCTGTTCATTGAAATTCTTTGTCCAGACAAGGTTTTGTTAGTCATTTGTTAGTCGTTTTTGTACAATGTAAGCACAAACTGCGTAATTGCTACTTAAATGAGATCACCTGGATTGCTCAAATGGTATTCTGGCTCTATGCTGTTTAGAAAAATATATGTAGAGCTACACTTCACAAAAACACACGGACACTATGACTTATTTGTCAAATGAACTCTCTTTTGTGCCTTTTGTGTAGGCCTGTGTTTTACACAGTAACCTGAACTGGTTTTACTGCCAAAAATATGTGCAAGTATAGAGTGTTGCTATAGCAACTGCTCTACAGGGAAGAGCAGATAGCAGGAATGAAACCGAGCTCTCTCAACCAGAGACATTGAAAAGTAAAGGATTTAGCTGTATAAAATGTCTATTGGAGTGAGGTGGTTGAATTCAAGTGCACAATTTCTCGAAATAGGAAAGTAGAACTTCTAAAACAAACAAATGCAAAACACAGGAAATAAAAGTGGCTCAGCAAGAATCACCATGAATCATAACGCATTCAACATCCGCTACTGCACATTCAAGACTGCACATGTTCTCATTAATAGACTAGAATACAAATTAATACCACAAAGATTCCACCAGCCTACCTCATTAATTACCCGTCAAGTAATTTCACCCAGTCTTTAAGTCTCCAAAGTTTGCTAACGGGTCTTGAAAGGGAGTTTCGTGTGACATTCAAAAATAAAACACAGAAAACGCAAAAACACTTTGCGACCTCCACTGGTCAGGAATGGAAATTTATTGTTAAAATATTGAAGCTGAATATAGACTTTGTGCTGCTAACCCACACAATAGCATAAACAAATATAACATAGTTTTATTATATATGTGATATTACTTATATTACTTATATATGTTATCTTTGTTTTAAAAAGTTTTTATATATGTGTTCTGCATTTGGTTATTTTGTTTAAAACCATGTTTTATGTTTCTGGTCAATGCATGACCTTGACTCACATTTTGATCACACATCAGTTGCACTGCTGCCAGTCAAACATTTCCTGGGGGGAGGGACTGAGACAAACGATTAGTAATGAAGTGGTGGCTGGGTTTGTGGTTTGGCATGATCAATCTACCTTGCTCTGTACTCGTCCAACCCGCAGCAGCCCTCCACTCATGCTTCTGTGTATATACACACAAACACACACAGCCAAGTGACAGAAATAGCAGACGGTCTTCACCCTGCTGAGATGAAGCAGACAGTCTCACTTAAGATGCTTCACCCATCATCTCAGTTGTGTTCATGTGAGCTGCAGTGGAGGAGGCTTCGTTTGCATTTAGTTTTGAATGTTCAACTTCCGTTTCACAAAGGCAAGGCAAAATACAATGACTTCCAATGATATATAGATATAATAGATATATCCACAACACATACAACATATATATATATATATATTATATATATATAGCAACACCCCCAATATATAGGCCTATAATTTATTTATATTACCAATGTTGTGTATTTGTTAATATAATGTAACTTTAGCTTGAGCAATTGCTGAAGTACTGAGTCAGTGTAATCAGTTAACCCAGTGGTTTTTTATAGGTCCCGGATTCAAGTGTGGCAGTGCTCTGTCGTGGTTAGTGGCCCAATTACACTACAAGGAAAACAGACCAGCAAAAAACTATGTAAATTGTTTTACTACACTAACATGAACACCACCACCCACCAAGCGTTCGCAATATATATAACACAATATTTAATTTAAAACATAACAATAGGAAATCGAATAACTCTCACATCTCCCAATATTGTGAGGCAGTGTGAACACAGTTACAGGAGTGAGCGTGAAAAAAAAAGGAAAAAAAAAAAAAAAAATCCAGAGGAATATATTCTTATAGGGACAAATAGGGATTTGTGATAGGGACAAATGTGCTGTAAGTGCTAAGCAGAACCAGAGAATCCAACATTCTGCGTATAAAACACTGCCTATATCATTATTTTAATATAAAATGCCAATTCAGTTCATCACAGAGACATAAGTCAGTCAAAAATGTCAGTCCAGGTCAAAGGATCATGTGATTTCTGCAGTAAACCTGTAAATTAAAGAGACCGTTCAGCCAAAAATGTTCATTCTGTCATCATTTACTCACTCTCATGTCCTCCAAAGCCTGTATGACTTTCTTTCTTCTTTGGAATATAAACAGATATTTTGAAGAATATTTCAACTGTTTTGACTATAAAATGAAAGTCAATAGGTTCGGAATGACATGACCGTGAGTATCTATTCTTTTAACCTTAGATCCACTGCAGGAGTTTAGTACACAGTGCAAAATAGAGTATTCACCATTACTTGAGAACTGCTGAAACTGAAGACAATATTCAGTAACACATTCATTTGTCTGAGGTTATCTGTGAATATGCTACATAATTACTCATTCTGTCCATCTTTTTGGTAATCGCTAAAAAAAAAGCATTTTAAAAGATCCCAGATCTCCTGTGACCTCAGAGAAGAGGCCACACGCTGTTCCACCACCGCTCACTGCAACCCAGTGTTCTCGTCGCACTGTTTTACAGCCACAACTGCCGAAATCATTAAGCGGAAGGTCCATCCTCTCTCTTCGTGTAAGGTGTGATGGCTAGTTAAAGCAGTCTCTATCTCTCAGCCTCCATGATGATACTAGCATGCTCAGCGGAGGCTTGCTGAGTCACGGCTGCCGGCCAGCCTGGTGACGGCGTTTGCGGCATGAGCTGACCTGGAGTCCATCGCCCCTGGTGACCAGGGGTTGCCGGAGGGCTCATGGCCCAGTTGGTGTGAGGAGCTGGTGACGTAGCCATAGAAGCGATGGGACTGCTGTTGCCGAAGCTCTCGGAGGCTTTAAGACGAGAGAACATGGCTAGGGCATCTGGGAAGTTGGGGGGTGTCGCAGGTGTGTTGGCTGGAGTGCACATCTGGAAACAAAGAGAGAACCAATTTAAAACTGGTACTGGTAATGGATTGTTTAACCCACAACCATCAGTTTCATAAAGCAGATTTTAACAACCATGTCCACCGAAATGGGTCATGAATTGCATTTTTTAATTATTTGATAATGTTTCCTGAGGTGCACTTATAATGTTAGTATGATTGTAACATCAAAATTTGACAAAGGCTATTTTCTACCCTGATTTGAACGCTGTTGGAAGGGGCGTGTCTGCTGACTTCAATGGAAACGCCCACTGCTATGATTGGCTGATATCTGTGCATATGAAATGAGTATTACATGAGGAGCTCTCTCAAGAACTTTTACTACATTTTTACTATTACAGCTGTTGAAATTAACTAATCATGGAGAGTGTTGATTATAGCATTATATTTATATCTACTCCCGTCGCATGGAAGGTTGCAGTGATGAGCTTTGTAGCCGATGAGACTGAGCACAAGAATGCAGTGATCTTGTCTTTTTGCAACTCGAGTTTTGCACTTTCACAAATTCATCATAACTAACAGTGCAAACATTGTAAATAAGAGATTCAAAATGCTCTACTTGGACATCACCATAGCTGAAAATAAATAATCACTTTCCTAGGATTAGCATTCTTTGGAAGGTAATGTTTTTTTTAAGTCCAGTGATCCTGTATTGCGCTTCTCTCCTTCTTGTCTCACTAACGCAGTGAGCGGGGGCAAAGACGTGATGATGCAGAAGCAGGCATTGATCTGACTCTGCAGAGGCGGGCTGCACTATTACGTCATAATGTGACAAAATCTGAAACAAGTCTTTTTTTTAAATCTTGGTTTCAATAAAAGCTGTTTTTGGACTAACAAGGACATTTTGAACTCTGAAACTCACAGGGTGTTTTTATAGTACAATGACCTTTTACATGTCAAAACATCAAGGAAAATTTGATTTCTCAATTCATGACCCCTTGAATGGAGAATTTGTAGAATTCCAGCTAGAGTCGTTTTCTGAAACAAGGAATTGAGGAAGTTGCTGAAATGTATTAGTGACTGAGGTTGTAGACCTTTGGACAAGCAGGACATGATACAATAATGATTGGCCACCTCTCCTGAGTAAACACCAGACCTGATTCACTGACACAAGTTACTATAGTAACGTTTAGTCTTTCAGAGGTCAGCTTTAAGAAGATAATCAATGAATAACACCAGTGATGTCTTTTGTGACATGTTGTGCTCCTATTGTTCAAAACAAATTAGAATTTAAAGAATCTAAGACCCATATTTTATATACGGTTGGTCAATCGCAATACTGTAGTCAAATATTGTTTCGTAATAAATGCTAAACTGTATACATTATTACTTTTATTCAGCAAGGACATTAATTTGATCAGTGCCGGTAAACATTTATAATGCTACAAAAGATTTCAATTTTAAATAAATGCTGTTCTTTTTAATTTGATATTCATCAAAGAATCCTGGAAAAAAATGTATCACAGTTTCCACAAAATCATTAAGCAGCACAACAATCAATATTTCATGACCATTTATTTGGTACATAGTTATGTAATACGTAGGATAATGTACATTGTGTTGATCATTAAGTCCATTATAATTAATTATTTCACTCAGCAGCTCTGAGGGCTTTCATACACACATACTCACTTGGTTTGGTTTAGTTTCTGTAGATGGCATAACTACACCGGCAAAAAGCACATTAGTCCATTGACAGTCATTCAAAAGCAGCCATGCCTGACTAAATATTTTCTAAATGATTTGTAAACCACAAGTATATCATTATATTCTACCAGTGGATCAAGGACCAGCTTGTGAATAACAGCAATTAAGTTCCATCAGCTGCACCAAAAATCCCTCACCCTGGGACATCCTTACTGCTATGAGCTATGACAACTGAACCACGAAACTGAAAGCTGCATGTGTAAAGGTTCCTATAAAGAGCTCACTCAAACAATTCTCTGTCATTCGAAAGTGTAACTTGTCTCTACTTTCCAGTCACAAGTCAAGTCAAACACAGATCATTCGTACGGCAAAAATCAGCCATCATCTCACACTCTCAGGGGCCCAAACATTTTAATCAGAATCTGATTTGGGTTTTTTTTTTTTTATTGTCAGGTTCTTTGCTTAGATGTACTGTATATGCTTAGACACTGCCTGTAGGCCTATATGAAGGAAATGCAGAGGTGTAAAGTATTGGAGTAAATGTAATTAGTTACTGTACTTGAGTATCTTTTCGGGTACTTTGTAGTTGTACTGAGTATCAAAGATATTAGCAACTTTTACTCTTTACTTCACTACATTTTGAATGAGTATCTGTACTCTTTACTCCACTACATTTGAAATGAGTGTTGCAGTTACACATTACATTTTGCATGGACCTAGCTTTTTCTGCAGCAGTTTATTTCTGCTACAAAAGACGTGATATTGCCTATTACAGGTCACTGAAAGTACTGCATCTTCTACGTTTTGCCCTTACTCACCCAAACTTGTCAACAAGGCTGCTTTATGTGAATGCGAGTTCCTTAGCAAGTATTTGTGAATCACAGGTGTTTTTATATATGAGATGAGGACATGACTGCAGCCGGCAATGAGGCCCAAACCAGCACATCCACTGCAAGAAGGCTTCGGCTTTTTAAATTTTACTTAACATTATTTTATTTATCCATTATACTGAAGAGACCTTTTTTTTGTGCAATTTTGAGGTGTTCAGTTTTATTTTGGTTTTAGAAAATAAATGTGATTGCTCTCCTCACAAATCAACTCTTTCTTGTTTTTGTTTCATGCTCTCTGTGCCTTGCCCTGTACTTTTATGTCTCCCGTGGTGTTTGTAGTCCGTTTGTTCATTGGTTCCCCTTGATTAGTCTCCCCAGGTGTGTCTTATCTTGTTAAGCTTGTTAGCCCCCTGTGTGTATATATAGCCCTAGTTTTTCTTTTGTTCCTTGTGAGTTGTTGAATGTAATGTTTGTCTGTTTGCCAGTCATTCTGTTCTTTGTTCCCTTTGTTTTTTTGCTTATTGTTTGTTCTAGTTCTTCCATTAAGTACCTGCACATAGATCCTTGCCTCTGCAGCTTCTCCACAACGTTACAGTTTTTCACTGGCATGTCTCTTTGACTAGTGCATCTTTGAGCCTATATTTAGTATAAGTAAAATACTTAAGTACTGTTAAAATCATATACTCTAAGACTTTTACTCAAATTGTTTTGAAATTGGTGACTTGTAACATGTATTTTTCACTGTAAGGTATCTGTACTTTAACTCAAGTATGGTTTTTAGGTACTCTTCACACCTCTGAGGAAATGTAATATACCGTTGTTATAATTATAAACGCAGTCATGCCTGGTGACGTCACCATATGCAGCGCGCCATAAGGGTGCGACCGCTCCCTGAATACTACAACGCCTTTCTTAAAACTGATAGAGTCCGAGTCTCGTGTGAGTGTACTGTACATCATAGGGCTGCACGATTATGACAAAAATCATAATTGTTGATTATTCCCTTGAAATAGTAACTGCGATTATTAATTACGATTATCCCATTTACCTGTGTGTTTATACATTGTTTGATGCAACTGCATTTATATGAAAATAAACAAAGCTGAAAACACTAACTGAAAAACTTTGTGCTTTTCTATAGTATTAAGCCTCAAATGTCAACTATACATCGGATTGGTATCTTCTTTAAATTATAAAAAAGTAAAAATATGAATTGTATAATAATGTTAATACTAAAACTAAACATCTTAAGCACGCAGAATAATATAAGTAGACTTTGAACGATTACGTAATTGTGGCCTCCATAATTGTAATAGCGATTAGAAATTCGATTAATTGTGTACATCTAGTACATCATTTCAATATTTCATAATTTCAACGATGGTCATTTCACGAAGTGAACCTTCTTAATTAGCAAAAACTAGTGCGTGCACTGGTAGCCTAAGTGAGAGGCAAATGAGGTGCTTTCCAAGGGTTAACTAAATTTGATTCGCTTTGGAGTACTTCCAAACAAATCCCTTTCATTTAAAATATCTGTTGAAAAATTGAAATGATGCGTTTTTTAAGCCAGTGAGGTTTTGAACATGCTACAGTGTGTTGCTGTGGTGTAAACAGCGCCGTGTCAAGCGCGTGCTCTCTTGTTCCCGGAATCGCCCTCCCCCACAACTTTGGACACGTTTGCAAAAACGCAAGTCCCACGAGTCCAGATTATTTTTTTCATCTTAAATATGAACACATTTACCTACGGGAGGCTGTATGCGCTTAAACGACAAAGTAGCGAATTTTTAAAGACATAAATGTAGCCTTCGCTAGAAACATGTCACTCAGCCTGTGTTTATTTTTGTCTGACTCGTGGTTTCAACATGGCGGAAGTCATCATAACAGATATTAAAGGACACAATAATAAACGACAAACAACTATACTCACCATTGGATGGCTGTAGGGAATATTAGCCTCTTGGAAAAATGTACTGAGAGCAGTCTGCAACACCATAATAAAAGAGTTAAGTAAATTCATAAATACTCGAGGAAGTACCTAAGTAGTATTGGAGGAGTTTGAACATAACATAACATTAAGCGTAACTTTATTCACTTTTTATTACACTGAATCCCATATGTTAAAAAAATTATTATGCATTTCAATGTCTTATTTGTTTATGACTGCTGTCTGGTGCTTGTTTCGCATGAGTATAAATTATGTTTCATGCGTCAAATAAAGTAAAAGTTACTGATTTGCGTTATTTATCTACTTATTTATTGATTTATGTTTTACTGTGTCATAAGACATTCAGTTTGATGTGGCCTAACAAACAAACATACCTCAAACTGCCAGTGTGAAGCTTGTAGAAGCTGCTTTGCTTGATCTGCCGCACATCCGGCTGTAAGAACAAACTGATTTATCATAACCTGATGCCTTAGTTCGTCCATATTTAATTAAGAAACCTGTGCGATTTCGTCAGTTAACAGCTTCAGTTTGCTGTCTTTCAAAAACGCCGCACTCAACCATCAACTTGTCGACTGGAAACAAAAAATGTTGTGAGTTGAACCGTCCTCTTACTTAGCGCCCGCTGTTGGCCAACTGCAGTGAGCATCAGAGAGGAACTCTGGGATTTGTAGGCCAGTGTGCAGAAACGAGAGCCTAGATAGGACTCGCTATTTAATAACAAAACAGATGATTTCCATGGATATGAAATTTGTGTTAAATTCTTACAAACATACTTTACATCAAGCTGTCACCACTGTATCATGTTATTGGGATGTAACATTAGTTTTAAAAAACTTTTCATTATGTTTTGTCGGCCATTCCCCTGAGGTCTATATATTGTTTTATGTGACATTCCTTCACACCCCTCCATACAATAAGTTCAGTTTTGCATTGTGTCCTCAAATCAAGTAAACATTTTGTTGCCGTGCTCGTGTGTAATATTGTAATCGACTGGTCTTAAATACCTTTCTTAACAGCCAAGTTACTTACCTTAAATTACCTAAATTTGTAGTTGTGTTTGTGTGTGTGTGTGTGGGTGTGGATATATATATATATATATATATCTATTTATATATATCTAATACACAATTTAGGTAATTTAAGGTAAGTAACATGCTGTTATGAAAGGTATTTTAAGCCCTTCGATACAATATTACTACACACACCACACACACACATACCATCCACCACACATATATATAATATATAATATATATATATATATATACACACACACAGCACACATATAATATAATATAGATATATATATATATATATGTGTTGTGTGTGGTGTATGTGTGTTGTGTGTGTGTGTGTGTGTGTGTGTGTGTGTGTTGTGACCCTGGACCACAAAACCAGTCATAAGGGTCAATTTTTGTTTAAAATTGAGATTTATACATCTCAAAGCTGAATAAATAAGCTTCCATTGATGTATGGTTTGTTAGGATAGGACAATATTTGGCCGATACAACTATTTGCATATCTGGAATCTGATGGTGCAAAAAATTCTAAATATTGAGAAAATTGCCTTTAAAGTTGTCCAAATGAAGTCAAGTGCAATGCATATTACTAATAAAAATTAAAGTTTTGATATATTTACAGTAGATTTACAAAATATCTTTATGAACATGATCTTTACTTAATGCCCTAATGATTTTTTTGCATATAATATATATATATATATATATCGAGATATTAAACAGCTTTCAAAACGTGGGTAGAAATAGGCTAAATAAATAAAAATTACACTTGCAAGAGTTATTTTGAAGAAAGCACATTACTTTGTGCTCAGAATGCAATAAAATGCAATAAGCCTAGTTTAAAATCGAAATCCATGTTCAAAAGCTAAACATAAAATACCATTTAAAACGTTAAAGTTGTAAGTATTCACAGTTGGAAAATGAAGACATTACATCACCCTAGAACATGTTAATATATTTGTTAGATCCAGTTTTATTTACGCATTCATTCTCATATTTATTTTGTTTTTATTTTTGTCAATGTGTTTTGTTTTGTGTAAAGTCATGTTATAATATAAAACTGTTTTGATGTCTTTGCATTTTGAAATGCTTACTATTTACTCTTTTTCGTAGTGTGATTTTTGGTGAATTGTATTACAACCAGTTAGGGTCAGACATCATAATTTAATAATTATAATAATCAATATAATGATATAGGAACCCGCACATACCATAACAAGTGTGCGTTCAGTATATTTTGACCACGGAACAGAAATAATCCCTCCAGTTCTACTAAGGTCTTTACTCTAACTTAAGCAATGCCTCACCCTCCTGCCTCATTGTGGGATTTTAATATATGTATACCTATATTGTAGATATTACAGATCTTTTTCGGGTTATCAAAACATATTATTTTCTAGTACAGTGAGATGACAAATGAAGCTGTGTTAAAAAAAAAATCTTGACGAGATGAAAACAGGGCTGCGTTCAGGTGGCCGTTCCGACAAATGGTGCCAAACATTTTTAAACGGAACGTGTGCGTTGAACACCGGTTCTGATGACGCAAAGAGTTTGCAACTATGCAGCTGAGAACATTCTTTGGTGTTCTTTTTTAAAGATTTCAGACGTGTCTATGAAATCGTTATAAATCCGTGTTTCATTACTGCAGAATATATGCTTCGATTTACAGTCATTGCCCTGCCCTCCATGAATAAAGAGAAACATCCCCCGAGTGAGGATTTGTAGAAACTGTGGTTCCTAATTATTGTGTTCCAACATTTGCCTCGCATTTCAGGATATAAGGACAAACATTTCAGTTGAAGGATAATCCATTTCTTACCTCCAAGACTGTGTTATGAGCTATATGACCTTATTTTATTAGGCTTATCATTATTGCTGATCTCTGTTGTTGTGCTTTGATATTGTAATATTTATTATATAATCAGAGGGGTATAGAAAGGTTTATTAAAGTGTCACTCCATAATACAATAGCAAAATATATAAATATGTATAGTATTTTTATGTTACATTAATCAGTATTTAGCACACCTTCCTAAGGAAAGGATATGGACCAGAAGACGTTGCAATTACTAAATGATATTTAGACAGACTTAAAGAAGTTCCAGATCTATACTTGTGGCCTTATTATTTCAGTTATTTTGCCTTTAATGTAAATAAACATGTGCAAACAATATACTTGTTCTTGTGAATTTATTTGGATGTTAATTACATTGTGCCAGCTGTCTCTTTAATACCGCGTGGTTTATATACATGTTGCTGCTGATTGGGCTGACATGTTTGACACACCCACCAAACAAGAGAAAACGCATCTCAAACCCCGTTGCACACCGTTTCCAGGAAACATGTCGTTCAAACCGGAAACCGTAGCAAAACGGTGCACATTGCACACCGGTTTGAGCTTGAACTTGCCCCTGACTTCTCATGGTCAGCTCAGCCAATCGCAGAAGCTTGTGCTCTTTTGATTGGACGAGCATACGCGTCTCGTGACGAGCTCAGCCAATCACATGGTGATATGCTACCCTCCCGGTGTCGCCTCATAACAACGATTTCCTTGTGTTGTGTTTACGAAGAAAACGGCAATTATTATTTGGAGAAAACACCACGGACAAAATTACCTGCAGGTCTTTTGTCTTCCTTTTTATAATTTACTTTAGTGTGTTTAATATGCCCGTTCACCTCTTGTTTTATTGCGTACCAGTTCGTGACTAGCTAGGTGCTGGCGGGCTTGCTAGTCAGTTAGTTAGCCAGTGTGTCAACTGCTGGGACTGATCCGGCTGACTGAACTGAACATTACATAAACGACTGTACGAGACACATCTGATCCGACTCAGAAGAAAAGAAATGCCGATCAAACACATGTCATGTTAATTTGAACACTTTTTCGTTTCGGAGCTGTTGCTGTTTTTACGCGGCTAAGGTTAGCTAGTTAGCTCACTTAACCGGCCGCGTTGCTGTTTTGTGTACATATAATAACCGCTAAGTTAGTTTGTTCCGATCGGACTGTGCTGGAGAAATGGGTTCAATTCTTAGTCGAAGAATCGCTGGTGTTGAGGACATCGACATCCAGGCCAATTCTGCATACAGATATCCTCCAAAATCAGGTAAGATGGACTGTTGTGATAGAAGGCGACGTTTATGTGCTCTTGCCTTCTTGTTGATAACACATCATCTCTAATAAACTGATTTCTTGAGCTCAGATAAGCTCCCATTTTAAACATTTATCTAATAAGGTCATACTGTCAACAAACTGATTAAATGATGTAGTTAAAGTCCATATGAAACCGGATTAGTATGTACAAAGTTTAATACCAGTGTAAACGATGGCAAAATGACAAAGAATGCCTTCACTGATGGCGTTGCTCTGTTTATACATTTTGTTAGAGGTGTCAGATTGGATAATGACTATTTTCTTTCCCCAAGGAAACTATTTTGCCAGCCATTTTTTCATGGGAGGAGAGAAGTTTGACACTCCTCATCCAGAGGGTTACCTTTTTGGAGAGAACATGGATCTCAACTTTCTTGGTAACCGCCCAGTGCAGGTACAGCTGAATTTTGAATGCCTTGTGATTGTGTTGTCAGATTTGAGACTTGTTTTTGTGATGTTTCCACTGTTGTTGTCTCTTTTTGATGAGCTCTTGTGTTGGCTTTAGATAAAAGCATTTGATAAACAAAAATCTGAATAAAAAAATTATTTTTCCTTTATTTTATTCTTTTTTTTTTTTTCACGTGCGGTACCTGCCACAGTTTCCCTATGTTACTCCGGCACCCCATGAGCCAGTCAAGACACTGAGAAGTCTTGTCAACATCAGAAAAGACTCATTACGATTGGTCAGGTACTGATTCAGGATTACTATATAAAATATAAACATTCATATCCTGAGAACAAATGATCTCTGTGCTGCATGTAGTCACTTTTGTTCTGTTATTGATGTATTTGCTTTTTAGTAATTTAGCATTTTCAATGTCAATTTGTGTGATTATAGGTATAAAGATGACGCTGATACTCCTACTGATGAAGGATCAAAACCAAGGGCCTTGTATGGAGTGGAGTTCACCTTTGACTCTGATGCACGAGTGGCCATAACTATCTACTGCCAGGCTTTTGAGGAGTTCTCCAATGGGATGGCATTGTAAGGACAGTTACATGTTTAATGTTGTTTGAACAGGTATACATTTAATGTCACTACAAAATGAAAGTAGCAACAGATCTTTTTTTCATATTGTGATGTACGTCTGAGTGTAACCCATTATGGACAAAGAAAACATGTAGGGTGTGAACTTGGTTCTATGCATAGATTGTTGATTGGATTTTGAGATGTGGGCGTTGCTGTCAAAAGTGGAGGCAGATGAACATGAGCTTGCAGGGGTGGATTTAAGTAGGAATGCAACACTGGACCCCAAGCCTGTTGAAAATCGATACAAATATGTGATTATTCAAATCTGTTGAGATGTTAAACGAATCTCGATACAGTTGGGGGTGGGAGTTGATATGAATGTATCTCTGAGGTCTTCTGAAAAGTTTAGATGGTATTTTCTTTTCATCTTGTGTCTGTATAATGCATATTAAAGTAGCGTTTATAAGCGCTGCGCTGCTGTTTTACAGCCAAGGAAACGCTGCATCGCTGCTGTTCCATAAAAGCGCCACCTGCTGTCAGTGAATTTGCGTCTCATTCAGCCCATCTGCTGTTTTCGTTTCATCCAGACATGTAGTATAGTTTCACAAAACTAAAGTCAGACCATTCTGTTTTTGCTTCAGATTTCTTCAAATCTAAATAACATGTATGCAGCATCTTTCTTTGGTTTCATGATTAAAATACAGGGGTTGCCTCTAATTTTAAATGGAAAGAGCACAGGCAAAGCCATAGTTTCTTTGTATGCAGAGATTTCTTTTATTTGTGTTACTTACGTTCTTTTACAATAAATTGCCAGTCATTTTGTCCCATCAATATAAAAGGACACCTTTTCCTTCTAATTAGAGCCCGACCGATATATCGTTTAGTCGATATTATCGGCCGATATGAATCTGTTGCCGATATATTGGTATCGGCGAATATGCCGCTGATATGAAATTGTTTTTTTTACAGAACATATAATGCAGATAAAATGCTTGAAATGGTGTAATTACTTAGTTTGTCCAGCAGAGCGTGCTCCATTGTTTGCTACTGGTGACCTGGATGAAACGCTTTAAAGCTTAGGCTATAGAAAACCATTGATACTTTGAACGGCCATATCTCCGTAACGACGCGGCGGATCTGCACCAAATTTGGGGATCCCTTCAGCTCAAGGAACCCTCTCGAACGTGAATCGAGTGTACGTCTAGAGGCCCGCTTTCGAATGAGACCACCCCCGCGTCGATAGCCCCCGGGGTTCGGGAGTTACGGGTGGTTAAATTTGCGGTCCGGCGCCGACCGATCATGCGTTCGCGAGATAGTGACACCAGTCAACACTTTCACTTCAGTAAGGAGGTCTCTTGTTCAGGCAGCAGCATTCAGGCGTGGTCTTATTCGACCGTAAGTGCCCTGTGAAGTGGACTACACATGAAATTCCGCCATGATTTCAGTTCGAAGCGAGCGTATATGTTCCATTCAAATGGCATTTAAGTGTGCGAGATGTGAATTTAAATTTTATTTATTTACAGAGGTATATTATGTCACACTTCTCTAGTAAGTTTTGTCTGTGTGTGAAGACAGTAGCACAAATCCGTGAATGAATCTTCCGAAGTGAAACTTCAACGGAATAAAGTTGAATGGAATTGAATTGAATTGAACTTGAATACACTTCAACTTTACTGTTCAGTGCACTGATGTCAGACTCATTTTGGATAATAAAGTTTATTGTTAAATTGTTAAATGCCCTGCCTCCATTACGTATCTTTGTCACGTCATTATAAGTGTTTGATCACCACATTTGAGTGATCATTGCAAAAAATGTGTTTATGTATATATATATTCTGTTTGTATATACTGTATTCTATATATAGTACCAGTCAAATGTTTGGACACACGAATGGGAAAGTGTCTAAATTTTTACCTGGTACCGTACTATAATATACTCAAAGAATATCGGCCGATATATCGATATCGGCCTTTTTTTACTCCCTAATATCGGTATCGGCCCCAAAAAACCCATATCGGTCGGGCTCTAATAATTTGTCTTAAATTTCATTGTTAAAAAAAAATGAGACAATCGTATTGTGAAATCAGTATCGTGAATCGTATCACATCGTTACAAATCCTTAGATTTAAGTGCACTAAATGATTGGAGACGTCATCTGGTGACATAGGTCACCAGAGAGAATACGTTTTCTACTGGAATCAATTCTACTGGTCCAATTATGAGTATCACATTTTAATTAAACATTGCAAGGTCAAAAACTAAAAAACAAAACAAAAAACATGCATGGATGAATGGTTCACAATAAGATCTATAATATGCATTTTGAAAATAGACTTAAAATGTGACAAAGTCCCCATTATCAGTGTTAAATCAGTATTGTCATATTCAGTAACAATATGTTTACAACCATTCATTGATACCATTACAATTTATTATCAGTGTTAAAGTAATTATGTAATATTAAAGCTCATATCATGTTATATGTTTGTAATTGTCTGTTATATAATGGTGGGGATCTAAAACAAACAATCATTTGTGAACATGGAAATATTCTGTGTCTTTTAGCAATTAGTTTGTAGTGTAAGAATAGCAGTTTATAAAGAGATTACATAACAGTCTTTTGAGTAAATCTTTTGTGCAATTGTTCTTGTTTTACTTTGAAAGTTCATTGTTAAAGCTATGCATATGCAAAAGCTTAGTAATTGCAATCAGTCACTGGAGCACACTGAGCCACAGAGAAAATACATTTACATATGAAAAAGTTCTGTAAATGCAATGATTATCATCTGAACTAACTGAATTGCATTATATAAACATGTGGTTATGATATCTGTGCACTAACAATATATTTGTCGTCTTATTAAGATACAGCCCGAAAACCCCTGTATTAGTCTCTGAAACCGTATATTACAAAAGAGGAGTTAGCCAGCAGTTTACGCTGCCATCCTTCAAGATCGATTTCTCTGAATGGAAGGAAGAAGATGTAAGTACCTTGAGTCTAGTTCAGTGCTGTCACTCTCCTCTGATGGTCAAATCCATACTGGCTTCTAAAATATTAATTTGACCTTTAGCATTAATTTGCACATAATGAAGGGCAAGATCAAGCAAATCCAATCAAATTAAAATGTCCTGACATTGGAAAATGTAAATTATTTGACTTGACTTGATGCATTTCTCTTCTTTTTTTTTAGCTCAACTTTGATTTGGACAGAGGTGTTTTTCCCATGGTGATTCAGGCTGTGGTTGATGAAGGAGATGGTATGTTTTCAGGACTTCATTATAGTAGAAGAGTATAAAAGATTAAACGGGTCATATGATGTTGCTAAAAAGAACATTATTTTGTGTATTTGGTGTAATGAAATGTGTTTATGCGGTTTAAGGTAAAAAAAAAACACATAATATTTTCCACATACTGTACATTATTGTTTCTCCCCTATGGCCCGCCTTTCTGAAACGCGTCGATTTTTACAAAGCTCATCGTTCTGAAAAAGCGAGGTGTGCTCTGATTGGCCATCTATCCTGTGCGTTGTGATTGGCCGAATACCTCAAGCGTGTGACGGAAATGTTACGCCCCTTACCATATTGTGATGCCCTGTCCGGCCGGAGCGACGAGACAAAAACATTAAAACCCATAAACGAGGCATTTGTTGCATCCAGAGGGGACATAATTACAGATTATAATGACTATTTACTGTCTTTTTACGGTTGCTCGGCCGCGTAACATAAAACCTGTTTGCATTTGTGGATTGGAGAAATGACACAAGTGCTACTCTACACTGCCCAAAAACTCGCGTTTGAATCGTCAGTGTCAAATTTTTTAAATATGAAAACGTACTTACAGTTTTTGAGTCAGAACAGCCGGCATTGTAGTCATATTCTCCCAGGATCAGGAAACAGTCCTCCTAAAATGTGCTGACCACATTTATATTTGGGTTAAACTGTTCTGGAACGTGTTGTAAATACAACTTATCACTGATTTCTATCGTGTCCTCTTTTGGAAGCCAAACAAAGTAGTTTCACAAGACGAACGCGTTACACACCAGCCATGTGACTCCATCGGCTGGACTCCGCTTCGTCCACGGTGACAGCCGATCCGGTTGATCCACAGCGTGAAGTTTATGTATTTCCTCAGCAACCAGCACAAATCAGCTCCAGGCATGACAAAGCAGATATAATCCTCTTTTGGAAGACCAAACAAAGCATTTTTGCTTTCCACGAAACACAGTGCCTTCACGACGCTGCGGCAACAACAATACTACAGCGAGAATAAAAGTTACGCCTTCTTTCTTTGCGTGATTCGCGTTATGCAAATCTTCCCACATCGTGACATATACATGTGGGGGCGTGTTAGAACGAGTCATTTTAGGTAGGCGTGGTTGACTCTTAACTTTTATAAAGAATATCTCTTTGGATTTGAGACTTTAGTCTTTGCAACTTTACAGATCTTCTTTATGCTCCAAGAGCTTGTAACACTCCAAAGAGAAAGGAAAAATTGAAATCGCATCATATGACCCCTTTAAAGGATTTGCTCTAACACTTTGTCACATCTCTTAACATTACACTGTTGATGCTTGTTGCTGGTTTGAAGAGATAAAGTTTCTCAACAACACTTTATCATGTTGTGTCTATACAGCACAGTGTTCCCCGAATATTTCAAAAGAGAACCAATCAGTGTGTTTGTAGTGCTGTTATGAATCTTCTGGCTTTTAATTGAAAAAAAAAAAAAAAAAAAAAAAAAAAAAAAAAATAACCATTTATTTCAGATTGTTTGGGACATGCACATGTACTGTTGGCAGCATTTGAAAGAGTGAGTTGAATTTGATGTCATATGCACAATTTCTGAAATGCTTATTTGTAGCGGTTGTGTATTTGTGCATCACAGGTTGTTTTTTTTTTACATTTACAGCATGTTGATGGCAGTTTCTCAGTCAAACCTTTGAAGCAGAAACAAATAGTGAGTCTTAATGATTTCCATATTGTCCTGTTTGTAACATTCTGAAGTAGAGATGGTAATCAGTTCATAATATTTTTTTTCCTAAATATTTGCTTATACACCACAGGTGGACCGTGTCAGTTACTTGCTACAAGAGATTTATGGAATTGAGAACAAAAACAACCAAGAGACAAAGGTAAAAATATGATTGCTGCTGTTCATTACATTTTCTATATATTTATATAGGTCTCTGTATTATTAGTAATGGAAAATGTCATTGTGATTTTTTTCCCCCCCAGCCATCTGAGGATGAGAACAGTGACAACAGCAACGAGTGTGTAGTGTGTCTGTCAGATCTGCGGGACACTCTGATTTTGCCCTGTAGGCACTTGTGCCTGTGTAACTCCTGCGCTGATACTCTACGCTACCAGGCCAACAACTGCCCGATCTGCCGACTGCGTATGTAACTGCTGTTGAAGGGATAGTCCACCTAAAAATAAACATTCTGTCATCATTTACTTCTGTGGAACACAAAAGGATATTTTGAAGAATGCTGATAAAATGGTTTGTGTTTTTTTTATTTTTTTTATTTTGAAGAATGTTGAGAACAAGCAGTTTCGGTTCCCGTTGAATTCCACTCTATTTTGTGACCATAGAATGGAAGTCAAAAAGAACTAAAACTCTTTAGTTACCCACATTCTTCAAAATATCTTATTTTCTGTTACATAGAAGTAAGTCCTACAGGTTTGAAACATGACATGAGTGGAGAGTAAATTAAGCCATGATTTTTTTATTTTTGGGTGAACTATCAGTTTAACACTCCCACAGTTGTGTATCATTTGAGTAACATCCCGAAAAGCCTGTGAAGAAATTTAGAAGTGCCTTTTTTGTCTGTCTCCAGCGTTTCAAGCTCTTCTTCAGATTCGAGCTGTAAGAAAGAAGCCTGGAGCACTTTCTCCTGTTTCCTTCAGTCCAGTACTGGCTCAAAGCATGGATCATGATGAGCACTCGGTATGACACATATCCATCTGTGTTGTCTCCATACAAGACAACATGGCATCACTCTCTGATTCTCGTTATTTTGTCCCTTTTCTCAGAGCTCAGACTCAGTTCCCCCTGGCTTTGAGCCCATCTCACTGCTGGAGGCTTTGAACGGTCTTGGTGCCGTGTCCCCTGGCCTTCCATCTGCACCTCTGTATGATGAGATCAACTTCTCTGGGAGCTTGAGTGGAGAGAGCAGGCAACTCAGCTCACCTGACCACTCTGGAGACAGTGGCGGACAGAAGAGCAAAGTCAGCAAGTCACCCGACAGGTAAACCTGACCCACTGCATGTTTGTTTTTGGGGGGGGGGGGGGGGGGGGGGGGGAATACTGACCACAGAATCATTAAGCCGAACAACATTGTGTGGATAAATTCAACCATACCATTGGATACCATTCAAACGTTTGGGTTCGGTAAAATTTTTAAAAGTTTTTGAAAGAAGTCTCTTATGCTCACCAAGGGTGCTTATATTTGATCAAAACGTACAGTAAAAACGGTAATTACGGCTGCACGATTAATCGAATGTGATTGTCATGCGCATCTTGTCAGTAAAGCCGGTTCTGTGTTTAGAAGTAAATCACCAGCATGTGCTTTCAGATGGAGCAGCATTTACTACACAGAGACGTAGTTCACTGACAAGCTACGCAAAATTGCGTTCATGATCGCAGACGATTTAATCACACGATTATGAAATCGTTCTGCAATTATGAAATCTGTTTGCGTAGCTTGTCAGTGAACTACGGCTCTGTGTAGTAAATGCTGCTTCATCTGAAAGCACGTGAAAATACCACATTTAATAACATGTTTTTTACTCCAAACATCAGTTGAGTGTTTAAATCCTTCTGTGAGATGATGTGGCTTCTTACACAGAATAAGGCAAGCAACATATATCATAGTATTCTACGCAGTGTTAAAGGCTATGTCGATTAGCATTGCAATATTATATACTTTATTATAATAAAAACTAGAATAAGACTAACTCGGATAAACCATATATTGTCGTAGTCGTGTGTTTTATTAGTCACGTTGAATCAGTGAAAGCAGTTAAATCTTGTTTATTCAGCAACTGCTATAGTGATTTCCTGGGTTTCTTCTGCGAGGCGCATTTGGAGTTTCAGCGCGAGAGCGCCCTCTGGCCTTCGGATGGAGATTTACTGCTGATCACAGAACCGTGCTTCACTGAAAGATACGCATTACAATCGCAGCTTGTGCCTAATCGCGATTTATCACCTTTGCGATTTCATTTCGATTAATCTTGCAGCCCTAACTGTAATATTGTGAAATATTGCAATTTAAAATAACAAATTTCTATTTGAATATATTTTAAAATGTAATTTATTCCTGCAAATCAAAGCTGAAATTTCAGCACCATTACTCCAGTCTTCAGTGTTATATGATCCTTCAGAAATCATTGATTTGATTTGCTTCTCAGGAAACATTTCTTATTATAAATGTTGAAACTGTTTTGCTGATTCATATTTTTGAGGAAACCGTGATGCATTTTTTTCAGGATTCCTTTGATGAAAAAAACAATTTATTTTGAATAGAAATCTTTTGTAACATTATACATTTCTTTACTCTTACTTGATTAATTTAATACCTCCTTGCTGAATAATAATAAAAAAAAACAGTCATGTGAACAAGTCAAGATTCTCTGTCCCATTGAACGTATCCAGCACTGCACAGATTTTTTACTAGGAAATGTGTTAACACAGGAATAAAAACAGCACTTGTCAAACTATTTCATGGACTATGTAACATTGCTTTCAAAAATAAAATAATGCTTTTGGCTGATCTCAAGTGGGATTTTTTGATAAGTGATCTTTGCTTTCTCGTGACTGAGTAATAATAGCTGGTTAATGGCCAGTTAAGGGTTGAACTTCCTGCATCAAGCATCTGCTTGTCACAGCAAGATGTCATGAACTTCTCCTTTCCATAAACCCGAATAATGACTCCACTTGCCATTTTCAGTACATCCTGTTTTTCGTTGTAGCAATAAGGAAAATATACTCAGCATCTCAGGAAGTTCGCATGTTGACTCAAACAGTCCGTCTTCCAGTTTTAACTAAAAGTGCCCATTTCAAATAATTTTGTTGAGGGTTCTAACAAACAAATAAAAGATTGATTGATTGATTGATTGATTAATTACTTGACGAAGAAAATGGTCAAATAAAAATAATAGGCAAAAAATAAATATTAATAATAACTGAATGATACACATTTGTTTATATATAATATATTTATATATCAATAAGCACATCAGGATTAAAAAGTAACCATAAAAAAGCACTCATCTGACCTAGAGTGGAGACGTAATCCGTAATTAGGGTAGGGCACATATACACAACTAGTGTCCCCTTGGTTAAAAAAAAAAAAAAAAAAAGCGATTGCATTGTTATTCTTCACTGTATATATATATATAATATAATATATATATATATATAATATATAAATATATAAAAAAAAGGTGACTTTTATCCTGTAATCACATGGTCTGCTGTGCAAAAAATTTGTCCTTACAGCACAAAGGTTGCTGAGACACAGACACCTCTTTGATGAGTGTCCACATTTTTTGTAGCAGCTTGTGTTCTCTTTCTACCGTGAAAGCAGATCCCCATCCTGTGGGACTGTGAATATACAGATTAGAATATAAACACTCCCTACTTCATCACCGCTCATCAGACCAGTGTCACATGTCCACAGCGCCACCCAGTGCATTTAATTGTAATGGTGAGAAATATAAAATATATTTTAAAGGGGTCCTATTATGCTTTTTCACTTTTTCAACTTTAGTTAGTCTGTAATGTTGCTGTTTGAGCATAAAAAAGATCTGCAATGTTACAAAGTTCAAAGTCCCCTTCAAAAGGAGATATTTTATTTAACAAAAATCACTTTTCAAAAACTACAACGAACAACTCGTTTGTACTACAACGCATATTTTCCGGGATTTTGTGATATCACAAATATCGACGAATGGGACGAGACCTGGTTGAGCTGCACTAGAGAAGGCAACGAGTGTTATCACTATGTCGGAGATGCGCAAGTTTCCACAAGGCAGACGAACTTAGAGTGGTTACAATCATCCGGGTCTAAATCGCGATCAGTGGAAATGATTAGATTTTTGACACAATATTTACACTGAAGCCCGCAGCAGGATGGTAAGGGTCATGACATTTCCCGACCAGGCTCCGAGTGCTGCCAATCACAACACACACTGGCCCAGCTAACCAATCACAGCACATTTCGTATTTCAGAAGGTGGGCCTTCATTTGTTCGAGCCGTTCATGCCAGACTGGGAGAGAGGTGTTGTAATATGTAAAATATGTGAAAAATAATGTGTGTTTCGAACAACCTAGTATGAGAGCCTGTTCTAGTACACCCCCAAAACAAAATCAAGACTTTGTAAAAGAGCATAATAGGACCCCTTTAATGTTTCCTACTATAAGGACAAAGGCACAAACATTAAATAGTGTTTGTACTAGAAGACTTAATAAGTGCATCATCCCTAGTCCTGACAGTCTGTGTGTTTGCAGCACTCTACGCTCTCCATCGTCACCCATTCAGGAGGAGGATGAAGAAAAACTGTCTGAGATGTCTGATGCACAAGCTCACATGCTGCTGTCCAGCAGTCCTGCCCCCACTGAGGTCAGCAGCACAGCCCATATAACATGTTACACACGGCCTGCTTGATGGGGTTGCACCTTTCTCATGTTCTTCACTGTCTTTGTATTGTCAGGGTACAGCTGGGGAGGATGCCTCTGATTCACTGTCTCCTGAAGATGGTGAGTGACTCCACTGTTATCACTGTCTGACTGGAAATAGGAAAATAAAACAAGTGCTATATTACGTTAAAGCTAATTTTGTGTCGGTTAAATGCTTTCATCACAATAATGTAATGTCTTACGTTGTTTTTTTTCTCTGGACATATTGATATGTGATTAATTGGAATACATTTGACACATTAATTAGCGTAGCATGTTTTTATGGATTTTAATAGATCGACAGCCCTGGTTGAAAGTGTTGATAGGGGCATGTTCAGATGTGCTGTCATAGAAGCGAACATTTCAAAGTCATATTGTTTACCACTTTGGCTACATATTATGTGGTGTCCAAAAAGTGTTATCATATGTCCAAATAGGAGCCCTTTTTTTAACTAAATTTGTTAAGGTTATGGTTAAAACAAGTAAATTCTGCCAATTGTAGAACACCAAATATACTTACACAACTGTTCTAAAGTTTGTGATCGGTAGTTTTTTTTTTATGTTTTTGAAAAGAAGTCTTTTATGATCAGCAATGCTGCATTAATATTATTACATTTTCATCATTTAGAATCATTCAGATATGCTGACTTGCATAATGCTGATTTGAAGTTTCATTTTTTTAAATATTTTATTTTACATTTAATTTATCTCCAGTAATTCAAATGTTTTAGTTAACTATAATAACCCTGCTTAATATTTTTGTGGAAAACATTTTTTATTTTTTTCAAGATTCTTTCATGAATAGAAAAAAAAGCATTTATTTGAAATGGAATTTTTTTTGTAACATGATAAATGTCTTTACTGCCAGTTTTGATTAATTGAATGTGTCCTTGCTGAATAGAAGTATCAATTAAAAAAATAAAAAAAACTTCATAACCCCATGCTGTTGAAGGGCAGCGTATATTACAACTATTTTGAAAACAAGTGGAGAACATAAGATACTGATCAAGAATCCAGAAATGGCTAGTGTCGTGTATGCATTAATAATGCATTTTTACTAAATAAAGAATAATCTATCGTGCAACTACAGCTTTTGTTTCTATCGTTTGTGAATATATATATACAGAGGATCGACTGAATTTGGAGGAAGAGGTGATGAATGACTGCAGCAGTGAGCACAGCAGCTTTACCAAGACTGAAAGTGACCCCCCTGGAGACCTGTCCCTCCCTGGTGTGTACACATCCGGACACAAGAGCCTATTGTGCATGCTTTGAGTGTGTCCTTTACAGAGACATTATTGTCCTGAGCGTGTGTGCACTCTTCGAAAGACATTGTTCGTTCTTTCTCTCTTGCAATTTGACAAACGCTGTGTTTCTGGCTCTCGGCCATTCAGCTCTAACCTGTGTGCCATTTATTCCTTGACTTCCTTTCCCTGCCTTCCTGACTTCTCTCGTGGTCTTGCTCTGGGCAGCTCTAGGTCCTGATTCCTGCTCTATTGGTATGGAAGAGTAATGGGTATGTAGGCTTCTGTGTCCTTCTCTCGGCTGGTCCTCCATGTTCTTGTTCTCAGTGCCATGCAAACCTATACGGCACAAAAAGTTCTTCTCCAGTTTTACTGGTTTAATCAATCATTAAATTGTTGCTTTGACATATTTGTTCAACTTTGATGTGCCTGTTTATAAAATATGGCATGTTACATGTTTTGATATTTGTGTAGAGTAGATTTTTTAACTGCAGTATTTGCCATTTCTGTAGGATTATCTGGCTCAACTGAAAGTCTGAACACTCAGAGTACCTGCTGCTCTAGCCAGCCTCTCCTGGGTCCCTCAAGCCATTTGCGCATGGATGATGATGAACTGGATGTTTAACCCTGCCCATCTCTTTCTTTGTACAGCCCGACATGTCTCCACATTGCAGTTTGATGAACTCCCATTCCAGTATCCCACTTTGAACATGATTGACTCTTGTTCCAGGCCTTTTGTTTCTGAACATAACTGGCTGAGGCCGATGAGCTTGTTCTGGTGGTGTGTCATATTTCTTGCGCTTGGTTTTTAGGACTATTTTATCAAGCTTACTTCACCCAAAGTGATCACCCTTAGGTTATTCAAACTCTGCATTACTATCTTCCATGAATCACTAAAAAAGTTGGGCAGAATGTCCAGTCTGCTCTTTTACATTCCATGAAAGTGGAAGTTGATTTTAAAGTACTTGGTAAGCTCCAAAAACCAGTAAAATAAAATGATTAGTCCATACTACATATCAAGAAATTAAGTTTTCAGAAGCCATATGAAATATCTGTGATGAACAGACCAAACTCTAAACCATCTAATAATATTCCCTCCAATTACAAAATGCCTTCATGGTCTACTTTTAATGAACTTTTGGCGATTCACAATACATCCTTTCATGGAAAAAGAAAATAAAGGATTAGAATGATGATAGATGATCATTTTCATTAGTGAAATGGTAGATGGTTGTTGCAGGTGAAATTCCTGCTGATTTGTGGATACTTTTTACAAATTTTTAAAAAAAAATTTAACATCCAAGGAACTTTACCATTGCACAAAATGTTCTTCATAGTGGAAAAAGGTCCTCTAGATGATTAAAATGTTCTTCACACTAGATTGTTTTATGAACTGTTCGCTGAAAGGTTCTTTGAGGAACTTTCTCACCACTTCTATGTGTTAAACCTTTATTTTTAAGAGTGTGGTTGAGGGTGAAGCGGGTCATTTTGATGCTTGGTTATGTGAAGCTAGATATAGAGCTTTGATCCAGGACTTGATTATAACTCTAATAAACATACAGCAGCTTGTTACGATTAATAGACAAAGCACATTTCAATAAAAACTCATTTCAGGATATCTGTACGAGTAAATGTAAAAGTCAACGAATGATCATGTGTTAAACTAATGAGTGAATAATACAGAAATATAATTGTAAATGTTTTAGTAAGTGCTTAATGTCCTGAACTTATTTTTTGTTTGTGCTTGCCTGAAGATGACAGTTCAGAAAGCACTGTTTGATATTGCATATATATATCTATATATAGATATATATATATATATATTATATTCATGATTTCAATGTAATATTTATAGTGATACTGTTGGAATGGTTGAACCGGACTTGTCAGTTTATGACCAAATATTGTGCGGTCTAACAGTGCTTTAAATGTGCTTGCGTGTTCAGCTATTTATGCTCTTTAAAACTTTAAGGACTGAAAAAAGCCATGGTGGACTCTATTTACCTCTTTATTTGCTTATGAACATTGTAATATAATATTGAAATACTTTAACATGTGAAGGCATTCTTTTCATGTGTCGGTTCAGATGTTATTAAATCATTTTAGAGCGAAGACTTTGTGAATATTTGACAGGTTGGTTGTATATCTTGACAGTTGGACCCTGTATTTCTAAGAGAGGAAAGAAAAGCTCAATGAACAAGTCACAAGAAGCATGAAATCTCATTGTTCTCCTCAAACATGCAGATATGCAGTGTCTTGTAGCATTATGCATAGAGGTTTATGTGCCTTTAAGCAAATGTTGCAACAGCTTTTGCTCATAGCGGTGCTGTTCTTGTGTTCATCAGCTGTAACCTTTAGCCTCGACTACGTTTATGCATTAGATGTGAGACTGATGTTCTTGTTTGCAATGTCCATTTTGGAGAGCAGATCATTTTAAACTGATACTATGTAGGTCGAAACGTATTGCTTATACAAATTTTGTAATGCTATAATACTTAACATGATTTTTGTTACATCATCTGTTAACACTGATTAAGCTGCTCTGTACATGTATTTTAATCAAATGTAAAAAAAAAATTATTGATTACAGCTCTGCATGATAATATTGATGTAAGCTTTATCACTGCTCTGGAATATGCATATTATTTATTTCCTCAAATAATGTGCCATTTCAATTAAATATTCCACTGTGCCTTCTTGTTCCTCACTTGTGAGAAGTGCATTTAAAGCGTACTTTCAAAATGAATACTATTTATGAAAGCAATATACTTTAAGAGATAATATTTCATACATCGGTGTGTACCTAATGTATCATTATGGAAAAACTGTTGTATATAAATGACATGAGTGTTATATCCTAAATGTAAGAAGTTAAACCTTGGAGTGTTTTTTGACTTATTTTAGCAGCACTTAAGCAAAATGTGTGATTTTGTCACTTCTAATACGCTATTTTTGCATGTACTTCTGATATACTTTGGTCAGTGGCACTGAAAATAAAATGTTCTTCAAAGTAACTGTAATTTAGAAAAATAATTCTACTGCACTTGAGAGTGTTTTACTATTATTACCCTGCACTAGCATTTACTTCTGTTGTGCAGTGCTTTACTACTGTGTACTGATACTAAAGTGCACTTCAGTACCCTTCCAGACACTTCCTGAAACATTTACTTTATTAAAAATTACTTCATTTTCTTCCCTTGATTTATTTATTTAGATATTTAAACCTTTAGTACTTATTTACAGATGCACAAAAATTGATTATACATTTTTTTGGGTTATTTTTTTTAACCTAATTTATGCATCATCTTCTATGGCAGATTCTTTAATATACATGTTTAATTAGAATAATATAACACTATAGCAGTGTTGGGTAAGTTGCTCTAAAAAATGATTAATAGATACTAATTACATCTTCACCCATGTGATTAGATTACTGCACTAATTACTCTCTCTAAATAGTATTGAAGTACTTATTACTAATTACTTTCTAAATCCTATATCAACCTTGACCAGTTGAATAGACATGAAGCTGTTCTTTTTATTCTTTCAGATGAATAATATAAAATCGCATAAATTATTCTTACATTTATATTCTTACATGTACGTACGTACATTTTAACATTAGATGCTAAATTTTGATTTTAAATACACTAGGCTATTGTTTTATACAGAATTGTTCTATAGTACTCTACAGTATTTAATGCAATTACATCAGAAGTAACTAATTAAATTATTAAGTCCATGCTTGCATGGCAGAGGTGGCACAGAAGCTGCGTCTGTAATGGCATTAGCTTTAGAAGTAGGCTATTTAACGCAGACTGTTTAATGCAGCTCAGGTGGGGCATGAATGCACGTAAAACAATTATAACTGCATGAATAATGTTATTGGATTAATGTTTTGAATAGAACATTTTGAACATAGAAATATTAAATGATGGGGAACAAATAAATATTTGTAAATAAGGAACTGCAAACTCGCCAGTAGGTGGCGGCAATCACTGTTTAATAAACGAGCATTGATCATCTCTTCGTTCAAAACGCCTTATAATGGTAGCACAATTGATCATTCGATCAGGGAAACGGCATCTTCTTTGTTCTCATCTGATTTGCTTATACTGTAATGTATATTAAAAAAAACAAAGAATCTTTCATCAGACTTATGTCCCGTGGCACTGGCGTCAGAAAATGGAACTGTGCGGCGTGAGAACAGTTTGATTCACGCGTATTTAAGGATGAAAAACATGGATTGTATTGAGCTTTATGTGTCAGATGAGAGAGGACGTAAACCGCACATCTCCCTACTTCCCAACATTGTAACACCTGTCATGTGTCGACACTTACATTGAAGCAACGTTTAGCAACATGGTGAACCATCGGTGAACACCTGCGACTGGAAAGTCGCGCGATGACCAGTATTTTGGGGAAAGTTACTTTTAAAATAATGCATTACAATATTGCGTTACTCCCTAAAAAAGTAACTAATTACGTTACTTAGTTACTTTTTATGGAAAGTAATGCGTTATATTACTTTTGCGTTACTTTCGCGTTACTTTTTAAATATAAGCAGTGTTTGATTGTTTTTAATATAAGAAGTTATTTTTTATAGCACATATAAAAGCCCCCCCCCCCTTTCACACCAACAGGTGTACATGAATAAACCTCAGGCTGAAGGAAAAGTCAATTCACGTCTGTACAGTAGAACGCAGGAGAAGAAACACTCTTCAGCAATACAAAAAACAAAGCACAATTGTTAGTTTCTCTAAAGTCATTTTTGCTTAGTATGGTTGAACTGGATCATCAAAGGTCAGCAGCAAAGATATCGGTTAATAAAATGGGATTAGATACATTTGTGTTATTTAACATATTTAATTATTGCAGGTATGCGTCATATTCTGAGTTTGCATTTCACTGTTTTAATTCATTCTGATGAATACTAAATCTGTTTTTTGTGAGTGGGATGAATTAATGCACATTCACATTTAGTCTAGAACTACAGTAACATCATGTTCACACAGCGCACACAACCCTCTGCCTTACGATTTCTCCCAACATGGGGACAGGAGAGCTGTCAGTCAATAAATGGGAAAACAAAGTAACTGGCATTACTTTTTTGAAAAAGTAACTCCGATATTTTCTTGTAAATTAAAATAGTAATGCGTTACTTTACTAGTTACTTGAAAAAAGTAATCTGATTACGTAACTCGCATTACTTGTAATGAGTTACCCCCAACACTGGCGACGACACTGGTGCTTTAAAAAGCAGGTAAGTTATTAAGTCATAAAATAAACCACAGACTCCATGGTCATTGTCTGAGCATGTTAGTGGATGACCACAGAAATAATGAGTCAAACACAGTTATAAACACTTCTGATGGCTCAAACAGAAGACTATAATGCCACAGTGTTTGAGTGAGTCAGCTTGTGTTGGCCCTGAATGACTCATCCATTTGCCTCCTAATAGCTTTTAGCCTATATTTTACAGGTCAACAAGCGATTTATTATCTCTCTAAGATAATCTCAACTTCTGTGAAACACGATTGATCTAAATGATCAAATGTTAGTATGTATCAAGTGATGATTAGGCCTACTTAAAATAGCCTACTATTAAAAGACTGTCTTGTATTACAGGACTTGTAAAATATAAGGATGCCAATATAGATTCTACACTAAATAGTAGTTCAGCTGATGATTGGAATTACTCGGAGGGGTCGTTTAAAGGTCAAGTCATCTTAAATTGAAGTAGCTCCTCCTCAGATGAGGTCCAGCATTAACCCAGAGCTTCCTCTCATTGAGTCCGATGTATTGGAAGGTAAAGAGCTGGATTCATCAGGCTTCAGCCGGTTATTGAACAGTAAGTCAGTAGACTAGATATATTTAGTTTGTCAGATGGCATTAACACCTTAAGCACAATACTGGGAAGTCTGAAAGCTCCTTAAACTGTGTATTTTTGAAAAGGAAGAGTCATTGGACAAAAACACATACGTCTAATTTTCTTGCTCGTTTAAACAGAAGGCTGGGTTACACAACAACTAACCAACACTGAAAATAAACCAATAAAATGACACTATTTGGCTAGAAAATATACTATCCATAAATCTATATATAGAGTATATACAGAATCACACTTGATGTGGCAAGTTGAGCGGATGATTAGGTAAATGTAAGCCATTTTATTAAAAACAAAAGGCAGTTTAATTAGGTGTCTAACCCTTTTGTGATGTGAAAAATATTAATATTGATACATTTTAAATTATTAATATGAATAAATATCAAAACATGCACAGCACTGTTCAAATGCCTGGTGTCAGTAATATTCTTTTAAAGAAATTATACTTTATGATCAAAGTGCTCATACGCACCTCAAATGTTTTCAACATTGCTAAAAGTAAGAAATGTTTCTTGCGCAGCAAATCAGTTTTACCATCACAAATTAATTTATATATTAAGTAGAAAAAAGTTATTTAAAAATGTAATTATATTTCACAATATTATTGATTTATTGTGATTTTGATCAAATAAACACAGCCTTGGTGAGCACAAGATATCTTTCAAAAAACATTAAAAATGACTGATTCCAAATGTTTGAACTTTAGTGTATGTCATACCAAATAAATTAATTTGACTTTAAAAAAAAATATTGTTTAGGCTAGTCTGAAAAAGTTGGGTATTTATTTACAGTACTATTTTTTATTTATTTATTTATTTATATTGGTGTCCATAAAATACTGTAAAAACACTCATCTGGATAGGCAACAAACGGTTTACTTATAGGCTACTTTGTAATTTGTAAATACTTTGTACTTTGCTAGTTGTGATTACTTTTATTTCAGTTAAGGGTAGTTAATAATTCATACTAGTTAAATCTGTATTTTGATTAAATATAAATGCAGTTGAATGGTAGTGTAATGTGCAATATGTATTGACAAATTGATGAAAACCCAATGATTTTGGAAATGTTACACCATTGAGTGAAATTTATACAATGAGATTTATACGCCACTTCTGTTAATTGACCCAGTGGGCTTATTTTTCAGCCGATGCTGACAATCTCAAAATGGCATATTGGTATGTAGTTCTCAGTGTCCTTATTCTCTTACTAAGCACCAGCTTGCTGAATTTGGTAACACCAAATACGTAACAGGGCTACCAGGGCTGGCGTAAACACTACAAAGCTTTCTTTAGCTGTACAAACAGTTTCTGGGTGAGCGTTAGGAGCTGCGCTGTGAGTAGGCTATTAGCACAGAGACTTTTAGAAAATTGCTGCAGCTTCACCTGGCACGTGCGCACAGTACTATCCCTCTAAAGACGGGACACTTTAGCAGATCTGGGCGGGCCGGGACAAAGAGAGGGACGAGGGGGAGGGTTAAAGAGGAGGAGAGGTGACAGCAACGGGGTAGAGTGTTAGGATTCAAACACATCAGACCGCAGAAGAGAGCCACCGAACAAATCCACTGAGGGAAAGCCAGCAGTGTCCGCAAACTTTGAAGTGAGAGAAAACTAAGAGCTGAAGAGGCTGCGTTAGTATTTCAGAGAGCACTGTCCTCCAGCAGTCAGAAGTGTGTGTGTGTCAGATGATGGCACCGCAGGTCGTCAGCTCACCCTTCCTGAAGCCATTCTTTCTGAAGACGCCGCTGAGCGTGGCCAGTTCTCGACGGCAGCGACGACACACGTTACCTGCTAGCGAGTTCCGGAATCTCACCCCACAGGACGCCATTAGTGTGTTTGAGATAGAGAGAGAAGGTAAGATGTTTTGCACAGATGGTGGGGGTATATTGGGGTGCTGCAAATAGATTTACCAAAATACAGAGCCAGAAGTACCTAACTATTGTGCAATGAGTGTCAATAATGTGAAAAATGTTTTTAGACAAAAACACATCTAGTTTTAGTTGTCCTGAGTGTGTCAGCAGATGCTGAATGTAGTTTAAGTAGCTCTAACACACTTGATCCCTCGCTGAAGGCATTTCTCTAGGAAATCTGATGGTTGGGTTTAGGTCAGATTTGTGGGCAACAGGTTGACAACGTAAATACTTATTTTGCTATCTACCTTATTTATTTTTATTTCAATTTCTGTAAAGTTTTGGCAATTTGTATGTACTGAAGTACACCACCTTTCAAAAGTTTGGGGTCAGTATTTTTTTATATTTAGAAATAATTTAAAAGTATGAAAATATACTTTAATAATTCAGCAAGGATGATTAATGCAGTAAAGACATAATGTTACAAAACATTTGTATTTTAAATAAATGCTGAATGACTTCTAAAGGATCATGTGACACTGAGAATGGAGAATGAGCTTGAAAATTCAGCTTTGCTAGCATGGAAATAATACAATTTAAAATATATCCAAATAAAACACTTATATTAAAATTTTGTAATAGTATTCTTGCATTAAATTTTTAATTGAACTAAAATAATTTAAAGTAAGTAATAATATAATTTTTTTTTCTATTATTAACATAAATGCGGCCTTGTGCAGCATAAGATAGCTTCTTGGTTCAAATTTTTTTTTTTTTTTAATCTTCCGCTTTTGATTGAAAGGTAGTGATGTCATATCATCATGAAAATTAATTTTGGAAAAAAAAAATGGTTTAAGTTAATTTTACATCTGGTGCCCCATAGAATACCATAAAATCTCACAAATCTGTTTAGGACAAATGGTAATTTACACCATGTTTTATAATTGTGATTGCTTTTCTTTCAGTTAAGGGGAGTTGATAATTCATACCTGTTAAAAAAAAACTAAACTCTTTAAGAACTTCCCAAGTTCTAGAAGACTCTAGTCAACATGCAGATCTGATCTGTGATAAACCTGAGAATCCGCCGATAAGCTCTTGTTTGCATTGGTATAACAGGGTTGACTCATCCCTGTATTTTTCCCTCTGCAGCGTTTATCTCTGTTTCTGGTGAATGTCCACTCACCCTTGATGAGGTGCTTAGTTTCCTGGGCCAGTGTCCTGAGCTCTCGATGGGATGGTTTGAAGAGGGCCAGCTTGTGGCTTTCATCATTGGATCTGGCTGGGACAAAGAGAAATTAAAACGGGTGAGAAACATGGTTCTTTATTAAAGAAACCTGTTATCATGTAGATCAAGAATATCACCGTAAGTTCACATTCTAACCCTCTTTTGACCATCTGATCCAGGAGGCCATGACCACACACGTCCCAGACTCTCCCACAGTTCACATCCACGTGTTGTCTGTGCACCGCCACTGTCGGCAGCAGGGCAAAGGCTCTATCTTGCTTTGGCGCTATCTGCAGTACCTGCGCTGTCTTCCCGGTCTCCGCCGAGCCCTGCTGGTCTGTGAGGAGTTCCTGGTGCCCTTCTACCAGAAAGCTGGCTTTAAGGAGAAGGGTCCCTCGGCCATCACTGTGGCGGCTTTGGCCTTCACAGAGATGGAGTATCAGCTTGGAGGCCTGGCTTATGCACGACGAAACAGCGGATGTTAGTTTCTTTAGCTCATGAAATCCTGATTCAGGACACCATGTGTAGATTCTGGATGGCTCTTGGCAGTCACAGGCTTAAAGCCCTACTACCACCTGAGTAAGGAACCAGAGACTTACCTATGCACTCATTTACAGAGATCGAAGCAGTTACATTTGGGTATATGAAGGCTAAAGATGTTGGTTGTTTACAGCATTTTTTTTTCTCTTGTACTGCCCAAGATACACTGCACACTTTACTGGTCAAAACACAGTGGTTGCTTTTAACAATTAATAAAGAGATTTTTTATTTTTTTGGAAAAAAAATCACCATATTCATCAAAAACTTTTAATTTGATCAGTCAAAAATAATTTTCTTTCATTTTTTTAACATTTAACATTAATAACATTCTTTTGATAGAAAAAAATTCAAACATTCAAAACATTAGGTCAGAAAAATAAAAAAATGTAATTGAACACTTGAGAAAAAAAATCTTATTATTATTTTTTATAACTTTCCATCCCTTGGAAATGTTAAATAAATTGTTGTAGAATTCCTAATATATTACTGCATTTGTGATAATGTGTTTTGGAAATGCGAAATATGTATACAGTGTATGAACTGATGTAAACTTTAATTAGAATGTCCATAAACGTTCTCTGTGGCATTAGTCACTATCATGCATATCTAATCAATAAAAAAATCTAATAACAAAGCTATATTTTTGTATTTTCTATGCATTTCAGTAACACTTTACAATAAAGTCCCATTAGTTAACTTTAGTTAATGCATTAACGAACTCTGAGAGATTTTGTAACAGTTTGTTACAGTATCATTTGTTACAGGTTTTTTATAGTATATTTTGTAACTGTTCATTGTTAGCTCATGTCCATAATATTGACAGTTAAAACTTTTGATTTGAATCATGTATTAGTAAATGTTGAAATTAACATTCACCATTTGATTACCGTTTTTAGATAATTTTTCATTGTTAGTTCATGTTAACTAATGTAGTAAACTAATGTTAACAAATGGAACCTTATTGTAAAGTGTTACCAGCATTTCTTTGGGTTTATGGATACAATTTATTATCCTTCGTACCATCTTAAATTTAGTTACAAAACTGGTCAGACTGGTTTAGTATAGAAGTCTGTTTCTGCCTCAGAGTTATAAAAAAGTGAGAAAATTCACATCGCGATATACTCTTACTGCGAGATGTAACGTCGCAATTATGAAAAATAGTCACATTGTGAGATGAAGTCTCAACTATGGGAAATAAAGTCACAATTGTGAGATCTTGAGATATGCAATTTTAAGAAATTGTCAGCTTGCAAGTTTCTAACATTGCAATTACGAGAAACAATATCACAATTAACATCTCACTATCGAGAAAGTTACCGTTTTATTTATTTATTTATTTTACTCTGAGGTGGAAATGGGCTTCCATAGTTTAATACTAGTTTAAGGTCTAGTAGACAAGAAAAACAGACACACTTCAGAGGTGCAGGTTGTTTTTAGCTGTATTCTGTAACAAGTGAGTAAATTGGGTAGCTAAAACACTACCCTTTCATAATCAACCATTACTCCATTAGAAGTAACACACAAATAAAAGAATATCATTTGAGTGCTCAACGTGTCACGAAAATATTGGAAAAAAAAAAAAAAAAAAAAAAAAAAAAAAAAAAAAAAAAAACCGTATTACATTTCTAAAGGCACCAAAGTACAGGTTGTTTTTTCGTCCCTGATCTGAGGTCGACTAACAGACAACCTACTACCACCTGACATGCTAAACTAAAAAAGTACACATCAATTGAGACGTGTTTCTCCTTTGGGTGTACAGTGGCTTTTATGATGACACTGCCTTCTGAACTGTAGTGTAAGGTAAGTTTTCGGGGAGGGTGACCCTGTTTTTTTGTATGATTATCAGACATGGACCCTTATCACTAGACTACATAAAACTTGGATTGAAGACACGCTTTTAACGTACTCTAGAGTCCTAAATCTGTCACGAGTTGGAGATCCACTTGCCATTGAGTAAAAAACACACACACAGCATAATGTCCAAGTTCACAGAAAGGGCTTCATTTGGGGCGAGACGAAGTGCAACTGGATGAACACTGACAGCTGGGGACTGGCAGATGCAGATCAATGACCAATCGAATCCCTCTGTCCCCGAAGCCCCGCCTCGCCCTCAATGGAGGTGCGCATTGAGGTCGTACTTCTCACAGAACTTGTCGGTGAAAGGAATGCAGGTGAGCAGCTCGCACCACTCACACTTGATGGGATACACGTAGAAAAGCACCACGAGTCCCGCGAACAGGCCCACGAACACCACCAGGAAGATGATGATCTGGCAGCGCTTGCGGTACATGTCCAGGCGGCCGAAGCTGATGTATGGCAGGAAGGCGAAAGAGAGGAAGAAGCCCGAGATGAATCCGCAGATGTGGGCGAAGTTATCGATCCAGGGCAGCAGGCCAAAGGCGAACAGAAAGAGCACCACGCACAGTAGCTTAGTGAAGGCCCGCCACGGCTGAGCCAGAATCTGCCAGCTCTGAATCAGCTCCACAAACAGACAGGCCAGGATGCCGAACTGAGAGCCAGCCGGACCCACCTAGAGTGACATGGAGACAGCAAAAGAGGCACAAGCTCAGTGCCAGAGATACATGCGTAAAATACCCCTTTTCCACCAACATTGGTGCTGGTTCTCTTAGCCCAGGGTTATCTTAAACTCAGGTTCACAAACCCCATGTGGATCATGAGGGAGTTGACGACAAGCTAATAATTCAGTTATAAAAATGTACAAAATAAATTATTATTTAAAATAAGTCTACATAAAAACATACCAAATATGTAATAATTTTCTTTTACCAGGCCATGTACCACACAAATTTTTTATTTTTACTGTTTCTGCCATTTCATTGTCATTATTTGTGAAATTTACTAGCAATTTTTAAGTGAAAATTGTTTCTACACTATTTTTTTAAAGAACTGTAAATGTGAATGTGTTGTTAAATTATTTAAATAATAACTTAAAATCTCAGAGTGCGCTTCAAGAAAATATTTTATAATATTTTAATAGTTTGGCTAACAAAAATTTTGGGAAATCATGTCATAGCCGATGCTCCTAAACAATGACATCAAACAGCTCCCAAACAACTGTCACACTGACAAAAAATATATAAAAAATTGGTGGATTGTAGAAACAATATTTTTTTTGTAAATTTCAGAAATAATTACATTGAAACAGCAAGTAACTCATTGAATTACGCGTGAAATTGTGAAGTAGAAAAGCTGAGATAGTATTTTCTTGTAAATAATCTTTGTTTTTTACAGTGCGTGTGGGTCAATGACAAAGAATGACGCCCATGATAAAGAAAAGGAAAAATCATTCAAAAATCCAAAACACGAGTACACCGTTTATTCATATGGCTTTGAAAAACCTTTATGCCATTTTTGAAAAATTTTCAATTTAATTCTATTCAAAGAAAGTGGATTCAAATGACTGTATGTATAAATAGCATTTTTTACTATTAGTATTTAAACAGATGAAAAATAAAGCAGTTGTAGCCACTGTGCAACCCAAAGTACACAGGATATCCATCAAATCCACGTGTGTCACATCACCACATTGAGCATTTGGGGTTTAGATAGCTTCACTGATTAAAGTGAGCAACCTAGTTTTCCGTCTGTCTAATGTTAGCGATTTCTAGTTCTAGACCAGCAGGTTTTAGGGGCCGGTTGTGGCACCCTATCGGCGCAAAAGAGGCAAGATGGGTCAAGCGGGCTCACCTCAGCTCTGTAGGGGAGGAAGATGGCACTAGCCAGGTTTCCTGTGATGCCACTCAGGATATAGATGATAGATATTCGTAGCCATCCGGCCAACTTCTCCAGGTCTCGAAGAATTGTCATCTGAAAACATACCGACACCAGGCAATGCAGAATCCTGTTTTTAACAGATGGGAACAGAGAGAACTTTTCAAGCATGTTGTTTATTAGCTGCTATGACATCTTTATGGATTTGAATGCATATTTTTCATTCCCAACACACCACAACGTTCTGACATGGCTACAGCGGTCATAAACATTCCCTTCATACAACATATGATGCCAATGATGTCCAAGCAAACCACCGCCTGTGTCATAATTACACTTCTGTCAGTTGTCTCATAAAAATGTGGCAAAGGCATGTCACAACAAGAGTCTCCACAAATGCTGTTATTATAAAATGCATTGTGCAATGGCCACCAAACACGAACAAATATGCAACAGTAACCACAACAATCCAACTTCAGCAGGTTCAAGGACGTTTGAGAGTGTGATTATCAAGGTGTGGGACAGAGGCACGTGCACAAGCGTTAATCTACTGAGCCTTCTTAAGGAAGGCAAAGAGCCAAAGTGCAGCTCAGTGAAGCACTCTCTTTGATTACTACTACAGATCACACCATACTAAATAGCAGCATCTTCTCCAAGTGTCAGCTGTTTCTTAAAGCAGATAATCTTGTGTCAGCCTTTGAAGCATCTGAGATAAACAGTGCAGTATGGGATATGGTGCTTATGGGCAGAGCATTCCAGCATGTGTGCGTAATTAAAACACAAAGGAATTTTTATAGCTTATGGGTTATTGTTTCATAGCTCAGAAGATTTCTTTGTTTCCTTTGAGTAAACGATCAAATATACTAGAGAGAGAGAGATAGAGAGAAAAACTGAAACTCCTGAGGCAATTGTTGACAAAGTAAGAGTGAGAGTAGAGCTGTAACGATATTGACTCTAGCTTCGAACCCTTTGGTCTGAAACGATTTTGATGAGAAATTGAGTTCATAATATCTTTGAATTGTCACTGCAGACTAGTAATTTGGCAGTCTGAGCAGTTTAAGGCAGACATTATTTAATATCTTCTGAAACTCTCGAGGAGACGTGCATTATTATATACCAATATCTGTATTGTTGCATGGGCGAGTGAAATATGCATTATTGGATATGCTGCATTAAAGTGAAGCAATGGTCTTGGCGTGAATATCTGCAATGTTTCGCTTTTTTGCTTCACCTGACTAAATGGTGTGGGTTTGTCAATTTTTGCCTTTTCATTTAGCTATTGGTGTGAATAAACCTGTAATAGGTGATTTTCTGCTTGTCGTTTTGTTCTTGGTCTGAACAGACCTTTCGTTTGAATAGTTGAACGTTTTTTTTGTTTTGTTTTGGTGTGATGAGTCTGTGACCATGTTGTCTGTGATATTTTCATTTCAGTTTTGCCCTGTCTGCAGTGTTTCACTGTTTTGGTCTGGGGTAAACAGACATTTTGTCTGCAGTGTCCTAGGTATGAACGATATCATTTGTAAATTTTTGTTTCTCTGATGGTGTGAACAGACATTTTGTTTGCAAATTTTTGCCTTTTCGTTTTGCTCTGGGTTTGAATAGACCTGTCATTTGTCTTTCATATTGTTCTTGATCTAAACAGACCTTTCATTAGCATAGTTTCTCTTTTTCGTTTAGCTTTTGGTGTGACCACGTTGTCTGTGATATTTAGCTTTTTTGTCTCAATTTCATCTTCGTTTGCAATGTTTTACTTTGTTGTTTTGCTCTAGGAATGAATGATGAGTATTTGTGAATTTTTGTTTTACTCCTAGTGTAAATAGATGCTTTATTTGCCATTTTTGCATTTTTCATTTAGCTGTTGGTGTCATTTCGTTTGCCTAGTTGAAGTTTTTAGTTTGGCTTTTGGTTTGACCAGTCCATGATCACACTGTGATATTGTGCTTTTTCGTTTCACTTTTGTCTGCAATGTTTAGCTTTGCCCTAGGTGGTAATGAATGCTGTGGATTTGTGAATGTTTATTTCTCTGGTGGCGTGAATAGACATTTTGTTTGACAGTTTTTACCTTTTGTTTTGCTGTTGGCTTGAATAGACCGGTCATTTGCTTTTGTTTTGTTCTTGATCTGAACGGACCTTTCCTTTTGTTTTGCTGTTGGCTTGAATAGACCGGTCATTTGCTTTTGTTTTGTTCTTGATCTGAACGGACCTTTTGTTTGCATAGTTTCGCTGTTGGTGTGACCAGTCCATGACCACACACTGTCTGTGATATTTTGCCTTCTCATTTCATTTTTGTCTTCCGTCTACAATGTTTCACTTTTTTGTTGTTGTTTTACTCCAGGTGTAAACAGAGCATTCGTCTGCAGTGAGATTTGCCTCCTCATTTTGTTTTTGATGTGAACAGGGCTTAAGGGGCACTCACCCAGCATGCAGAAACAGTGAGAGCCAGAGGCGGTAGAACTGATCTGGGACCTCAGGGTTCAGGAAAGGAAGGAGGCCACAAACATCATCCATACAGTGCACCTGACAGGGACAGAGTAGGGGGTTTCTTTAGATTACAAAACATCTAAAATTGAAACATCCTGAAATTTTAACAATAATAAATGAAATAGCATTTTTAAGCTTCAGACATTTAACACACTTTTAGCACTAAGTCTTAAGTTAAAGCCCTGAAGCTGGCACACGCATAAGTCACAGGCAAATCACGGTGTGCCCTTTCAGATGACAACGGATTAGCAAGGCAACCTTCATGGTGATTACAGATTACACTTAGCAGAAGGTAGATTTAAAGTTTGGGGTCAGTACGCTTTTTTTTTTTTTTTTTGAAGGAATTTATTGCTTTGCTTGCTTTTATATTCAGCCAGGATGCATTAAACTGCTCCAACGTGACAGTTACGATATTTATAATGGTCAAAGAGTCTATTTCAAATAATACTGTTCTTTGAATCCGTTCACATATCAAAGAACCCTGAATAAATGACACAGTTCCAAAAATACACAATAAATAAAACCTGTTCGTCGAGCAACAAATCAGATTATTAGAATATTTCTGAAGGATCATGTGACACTAAAAACTATGTAATGACGTTGAAAAGAATGACCTTTCTTCTTTCTTCTTGTTTTTTTTATTTTAATACACTGTTTTTAATGAAGAAAAGCACCATAGTGAGTGAGCATAAAGACTTCTTTCCAAAACATTCCATAAACTTACGACCCCCCCCCCAAACTTTTTTGAATAGTAATGTACTTTCATAAAGACCTGGCAAACAAATTCATTTGCTTTGACAATCATGCAAGATTGATTTATCAGCTCAGATTATCATGACCCATATCATATAATAACAAGGTGTGCAATACATTTTTAGCAGTATTTGCATCTCATCTGCTTTCATTGCATCTTACATAAGTACAGTAATGAATAAAACAATAGAAGGGCCAACGCAGAATGGCTGTAATACTAACTATCATTATAGAACACATCTTATTAGACATTTTTCCTGTGGTTCGCTGTTTCAGTCTTCTTATTACTTGGGATCAGAGGGTTGCCTCCTCATGGAAGTAATTCCTTCATGAAGTCACAGTACTTCCCCTTCGACGTGATTTCACTACACCCTGCAAAGAGCACAACACCCCAAGACATTTCAAACCCCCCACATACATGTAATCTTGATTACGTAATCAGATTCCAAAAATTTAGTACTTGTAATTAGATATTACGTTTTAAAATGCTCATTATCAGATTACAGTTGCTTTTTTATAGATTACATGATGGTGGTAAAGTGCATGTCCAATGTTCCAGTGTTGAGAATGCAATGTGAGAGTCAGTAGTAGCAGTTGTCCTCACCTCCCTTTAGTGCCGATGCAACAGGGCCGGCCGGTGATAGTACAGTCAATATGAGGCAGATTGGTGTGGTTCCCAGAATTATATTTGGTGCAGATCTGTAGTACATATGTCAGGAAAATGTATAACTAACCAACTCTTACAACAAAGTACTGTGGCACTGCCACATCTAATTCCATAGTTCTTTCATATATACTACAGTATATTTGCTGTAATACTTACCGGCCATTTGGTGATATCATCAGGCCACTCATGAGGAGATACTGAAGCCGGCTCTATACATGTCCTGCCAAAAACGCAGTACGATTTTATGTTTGAAATGTCTCTCTGAAAATAGTGAATTGAAGTATCGATTGATGTCGTATTCCCTCACCTGGTGTGTCCTTCCCCTCACTCTCACCTGGGGTCCTGATGACACACAGAGCCATACTCCCGGTTTTTCCCCTCCAGCTGAGGAGTGCTGGGATGCTGAGGCCATTTCACCCACACAGCCAAAGTGCTCTGAAATAGAAATAGAAAGTTGTCACTGACCTGACAGCTTCTCAGTCAGGTGAACAAACGTATAACCTTGATAGTAGAATGCTTACAGAGCATTCCTCCTCTGAGGTCTGCAGACAGCCAGAGCGGTCGTTGCGCACACAGCAAGCTGAATTTCGCTCCAATTCACGCTTTTTTTTTATCAGTTTGTGTACCTGGTGATCCTGTCGCATACAAGGTGAGAATTTGGCTCCCAGATGAATCAAGGCCTCCTGATGAGAAGAGGACAACGACGATGACTTGTCTTATGATAGGGTTTTATATAATATACGTTGTTTCATGTTTAAGATGTTTATGAACTCAGTAAGGAATGATATTTTCATTCAACTAACATAGTTTCACCCTTTATTTTTGATAAATAAAAAGCCACATCGGAAGAGGCATAAGGCACCATCAAAGATTGGGGTTTTGGTAAAGATTTTTAAAAAAAATGTATTTTTGATCAAGAATCCAGAAAAAAATTTGAATTTGTGAAATATTATTACAATGTAATATCACTATTTTCTGATAGGAATATATTTTAAAAAGTAATTTATTAACGTGGTGGCAAAGGTTCAGCAGCCATTACTCCAGTCTTTAAAGTCACATGAACCTTCAGAAATCATTCGTTATGCTGATTTCTGCTCGGAAACATTTATTATAATTATCCATGTTAAAAACAGTGGGCTTTCATTTTCCTTTTCCTTCTCCAGACATCAGAGCCACTGAGGATGCAGTGGATTCATTTTTTTTTTTGATGGTAAGGCGCCACTAGCATGTCTCAGAGTAAATATTTTGTTGACTGTGGTCAATCATATACCTAGGAGCTGTGAGTGAGTGTTGGGGCAGAAATGCTTCGCTTTGATTGCATCTGTGCGTCATTTTGTGCTGATTAGCTATTTCATTGGTGTTCTTTATACCAACAGGTCTGCTGGAGAGGGTGTAATTTTTTGGCAAATACGTTATTGTGGCTTGAATACATCCAATGGCGTGGAAACGCGCTAAAACTTGTTTGTGGCTTTTTTTTTTTTTTTTTCCCAATACCATATATCTATATATAGATATATATTATATATTAAATATATATATAATATATATATATCTATAATCAATATATATCAAAAACACCCTGCATAGCTATCTTTGTGTCAGACGGTTTTGTGGTGACAAGCATCTATAGCTCTAGGGGAAAAAAAAATATAGGGAGGCATTGGCTCTTAAAGTAAGCATTTACGGAGGCAATTACTGTTTATTTAAAATTGACAAATTACAAGATTGCTTGATTAAGGATGGTTTGTTCTGAAGCGCGTCATTTTCACATCGAGTGCTTTAACAATCACTCATGTGTGATGCAATTGAAGTCACACAATTGTGTATAACTAGACCTTTCTTTTCTAGTTTTATATTATTTGGTTTAATGTGCCAATTTGATGATTATTTATTTGAGTTCCATTTAATAAACCCTTCTAAATCCATTTTTCTGCATTTTTTGTGTAGATTGTGGTTTCAAAATATCACCCAAACATTAATTTTGTTTATTTATTTATTTACTATTTATTTTTTTATTCATCTGAATATATTATTAATTTTATTGCTATAAAACATTGAGAATATGGATTTTTAAGAACATGTTGTCATATGAACTGATAAGCCTCATAAACCGGAAGTAACTATTGATTGATTCACTGACTGATTCTGATTCAAGTCTAACCAGTGGCTTCTCTTAGACTCATTAAAACGAATCGGTTCATAAGAGTCAGTTGTTCACGTATCAGACAATGAGGCTCGTACTGTGTTTGTTGTTGTGTGCAGGGAACACTGGCTTACACTCTAACGAGACAATATCTCATGGAACCACATATGCAGCCGTGCAAAGCTTTACTGGCTGTCGTTAATGGCGTCTAGATCTGCATTCTGGAGCCCTGCTGAGGTTGTATGTGGGAGCCAACAGACATCAAAGTCATCTTGAAATGACACTCTAACAAGGCACAATAGCAGAACTGTTGGGATGTTCTTGTTTAAGCACATTGTCAATACTTATTGAGGGTTTTCGTAGCATACATTGCATTGCAGATCTGTATCTGTTAATCACAGATAGCCGTAATGTAATCTACTCTGTTTAGTTTTGTGGCCAGTGCGCCTCTCCTGTCACACGGCCAGCATGCCCCTCCGAGATGCCAGCAGGGACGACTGGAGCCGTTCTGCTCTTTTAATTTAGGAAGTCAAGCCTGATGTCACCGTCGTCCCTTGTTCCTCTCAAGGTCGCCATGCGTAGGCACTTGGGGGGAAGGGGGCAGGCTACGTCCTGTATGTAGCATCGGAGCTGGTGTGCGCCACATCGTCAGGTCATTTCGGAGGCCAGCACTGTGTCCTCCCTCTACCCTGCACAGGTGGCCACGGCCAGGATCAGAATAATTTATGAGCGCTGGTTCAGTCTCCTCTCCACCAGCCTGGGTTTTCTGGCTCCCAGCCACACAGTGATTTCATCCTGGCCTGGGAGCACAAAATAGACGTGGCAGTTTGTTTCTCTGGCCACTCTGGCCACCCCTCCTCACCACCTGTACCTTTCCTTCCTTCTTCCTTTCCTGCCCACCTATCCCTGGCGGAGGGTCGTTTGTGGGGGCCGGTTTTGTCGACAGTTGACCCGAAACATTTTCGTGTGCCCCTTTTCTTCCAGTGTTCCCCCCCCGAAGTGACCCCTGAATAAATGCATCAGCGATTTCGTAATGTGAAGTGTGCAGGCATTGTCACGTCAATTAGCGCATATATCCCGGATAAACAAACGGCCCACCCATGAAAAACCCCCTGACCACAGACTGGTAAAGGGGTCCACCTTGAAGTTAAAGCTCTTGTACAGATGCTCATCCAAAGTGACAGGCAGTTCGCATAAAAGATGTCATGTAGTTCCCCTAATGCACTTCATGAATGCACTTCCTCAGAAGTTATGACATCAGGGGTTGTCCACCTAAACCACAACGTCATGACTCATGTCCATTTGACAATATATTAAGTAGAAAGTCATGTAGGACCTTTGAATCATTGATGGAAACACTAAATAACAACCCCACCATGACAGATGGTGGTGAATCAGTGGTGTAATAGTAATAGTATTAGTATTACTATTGTATTTATAATAGTATAAATACAATAGTATTTGTATCTAGAACCAGAACTAGGGATATTTCAGGATTAGTTGTCCAGCAACTGAATTCTGGAAAACATACATACATACATACATACAAGAT
>JADLZN010008576.1:0-19368 GCA_018155175.1 Sinocyclocheilus anophthalmus | reverse complement strand
CCATGTATCACTATAGACTGAAATTGTGACATTTAAGGAAAATGAACTTTATGAACAAGCTCCTTATACTGTGACAATATTTTCACACACCAAGCATAGTTATGATTCCCCCACACCGCCAACCCAGTATAGTGAATCTTCCAAGTTCTGGGAAGTGTTTCTGACCTGATCATGTGTTCTTTTAGTACTGAGGCTAAACTATGCCTTTAGGTCAGGAGGTGAGCTCCGTGTCTAAATCTTTCTGTTCAGTGTATTTCACTGCTGGCATCCATTTCATTTTTCCTTTGATAAAGTTGTCAAAATTAAACACTTCTGATTCAAGTGTTTTTATTTACTTTAAACATCTGTTCCTTAACAGTCTATTTCAGTTAGTAAAGAGTGTGTCTTCAAGCATCAGATAATTAATTTCAGACAGCTGATTTTAAGATACAACTAAAGAGACTATGAAGTTTTGCATGTGACGTTCGTTGGTATTTTAATGCCTTTGCTTAAGAGACAAGTAGCTTCCATGAACTGTCAAATGTAAGGCACAGCTACAAGTGGACTAAAATACCAACAATTGAAATTTTTGACACTTTTTGGGGATTTTATCTTTTATTCTCATGAAGACTTGAGGGGACATTTCAGTACAGAATATAATGGTTTTTCAAGTGGGCTGTTTGTTGAGCTGCTCATTTTTACTTCACAATTTTCGTTTGAGTGATACTTCTCTATTTACGTCTTAACAATCCTTCCATTTAGCTCACAGTGTCGGCGCAGTCGGCAGCAGACCCTGTGGTCACGAGTGCTGGCATATGTATCATATTAGCCAGAGAATCTCATGATGCAATTAAAAACAAGGGCTGCATTTACAAAATATCCACTCAGAACCGCCAGGAGGGCATTTAATGTGACCTCTCAAGTATTCTGCACATAAGCACTGCTGTTTGCTAGGAAAAAGCAAATGTAAAGGCAGAACTCATTACCATCAAATGACAGGGATTTGCATCGCTTTATGTAATAGACTTGAGATGTCAGTAAATGACACCAAGTATTTATAGATAGACTTACAGATTTAAATATTTATAAGACACTGCTTGGAACAAAAATTAGCATGTTATTGGACAAAACCACTCACTTGATCCTGGTTATTTGATAGTCTATGACAAACTCGAATTACTGTGTATCCACACAATAATCATGTAATACAATCATGATACAGAATAATTCTTTCAAATTCATAACTAAAAAAACATGAAATATATCATGGATTCATTGGTACACTTCTGATTACAATCCAAACTTCACTTTCAGATGAATTCTTGTTGAGATTCCCTCGTCTCACTGGCCAAGTCCTCTGTGTGTATTATTATTTTTCCTCAACTCAAAGATGTGCATCAGGGCATTATGGGACATCATCCCAAAGTCTGTGTTCAAGGATCACTTCTATTGCCATTTGAACGTTACATACTTTGTCAACGACAGCAGCTGGATTGCCTCTTCTTAAAAATTTCATCACAATTGTTAGAGATATCTGTGAAGAAAAGATGCATATATTCTTTTCTGTATGGCCATGGTGAAATATTTTCAGGGTAAAACATGGAAATAAAATGTCTATAATTAGCTATATTTTGATGTAATGAAAGAGAACTTACTGACAATATCACTAGCTTGTCTAGAATTGTTCCTCTCCAGCTCAGATAACACAGTCGCCTCAAATGTAAGTGATGCAACCCGTAGGAAAAAATCTCTCACACTTTCCCCTGTAAAGGACACCAGAAATAATACATATGTCATGTCATATGTTACTTTACACAACCAGTAAAAAGTTCAGAATCATTCAGATTTTTTAATGTGTCTGAAAGAAGTATCTTTTGCTTTACCAAGGCTTATTTATTTGCTCAAATATACAATAAAAACATTAATAATGTAAAATACTATTACAATTTTAAATATCTTTTCTATTAGAATATATTATAAATTGTCATTTATTCATGGGAATTTTCAGCATCATTACTCCGGTCTTCAGTGTCACTTGATCCTTCGGAAATCATTCTGATTTGGTGGTCAATTATTAATAATGATTCTTAATATTATCAAAGTTGAAAACAGTTTTTGCTTAAAGTTCAAAAGAACATATATTTGAAATTGAAATATTTTGTATCATTGTAAATGTCTTTACTGTTACTTTTGATTAAAGTAATGTATCCTTGCTGAATAAAAGTAATTGGCTTTTAAAAAAGTTACTTACCCCAAACTTTTGAATAGTAGTTTATCACAATATTTCACAATAATGCAGTTTTTACTATTGCAGTATTTTTATTAGCCTTTGTAAGCCGTGTAAGATTTTTTTGTATGTATTTTATGTATACATTTTATGTATGAAACTACATCTAGATATTATTTTGAACTACTTTTGACCTCACGTATTTCTGACATCAGCTCAGACAAACAAACTAGTTTAATTGCAAACAAAACACCTGTGGTTAAAGTCTTTAAAACAGACATGTTCCTCTACCTGACAGCGCAGACACGGCCCAATACTCTGCTCTGATCTCCTCTGAGATTTGAACGGCTTCTTGCTCCATTTGAGCCAACTGATCTGGGTGCTATGGGAGAGAAAGATTCATCTAGTTACCTCAAGGAAACTCCATCTTGGGATTGTCAATGTAATTTCATGCATCCGTATCCTTTTTTCTTTATGAAAAAGTTAATGCGACCCTTCTGTGCCATGTGAAAGTCACAGTGTGGCGATGGATTTTTAAAGGCTTCGAAGAGATACACTGAAAATAACTCACACTAAGATCCTTTTTGGTTCCCACGAGGAAGAGGAGAACACTAGATGGGTCATTGTCTCTCATGGCATCTTCAAGCCACTCTCTGAATAAACAGAGACAAGTGGGAGAAAACAGACAGGATTCATGACTATTCAGAAAGTGTTTCAAACCAAGTAAGTGATCATACTGTACCTTGCATGATCCAAAGAGTTATAATTGCTCAGGTCAAAGACAACAATGATGGCTGGAAACAAAAGATAGATTGTTTTTACACAATTTTACAAATTAACTGTAAGAATATGCTTAGTAGAGTCTGTTTTATTACCTTGAGCTCCTCTGTAGTATGTGGATGCAATGCATCGGAATCTTTCCTGACCTGCTGTGTCCCACCTGCAGAGAGAGAGAGAGAGATTCGTGATCGAAGGATGCAACCATATGGACGACTGTTAAAGCAATAAAATACACAAAACTCACAACTGCAAACTGAAGGGCACTCCGAGGACCTCAAATCTCTCCATCTCAAAATCCACTCCAATAGTTGCTTTGTATGTCTTGTCAAATGTGTCTTTGCAGAATCTTGACGACAGAAATAATAACAAATGCAGTCACTCAAGCATTTATATGTTAATTGAAAAGGAGAAAAGGTCAATTAACATGAGAGACTTTTACCTGTTTATTAAACAGGTCTTTCCAACTCCTACATCACCGACAACAATGACCTTGGCTACATTCAATCTGGAAATGAACATTTACAATAAAATAATGTTCATTCATAGTACATTACACATCTGTATTATATCCAGTCAAAACCACTCTGGGTTTGTTTATGAAGTTTTGTCTGCATTGTGGGGACCAGCAACCCCCCACTACAACAGCAAAACAAATGTTTGTATGTGAAAGAGAGAAAAAGAGTAACTTGCCCTGTTTTCTGTCCTTGACATGCATCTTTAACGGTAATGTTGAAGCCATCTTTGGTGTGCACTGCAGCGTCCCTTGTAAAGTACTGAATAATAGACCAATAGAAATTTGTTAGGTTAGACTTCAAAAAATTACAAGACAAAACAAAGAAAAAACACCGAAACACCCTTTACATAATAATCCTGTCCAGCTGAGTCCGGTTTATAACACTCACTGGGTGACTGAAAACAATAATCCTCTCAAATGAATGTGTTTTGAGCAACTGAACAGCTAGGGAGTAGACAAAATTAATATCTAACTAAAAATACAAAAGTGTTACCAAAGGGAGTTCACAGATGATCCTGTTTCCTTTCACAGGGGGTAGAGAGTTCATCATGTGAGAGCTTTAACAAGACCACACCAAAACAACTGCAAACACTCAACCATTCTGTCCGGTGACTAGTGGGATTAATAAACATAATAATAATATATTAAAATAAAAACAGTAAATAACACTAACATTAATGACAAATGAACATGCTGCTGTATAATATAAAATAAAATTTGATGTCAAAACGCCAATATTAAAAAAGCTATTCAAATGTATATTTAAGGAATAAGTAAATACAACTTACCTTAAAAGTCAGAAGTTTTTTTTTTTTTACATTCTACAAGTAGCCTATTTTAGACTTGACAGTAACTTTATTTAGTCGACACATTTTGTTGTTGAGGCAAATATTATAGTAGGTTCTTTTGTGACAAATGCATGAAATAATATAAAGTAATCGTTTAAAAGTAACTTTTTGCTTTCACTGCGTGACTGTGCTCAACACAAGCCCCGGTCTCCTGTGGCTGCGCTCGATATATACAGTACGCAAGTGAACTACAAAACCCATAATGCCCAGCGATGTTCTCGCGATGACTGCGTGTTTTTATACAGTCTATGGTGTTAACGTGAACCCCTGAGCATCGAATAATTATTTAAGTAGGAATATTTGTGTATATACGTGTGTAAGAACAGGAAAAGCAAAAACAAGGAAGAAATTGATCATAAATAAAGCATGACTGCATAACAGCAAAAGTAGGTGGCGATATGCACACAGGATGTGACACGCCAAAAAACGGAAGAAGAAGAACGTGAACCCCTGCGATATACTGAAGGAAACCCGTCTCGTTCTTCCTTTCCCAACATGGCCCCGAAGGCGAAGAAGGAAGGTGCGTTAGGTTTATAGATTTTATTGTATAGAAATTAAGTTTATTGTGATTGTATACAGTTGCGTTTTCCCTTAAATGTAGCTGATATAGGTGTGTTTGTCTCTAGCTGTTTAATTAGGCGTCTGGAGTGAAATAACATCGTTTTGATGCAAGAAGTGCCGGAGTGAGACGTCCTTAGTCACAACCGCGGCTAGCAAGCTAACATAATTGAGCAGCATTCTCTCGCAGCCTCATTATATCAGACTGTCCGAGTGTTAAACCCTTTAGCCAGTTGTCATTAACTGGTTGTTTACGTTCTACTTGGATTGTACAGAGTACAATATAAGTAAATGACAGCTTGTCATCGTTAGCTAGTAACACACACGTGGCTACCCATATCTGTCTATTTCTCATTCATTACCAGTCAGTTTAGTTAATAGGAGTCTTTAAATCAGCCCCGAGAACATATTGTTTTGAAATGTTATCACATTTTTGTGCATTTTATAGCTGCTGTCTGAATGTAAACACGGTAATACCTATTTACAAATGATGTGCCTCTGTAAGTCTCGCAATTTTTATTGTAACGCAATTAAATGCTCATAAGGGACGTAGAAACGCAGGTTGGACAACTTTATACTCATTCATTGTATGCCATATAGACTGGTTTGTTAATATTGCGTTATCATAATTGTTTAACTGTTTCTACAGCTGTCCCGGCTAAGACTGAGGCCAAGTCGAAGGCCCTTAAAGCCAAGAAAGCTGTGCTGAAGGGTGTCCACAGCCAGAGGAAGAAGAAGATCAGGACTACCCCAACCTTCCACCGGCCCAAGACCCTGCGTCTGAGGAGGCAGCCTAAGTACCCTAGGAAGAGCGCTCCACGCAGAAACAAGTGAGTCTTACTCTTTTGTACTATCTCTAAAATAAAGAGTGCTTTTGTTTCTTGTTGAATTATGGTTTACAAATTTCAGGTAGTCTTTGAAATTGAGCATTTTCATTTTAGGATGCAAATGATGGGAATTGCGATCAAAGTATGAAATGATCTGATTACAATTTTTTTTTAAACACTGATGCATCCTCATTTCAGCATTGAGATGTAGTTGAAACTAAAGCATAAATAAAATGCTTCGAACTTGCACGAGTTTAAAATGGATGTGTTCTGGCAGGCTGGACCATTATGCCATCATCAAGTTCCCCCTGACCACTGAGTCAGCCATGAAGAAGATTGAGGACAACAACACTCTGGTGTTCATTGTTGATGTCAAGGCTAACAAGCATCAGATTAAACACGCTGTCAAGAAACTGTACGACATCGATGTGGCTAAGGTCAACACACTGATCAGGTAGATACTTGGTTTATTAAAGTCTTTAAAGAAAAACAAAAAAAAAAAAAAAAAAAAAAAAAAAAAAAAAAAATAAAAATAAAATAAAAAAAAAAAAAAACAGTGGTTTATCTAAAAAATTTTTAAAAAAAAATGGCTATAATATTATATAGTAATATATAGCTCCAGGGAGCTTAGATAGTTGAATCCGGGGGGTAATGATGTAAAAAATAATATATTCTAAAGTGTAATGTTCTCAGAGGAACCACTGATTCGGGGGAAAGGCATTGTCAGATTTGTGATGCATTTTGAATGCTTTATTTATTGCTCCCTGCAGGCCAGATGGTGAAAAGAAGGCATACGTTCGTCTTGCACCAGATTACGATGCCTTGGATGTTGCAAACAAGGTAAATTAGTGAATGTAAATGTTCGTACATGTATCAAGCAATAGGTGTTGCCGATTTCATGTAGCTAGATTAAAAGCTGAGGGAATGGTCAACCTCTGCAAATGTAAACTTAAGTTACTGCCAGAATGTTACTGTGATGCATTCAGAAGAACCACTGATGCTTTGTATTGTCTTTCTTTTTCAAAACATTTGTGCTTTGACCTGTTCTGATTGTCATCTTTTTTTCTTGCAGATTGGCATCATCTAAAGTGCTTTTGGTCAGATGTACAGAAGAATAAATGTTTGTAAAAACTATTTTTGTTTTTGTGGCTTTATTTGTTTACATTTCTGGAATTTCAAGGTTTGAGAATAGGTTTGGTTAAAGGAGTCATATGATGCTGCTAAAAAAGAACATTGTGTGTATTTGGTGTAATGAAATATGTTTATACGGTTTAAGTAAAAAAAAAACATTATTTTCCACATAATTTACATTATTATTGCTCCTCTATGCCCCGTCCTTCTGAAACGCATTTGATTTTTACAAAGCTCATCGTTCTAAAAAAAAGAGAGGTATGCTCTGATTGGCCAGCTATCTAGTGTGTTGTGATTGGCTGAATACCTCAAGCGTGTGACAGAAATGTTACGCCCCTTACTATATTGTGAATCCGTGTCCCCGCACATCACACCGCGTAAACATAAAATCATGTCGCATTTGTGATCGGAGAAATGACAACAACAAGTGCTACTCTACACTGCCAAAAAAACTCGCGTTTGAATCGTCAGTGGCAAATTCTTAAATATAAAAAACGTACTTACAGACTGTGAGTCCGAAGCGCCTGACTGTCCTTGCAAAGTTGGAACTGCACAACTATATAGAAACAGCCTTTGAGCACAGACACATTGTATGCTACTCTGCAGGTTCAGAAAACAGTCCTCCATAAAATACGCTGCACACATCTGAATATTTGTGTTGACTGTTCTGGAAACAGTGGTGAAACTAATTACTTAAACCACTGAGGTTAGTGTATGTTCTTTTGGAAGGAAACAAAGAGTTCGCTTTCACAACGAAAACGCACAGCGTCACACACGGCGGGCTGAGTGAGCAGAGGCTGTGGATTCGACGAAGGAGCGTCCGGATGGCTTTCGGCAACCACATGTGACGACCCCGGTTGGACTCCGCTTCGTCCAAGGTTAAGCCGATCCGGTGCTCCACAGCGCAAAGTTGAGGTGTATTTTTCAGCGCCCAGCACACGATCAGCTTTAGCATGACAAAGCGGATATCGGTCTCTTGGGAAGACAACAAAGTAGTTGCCGTCACACAAAACACACAGCATCTCACGACTTGGCTGCAACAAACAATACAACAGCCAGAATAAAATGTACGCCTTTGCGTTGAACAGTGGGCGGCGTTATGCAAAACTTCCCACGTTGTGATGTAGATATGTGGGGGCGTGTTTAAACCAGGCATTTTAGGAGGGTGTGGACCAGTCTTAACTCTTATAAAGAATATCTCTGGATTTGAGACTTTAGTCTTTGCAATTTTACAGATCTTCTTTATGCACCAAGAGAGCTTGTAACACTCCCAAGAGAAAGGAAAACTTGAAATTGCATCAGATGACCCCTTTAAGAATTTTTTTTCCTACCCAAAAGTGTTCAGTTGTGATTATAGAATTATACTGAAACTAAAAGTAAACCAGAACATCAGCAATTTAATATTTAAACATAAATCAGAACCGATATGTATTAAAATGCCTGCATTATTGTAATTAAACCTTAGAATTTAATTTTGTGCGCTATAATGACCATTGATTTCATTAATTCATTTTTCAGATGTTCCGTTCAGTAGGTTTTTATGATTTTTTTGGTACAGCACATTGAGTGCAGGGCAGAGTTTTTTGATTTATTGTTAGGGGAGAACTTAATTTTTTTTAATCTCAAACTGAAACATGCTAAATGAAATACAGTATTAAGTTAATGAAAGCCAAACGTTAAAGTTGCTAAATGTTCAATTTGATCAGACCCCGTATGAACACTGTTATAATAGGGTACAATCAATATACATTATAGGTTAGGCTTAACACACTGTTTTCTACAGGGTTTATTGGGGAGTCTGCAGCTCTCTCTCTCTACCACGGGATTCTAAGCCTGAAAAAGGTTGAAGGCTCCTGAATTACCTATAAAATGAATTCACTGTTCCTATTACAAAGTCTTGTTTTGTTAGACATTATTTGCATTTTCCTAAAGATATTCATAACAGGCCAGGAATTAATTAATATTCTGTTTTAATGCAATTAAGCAATATTCCCAGGGCATACAGGAATATTATGAAGTGTTGCTCCTTTCTGCAGTACTGAGGTAGATGCGTTACTGAGGCATGTCTAACACATTATTTATTAGGACAAATACTTGATAATTTTCTCTGAAGGTTGAATATCTATTGACCAGTATTCCCTCAAGAGGAAGTGTATGATGCTGGTGTAATTTCTGCATTTGGATGCAAGGCTTGATATAATACCTTACTATTAGCATGATCTGACACACTTTACCACATACTCACCATTTTAAATTGTGGCTAACTCAAATCATTTATATAGTTTTTAGGGATGGGTGTATCGATCCAAAGTATCGATATATCGATACTAGGGTGTGTTTTATTTACCAGTGATTTTGTTAATTTAACAAAAAAATGTAATGCGTACAATATGTATTGAATTGGACGAATAACCTTTGTTAGCTAGTAATTGTGTAGGATATAACTATTTTCCTGTTCATCTGAACACGCAAATGTTGCAAGAATGAACTAATCCATCACAGAGAGCGTTCACTCATTTCTGACAGTGCATTCAAACAGGGCTGCTTTTCCCAAAAATATCATAAGAAAGCATTAAAGCTTTTGGTAACGGCAGCCCTGAACAATGCTTATCAGAGGACAGAAGGCCAGAGTTATTTCACAATAAACAAACTGAAATTGTAGCCTACATAGTTTGTGCAATTACAGTTATTTAAATTGAACGTTGAAATATAATATAGATCATGTTCTATTCTGTAATATTAATATAAATCATACACTATCAAAAAAAGGTTGCATTTTATGCGTGCAACAGCCCGTCACTGGCAGTCCCTTATGAAACTTGAACCATGGTTTTACTAATGTGACCATAGTTCAACTGTAGTATTTGTAGATTTCCATGGTTACCATTACAGTAAACATATTTTAACCATGTGTAAACAAAATTATAACCTAATAAGTTACAATTAAGGCGTATTGAATGTTAAAATGTGTTTTAAACATAAAGTTAAGTGCTTATTAGTACCCATTTTACTCTTAGTAATTTAATAATTTAATACATTTCATAATTTAAATGTTTAGTGCAGAAGTATCGAATCGGTATCGATATCGACGATACTGCCTTGAAAAATATCGGTATCGTATCGAAAACAAAATAAGTGGTATCGCCCATCCCTAATAGTTTTACATCACAAATGGTGCAGTTTCCTAAATTAAGATGACAGTTTACTCCACTGCCCCCTATAGGTTCAACTTTAACCCAGAGATGGGCACAAATACATCAAAAAGTATTTTGTTACAAATACTTGCTCATAAAAAATACTGGTGTGAGAACTGTATTTAATTAAAATAAAAGTAATTTTGACTTTGACCTCATTTGAAGTGCAAGATGACTGTGTCATTTTAGTAAAAAATTTCCGCCCCCCTTTGTTGGGAAGTTGGGAAAAACCCCACCCAAAAACACATATAAGAGAAAGAGAAGTGCTTTCCCCTCCTTGGACAACTTATAAACAAATTTTTTTTACCCTAACACTAGACAATATATTGATTCATATTTCTTCTAATTTCTTACGTTCACTATGACACAACTGACTGTGTTTACTTAAATATCAAGCGTGCTTTATTTTTTTGATGTGTTTTTATCAGCGTGTCAAAAATTAAGCAGTACTGCAAAACTGTATGACTCTCAAGCTATTTCACTGTCACAGTAAGATTAACCCTCTAAAATCTGATAGTTAGCTGTTAAATGGCTCTATGTAGAACACAGAAACCCTTGTTATTAGCGACACCGGGGCTGTGGCCAGCCATTTGTTGCTCATGCTCTTGCACACACTCCATAGTAGGGCCATTCACAGATGGGTGCAAAGTAAGTTGGACACTTTTTGTATGTGTGAAAAATGTATAATATCCAAGGTACACATTTCAATTGTGCAGTTAATCCTCATTTTGTATTTTCAGAAAGTTTTGGAATATTTTTCCTCTCCCTAAATTTGTCACAACTGAAACACAGTAATATATAATTTAATAAGAAGGGTTATACTGACCTATTAAGATTTTGTTTGCATCTACCTTATTTATTTTTTGCTATTTTATTAAAAAAGTTTTCACAGGTCAATAACAATTTTAACAATATTTTAAGTGTAATTTATGAGATTTGTAGTATTTTGAATCCAATCTTTCCTTGTAAAGTACAAAGTTAATAACTCATTAGTTTGAATACATAAATTGAACCAAACACTATCATAACATCTTAGTTGATAATTCAATGTTTTATTTTTGACACAGCATCCCATGTTTGTGACTGCACATTTTGGTAGCAACCACATCACATTACAAAATTTTAACTTGCATACTAAAACATTAAATACTAAAAAACTGCATAACTGTACTAAAATTTTGTTTATTTACCCCAAATATGAGGATTATGTGTTCCCTTTTGTCACTACCAAAACATTGATGACGTGTTTCGGTCGTGACTGTTTTTAGCTACTTTTGGGCCCTTAGATACTTAAGATGCTAATCAGCACATGGTTAGCTAGCACAGTTCTGAACAGTTGAACACACATAAAAACTAATTATTAAGGAATAACACTCAAAAAAGTGTGCTTAATTGCAGGGAAAAAATGTGTTAGGTTGTGACGTTCCTTAAAGTTACACACAGATTTTCCGACTTTTGAACACATTTACCTCGAAATGATTTCTTTTAGCAAGCGCTTTTTGGTGAGAATCGAGTCGCTAGGCTAGGCTAGTGAAACGTTGTGTGTTCAAAAAAAAAAAAAAACAAGACCAACTCGTTATAATAATTTCACCTTGTCTGTTTACTGTGTGTGCAGTGTTATGCTGCATATGAAATTCTAACTTATTAATGACGAATGACGATTGTTGGATAAAATGTTTGTTTTTAAAGGATGAAAAAGATCGTGATTCGGTTAAAAAGGTGTCATGAGAAAGAGCGCCATGTAAAGGTATCAGCCGTAAGTCCGTGGGCTTTATTTCTCAAAGTCCTGAAAAGGCAGGGGGAGGGCTGACCTTAGCAAGCTTTTGCAATTCAGCATACTTGTATCTAACCCTGATATTTTAACAGCTGGCTAAGCTCGTTTTATAAATTGTTACCATATCATTTTTTATATAATACTTGTAGAGTAGTGAGGAGAAGTGACCCCTCCTTAGAAACAAAAACTAGATGTAAACCAAAGCACCGATGTTTGCATTAAGCTCACATTACTAACTTTGCACATGAACAGAAAAGCTCATTGTTGTGGATGTTAGCCAAGAGTGCAATCTTTTCTACCCCATCAGCAATAAAGATTACTGTTTATCAACAGATATAATTTACAGTCGAGGGCAAAGTTATGACTAAGTGTAGAAGAGGTGCTGTAATAACCTTCATCTACACCGGTCAAAAGTTTAAAATGACTAAGATGTTTTGAAAGAAGTCTCTTATGCTAAAATACATTAAAAATAGGAATATTGTGAATTATTAAATTTAAAACTATTTTCTTTTTTTGATGTAATTTACTACTGTGATGGTAAAGTTGAATTTTCAGCATCTTTACTCCAGTTTTCAGTGTCACATGCTCCGTCAGAAATCATTCTAATATGCTGCTCAATTATTATTGGTATACAATTATTTATAGTGTTTTTTATTATTAATGTTGAAATCCATTTTAACACTTTACATTTTAGTGAAAGTCATGATATATATATTTTTTTTTTGATGAATAGAAAATTCAAAAGGAAAGTTTTTATTTGATTAAGCTATTAAACTGTGTTTATGGCTGCAACATTCATATAAGTACGACAAATCGGATCATGTGACACTGCAATGGAGTAATGGCTGCTAAAAAAACAGCTTCAAATAGAAAAAAATTAATTTAAAAGTGTTTTTTTTTAATTGGAATAATTATTTCACCGTTGTTGTGTGGGGGGTGTTGTGTGTGTGTGTTTTGAACACATAAGTCTCTCTCCTTCGAGCATAAAAGTTTACTTTTCAAAGCAATTTTAAAATCTACATCAGCTCTAAACGTTTGACCATTAGCCCCCGTTTTTTTTTTTGTTTGTTTGTTTGTTTGTTTTTTGTTTGTTTGTTTAAACCCACATGTCAGAATAGGTTCATCACTAAAGAATAAAAGTGTTGGAAATTCTAGCACAAATCATTCACATCATAATACAAATATTCAGATCTTCAGAAAGCAGAAACTGACATTTAAAAAAAAAAGGACGAAAAATGTGTTTATCAATAACAAATGAAAAAATGCATTACGATCACGTCGTACATAACACCAGCAATTTTTCTGTGCTTGTGAGAGATGAAACTCTCTTAAAAATAAAAGTCATATTTGCTGATAGCCAACAAATTTCTAAGCTGGAATGTTTTAGCAGAAACAGCAGCGCAGGGGGAATGCCAGTGTGATATTTTATATAAATATATTTTCAAGAATTGCCATGCACAAGTAAAAATGATGCCCTTAAGTTCATTCGTGCCTGGTTGATTCCAATGGTTTTCCTATATCTGTGATTTCAGTCACACAAATGCTTTACATTGGTCCCACAGAGCAGATGGAATCTACTTTACTGCTTTATCTGCAGTTTGTGGAGACACAACCGCTCACTGGAAAAATAGCTCAGTGCATCAAAAGGTAAATAACCAGCTTAGAGATCTCTTCTAAAACAGGATAAGCCTTTTCTAAACATGAGGAAATCTTCTTGTAGTTTGAATGCCACTTATCTGAAATATCATATGTTTGGATACAGAATTTATTGCGCCTTACAGACTCGCATTTCTGAGGGATCCTTGGTAGAAATCCTCAGGGAATGTAGCTTTCTGCCTTCCTGTGCCTTCGGTCTTATAGGCGGTGACAACTCAGCGCTTGACAGGCGAGTGAGACAACCTGCCACAGCGCTCCGAGACCTTCCCAGGATGTCGAGCCCTTCTGGGGCTTAATCTCAGTATGGTGGGCCGCTTCTATGACAGTTTTTAATTCTCTCTGGGCAACATTCATCATGCGCTGGATCAGATGTACCCCAGGATATTCACATTCCAGCCAACGTGTCCCGACCCACTTTACACTGTCACATATATTCATGGCTCTTTTATTCATGAGTTTGTTTGCCTTTTGTTAGGCTCTCTCCCCTGTGCAGCGTCTTGAGTGACAAGAGAGCGGCTGGCCGCTAGACTGCTCAGTTTAGCCCAAAATGCACAAAAAGGATTACACAGCGAGATGTGATATTCATGGTGCACATTTCACTAGATATAATGTTAGTCTTCTCTTTAATTTGAAAGGAAATCAATAGGCAAGCTAATTGAACCATTTTTCTTTTTCTACAGACTACTTGTATTTAACTGACGACGTCAAACATGTGAAAAGTAACTAGCTTTAACAGACTTATAATGAGAAGATGATATTGGGTTATTTTAACAGTTGTTGGGGCAAAAAGAAAAAAAAATTAAGACTATGAAAATAATCCACTGTATCTTTGTATATGCTTGTATGGTATAATACTTTTTAATATTAGTATTTTTTTCCTATGGTTTTATTCTTTTATCTCTAATAATGTGTTTAAATATAATATATGTGTTTAAAAGTCTATGTTTTGTTTAAACTTACAATATAATTTTTCTTTGGAGTCACAGTTTTTCTTTCTCTCTTTTTTTAAATATACAGTTTATATTTCAAAATGTATTTATTGTAAATTGCAAATGACGGTGTATAATAACGAGCAAAAAAGCTATCAATGACTAGGTCTAGGTATCTCTCATTCATGCTGTTTAAATTCAGTCATCAACATTTTTAGGCAGCATTTTTTGTACATTCTTAAACAGTTTTTTTTAAGTAAAATACACTTCCTTTTCTCAGTCGCAGAAAGAACATTTCTTGGCATGTGCTAAATAAGTGTCATCACTCACTTTCAGCATTTTGATAGAAAAAAAAACAATCCAGAAAAGAATCAAATATATACGAACATGCTGTCTATTAACAGAAAGATATTCATCTGCAACTCATTTTCCCAAATATTTCTTAGTTTCCAGTTTTTAATACAAGGACTATACCGCAAATCCATTTGTAAAACCTTAATCCACCTCTGGAAGAAACGTTGTGAATAAGAATGTTGTTGTGGCTTAAACGTTTCCAGTGAAATCCAATCAGGGACTTAACACAAAGCATCTATCAGACTCGGAGGGGAGAGAGAGCTTTCAGGAAATTAAACTTATTTCAATGAAAAATTAAACGCAGTTCAAATCAGACCCTATTGAGGGGGCATTCAATGCGGGTGGGAGAGCGTTTGACATTTTTAATTAACTCGGGCTTTGTAGTAGCCCTGGGTTCATCACAAACCAGCAGTGTACCTCAGTAGTCGAGATGCAGCCTTTCAAAAGGGCAAAGCTTCAGACGTTTCAGCCAGAGCCCAACGACGCACATACAGAGATATCACCAGCTCTTCCCCAATAACCCTGCCCGTCTGACCTCCGGTGACCTTCCCGCTCTCTTTTTCTGCCAGCTTCTACCGACTTCTGGTCCTCAAGTGTCAGTCTGAATAGAATTCTGTTGCCAGAGCAGAATTTAAGTCCATCTTCTCCCCTTGAGCTTTGGCTGAGTTTGCACACACATGACACTCCGTCCTCAGCATGGGGAAATAAGGCCCTCATGAAGACACAAGTCGGCTTGCCACAATGTTTGCAACCCACATCATTTCAAGAGGCTGCGTCTTATGCGTTTGGAGTCCCTTTGACGTGCTTTGTTTTAAGCTCTGTGATCATAATCATATCACGATAGCTTGACTTTTTAAACCATTTGTTCCCCTCTCATAAAAGTGCTTGGGTTCTGATGCTTAATAATAGTGAGATTCAATGTACTGTTGACGTAATGATGTTGTTTATGCGAATTTGTGTTTTGTTATATGCAAATAACACTGCTGCAATTAAACTTTAAGAGTTCTTCAGGGCTTCAGAGTTGAGAATAATATAATTTTAAAGTAATTTCTTTATTTATTTAACCAACTCCACAGAAAGACTGGCTGATTACACGCTTGCTGATGTGGATTATAGATGAGACTGTAGTCCCAGTACTTCTGATTTCAATCTCTTTTATGTTATTGGACCTTTGAACGTCTGGACCGTATGTTTCCATGATATGGGGAAATTATTCGCTTTATCCGCGGTGGTGGGAAAAAGTGTGCAGCTCTTGTTGCTTTTAAACAGCTGCTGGGTACAAAGAGAATATAATGAAAAGTACACAAAATCGGAATGTATACACGCACTTCTCCCACCATCTTTAAATAGCACAAAGCTGGCACTGTATTTCGAGGACGGCGATGGATAAAAACTTGCTATTAAAAAGTCATGGGAAAATCATTACAGTAAATAGTCGCATGCGATTCTGAGGAAAGAGGCTGGTTTTTAGAGAAAAACATGGTTTGTCTCAGCTTCTCATCTATGGAGGAGTTTCAGCGGGTGTTATGGGTGCTCTGCGCCCACAGTCAATTAAGTCCACATGGCTTTGGAATATATACAGAAATAATAATTGGGAAAAAATAGCTGTAGTAATTAAATGTCATGATAAATTTTGCATATCTCTTTACAGGTTTTATACAGGGGGGCCAGGAGAGTTTTTATATCAGAATCAGAATCAGAATCAGAATGAGCTTTATTGCCAGGTATGTTTACACATACGAGGAATTTGTTTAGTTCAAAAGCCGTTCACATGTACAGATGACAGTGACAGGACAGGACACAGATAGCTATTAAAAAGAATAATATAAAAATAAACAAAATAGGCAATGTACAAAAAACAATATATAATAGAGACAGTTTTGTATGTACATGTATGATATGTGGGCAAATTTTGAAATGGTAATAGTATGCTGTTAAATCAATAATGTATTATAGTGTGTGTTCCACAGTTATTGTTGTGTTCATGAGATGGATTGCCTGAGGAGTTTGTGTTATATACACTATTTGTTGTAACTATTTTATTTTATGGTGCTATTTTTTACTCATTTCTTTTAATAAATCTACAGTTTTAAATTTAAAATTAAAATATAAAGATTTGTGTTATTAAACCAACCCCCATCAAGCATTTCCTTTTAAAATTTAAAACGGGAAAAAAGAATAAGATAAATATTATTCAGTTATAATTATTTTTTATTGCATTATTTATCCAAATTTCTCTTAAATTTACCGTTTTAAATCTATCATTCAAATATAAAGAGTTGTGTTTTTAAGCCAACCCACATCAAGCACTTCCCCCAAATCCACTTATTTAATTAGCATTTAAAGTATTTTGCATTTAAATTGATATAACTTACTTGTGTATACACTCTAGTGTCACTGTTGGCTAAATATCTTGCATGCCATCCATCGCTATACTTTCCCACACTCGCAATTTCAGGCAAATTTTATTTGTGCTACGAGAGCCGTGACAAACAAGCAGTGGAACAAAACCCTCATATGACATTTTCAGAACTCATTGTACGCCTATTGATCCATAGACGAGGGACAAATGACAGTCATTTTTATGCTTTGTTACTGGACTCCATCAGTTGTGCTCATTTGCTCGCATTTTGCTTCATGTCATCAATCACATACAATAGAAATCATTTTGTTTGATGGATTTGCTTTTTGCGTCAATACATAATCTAATAAACGGCAGCCTGGTACCGTAAATAAACAGTTTATGGAAACCTATTCACATTAAATGACTAATTATAAATGCCAATGGTTATAAATGCTCGGTAGTAGGGTGAATTCGGGTAATCTGGGACACCTAAACTCCAGTGTGTTTATTTCCTGTTCTAACAAAATTTAGTCAACAGGACTTTTACTATAATTTTAGCATAGATGTCATGTGACTGAAATCCCATGACTTCATTGGGGTGATTCCACAGAAAGGGGCGGGGCACTTGTCAATCAAGAAGCTCCTCTGGGAATTGCATGACAAGGTCAGTGACATAGGATTCTGACTAGATTAATGTTAAGGACATAAATCTGTCATAAATAATACAATGTTCCTAATTGTCAAATTATGTTTGTGATCTATTCAAGCAACAAAATATGTATTAAAGCCTTTAAAATGTGTTTTAGTTTTTTTTCTTTCAAACATTTTTTTGTTGTCCCACATTATCAAATATGATTGAGAATGTGGGACAGCATGCTTTGGGTAATCTGGGACAGTCTTCAAATGGAGGAAATATGCATTTAGGAACTTTATAAGTCTAATGACAAGGGATAATATATGCTATAATGAGAAATGGGTGTTAATGTGGACTACTGGAGGTTATAACATTAGCATAAGTTCACAGTAGCTAGCAGCTAGCTAAACCAGCTAGCTAGAGAGATGCTACAGAGATGGCATCTGGGAAACGTATTCCATGATGCAGCACAGTATCAGGATGAAGGATAAACTGTATTTCTTTCCCAACATTCCCAGTAGTTTGTATACAAGGTTCCAATCACTTAGGCGGCGGGGGATCTGCGCGCCCCCCCCCCAAAGAGCACCCCCCCCCACCCCCCCACCCCCACACACCCCCATCCCAGCCACTGACAATGTTCTGTACACACTCACACACACACACACTCACACTCTCACACACACACACACACACACACACCTCACACACACTCACTCACACACACAAAAATCACTAATACACACACACACTCACACACTCACACGCACGCACGCTCTCACTCACACGCACACGCTCTCACTCACATGCACACACTCACACACATTCACACACACACACACATGGAGTGTTTGTTCCCCGAGTAGCCCCGATTTTAATAGAATGGAGAACTTGAATAACTGACTGAGTAATCCATTAATCAAATTGTTGCTTGCTGTTGCTTAAATTTTAGTTGATTCTTTAAAATGTTAATACAATGTTAAACAATTTTAATAGTTTGAAATTAATTAACACAGTATATTGTTCTTCCTGTGTACAAAAATAAATAATTTTTTCTGATTTTGAATATACATTTTCTTATTGAGATTTCTGTACTTGTCATTCTTTTCATAAAGCTTTTTAAAAATTGGTGATATTGTGTTTGGAATGCATAAAGTATGGTGAATATAGGCTTTTTTAGGCCTAATACATATGTCCCAGATTATCAAATTCAGGCAGATTTTTTTTTGGCACAAAACACACTAATAGGTTGGGCATGTCCTCCTCTGTCAATTCAACATTCTTTCTTTCTTTTCTTCCTGGTGTGGTTTAGAAAACCTAGGGATTCAGAAACATCTCATGTGTTGATCTCAATTGTCAGATAGATTTGAATAATCGCAGAAGCAAATTGCAAAAATGTCCAGATTACCTGATCACCCACAGAAGACAAGTGCATAATTAAAGGGTCATATGATGCTGCTAAAAATACTTTTTGGTTATTTTGTGTATTGAATGTTTTATTATACAACCGGTTTAAGGTTAAAAAAACACATTTTTTTCCACATACTGTACATTATTTTTTTCTCCTCTATGCCCTGCCTTTTTGAAATGCGTAGATTTTTACAAAGCTCATCATTCTAAAA